>LUCH01000398.1:83557-193871 GCA_013368495.1 Paragonimus heterotremus
GTGTTTGACTATCGGTGTCTCCGCCTATTGACTCTTATTAATTGGGGTGATCGCGTGAGCAACACGGCTGTTTGCCGGCGCGTTGTCCGAAACGCTCGGGATGTGCGACCAGTTGTTCAACCAATCACGCTGCATAGCTTGCGATGGTTGGATCAAGTACTCCGTATGTCATCTGATCGTTTACCGTATCTGGCATTATATACTGAGGCCACCAACAGTTGGGTAAAACCGCGTGGTGATCAAGCAACACGAAATATGAAAACCTTGACTTCTCCACTGAGCAAAGTAGGTAGGTGTCTCATGCCTGGTTGGGGTCTTCGTGATCACTCAAACCGCTGGTTAGAGACGCTATCCGAGATGGCGGTGTGTCGCAGTCAATGGCGTACCTGTATCCATACCATTTCTAGTTCTTCCGCTTAGTCTTTTTTTGATAATTTTCAAACTTTTTGGTAGCGTTTTCTTCTAGGGTATTCTATGTCACTGCTGGGGTGAGCGGCGACGTGAGCCACATTACTTGCTGGTCAGGCTCACAGCTTCTATGATAACAACAATAATATCAATAATACAGCTCTCAGTTAATTAGTTTTTATATGTCTTCCATTGGACAGCTTCTTTTAGGTGTTGAGATTTATTGTATCAGTTGTCGACTGAAAGAAACCAATGGGAAAAAACATTCTCCAAACTCAAATATACCAGAAGCACCCTTTTTATTTCAAGATGATAGTAATGTACTCACGTTTACCACCGGCTGATCAGTTCTGGTTGACCGAGGTACAATTATTTCTAGTCGGTCTGTTAACTGGTACAGAAAGATGTAGCGACGTCACAGGTTATGCAGTAAACGTTCAGTGACGCGTACCTCGTTAGAAACGTAATGGATGGGCTGGCATTGAGATCCACGGTTTCCCTCACTAACTGCCAATTATCCAGCGGCACACAATGGTATCCAGCCTAAGAAACTTATTCAGTGAGTGCTCCTTTTCCATCTGTTACGGTGGTACTACCTACTGTAGTGTGCGCAAATCAAATATAAATGTTTCTTAGGCTGAAATCTGAATTATGAATAAACACGATAGCCTCCAAATTGCTAGGGACTGTTGGACGAGCTGATCACATGTTAGCTTCAGTGCGCGTTAAGTTGTAACCAACTGACATGACACGATACAACTTCTTCAACATTAAGGATTATATTTATCGATAGACTGTTCCTTCTTGCTTATACACCATTCCGGCGATTTGGTACACTATTTACAAGGTGAAGTTTTTATCAGGCTGTTCGCAAACCATTAGTATCATCCAATGTTTAATCCTACCTCTGGGGTCTTGGCTGCTTCATGTACCGGCTACACTTAAAGTGAATAAGTGGTTCATCAACTGAAAAGATTTCGTTACCCTAAACCAATCAGTAAGTGTGGATGAGTCCAGTGAGCACAGTGATTCACCCGGTAGTGGTTAGATTCAAGCATAACCGAAATTCGCTGTCGAACTAAGGTGACAAACTATAGTTGTGCCTCAAGTTGAAAAGTCATAGTTCCCGCGATTTCCACGAGCCACAGCAAGATGCTGAATATCACACTTATATGCGCTGTAAAAGAGGGACAGGAAATGTGAATTCAACCAAGAATGAAGTTCACAGCTATCAAATGGGATATCAAAAGTAAAAAAGTTTGTTAAAACTTGATTGTTCCCTGGTTTTAGAAAGCTTCCGGTCATGCATATAGGAACATAAAAGGAATTCTTCCTGCAGCACCATTGTTCTGCGACTGGAAGTGTGTACATTTCACGGAGTTAGTAGCTGTGAGAAAGATCGATTTACAGGTTTGGATTAGATGCATTCAACCACTACTAAGACGAATGAGGCGTTGTTTTTAGTCATGATTTCTATGTAGGCGCTTTGCAAGAATTCATTTTGTGATAACCACGTGTTTCTTATTCCGGTGACTCTCCACGTAAGTCCACCTGCTGATAATGCTGAGGACTATGGTATCATTTGGCAACTTTGGATTATCTTGCAAAACTTACAAGCAGAACTAACGCACGATTACTATAACTTCTACGAATAGTTAGTCTATTTCCCCATTGTTTTCCTCTCAATAGAATAAGTGGCATATTCACAATCTCTTCTAAAATATGTAATAATAATAATGACGGTGAAATTTAATCAGTTTTGGTGCAGTCCTATAGCTGTAAATCAGAAAACCTATACCACAGTAAGTGAGCATTTGAGAAACTGTCTGTAACCGTCTGACGAATTTTATGAGAAATGTTAATAGTTGGCCCTTAACGGTTTGTGCGTGTGTGTGACATGCGTTAAGTGGATAAATGGTCACAACTAATCGTATCCAGTGAGTATTGTTCGGGTTGTTTTACGAACCAAAACAGTTGTTGAACTGTTGCCAGTTAACCAGCCCATATTGTCTAGAGTCAGTTGTCAAACACGACTGAGATAGGTCAGTCGTCATAGTTGTGGAGTCTTTCAATTATCACAAACGTATCGAGTTCAACGTTTATAACACAATGCCAAAACTGGACAGTGTTAATCAGGCTGCAGGACCGTATGTTTTTCACGTCCAGTGTCTACGAATACTATGTGCACATATACCAGTGACAGTTTTCCGTAAACAGCTTCGGACCGGTTGGTTAGAAGGCCAACCGATAGAAGGTAAACATTCGACGATGAATTAGTCAGCGTGTTTCAGTGAAGCGTTGCACCTGCTCCATGTGTACGTTGTATGTGCACAATTATGTGACATCGACAAGTGCACACACACACTACAGTTAAAGTACACAAATCCACATGTACCTAAACCGAACTAGATGTGAAGTAAAAGTCTATCGCGATAAAGTCTGTGCACGTCTGCGCTTGCTTGACTCCAGTCGTGCAGACATGAGTACAATGCTAGAGGTGCAATAGCAAACCTAGATCACTTTATGGACAAACGGTGTTGTTTTCATTCAGTATCGACTTTAGGCCTCGGAAACATATGATTTCTGATAGGAGGTTTTAGTTGAGCTCTAGCGGAGCATTAATCGCTGTGTTAATAAGAGAGTTTTGCACTAATTCAGAAAAAGCCCAATGACAATAGACCGTGAAGTAGAGGACTTTGAATCATGTCGGAATGACAGAATATAATAGATGAACGTGAGACATAGACTCAGAAAGCCATAGCAACAACTTACAGGATCCAGAAATTAAATAACGACTGTGTACAATACGTTGTGGTGCGATTTTATTTCGAAGAATACTGCTCCCTATGTTATGCGGTCTGCCTATTCAGGTCAGCGCTGTTGTCTACCACTATCTTGAGGAGGGTATACAGGTTGTACTGTCCCTATGAGCTTAATTGTATTCCGTCAGTGAGGATACTATATGATTCTTAGTAAGCTGGGTCACAGTTTGGATGCTGTGTTGCTGCCGGAAAATTTGTCAATGGCGCCTTCCAATACAAACCGAGTTGGTTGCTTTATGACGCAGATGTTCTCAAGTAGGAGTTCAGCTGAAAAATGTCAAGAACCTTAAATACTCAGATATGAGGATGTCATATCAGTAATGTGATAGAATAACTTGCGGGTTCATAATGTAGTTGTTTCTAGCTTTCACATATATTACTCCACTTTCCAAATGCCAGACATACTTTATTCGCAATACACTTGCTAGCCTGGTTGTTGACCGATTGAACGACCAAAGCTGAAACATTTCTCTCAAAATTAAGAGCCACTACAAGTTCAAAAGCAATCCGTCCTACCAGGCAGCTTTAAAGCTCAAGGTGAATCGCATGCTGTCCTGTTGTAATTGCATTTCCCGTAAACACTTCGTTAAGATTAATGTTTTTAATAATTTCAAAATGTGTAATCAATTTTCAGCAGAAAATCATGGTGAACACAATCTTCCTCCTGTACTAGAATTCCTCTAGGCGCGTTTTTACATCTTCTACTAGACCCCGTACATTGGTTTACTTGGATATATCCCATCATTATTTTTCTGCTATTCCTTAATTGGATCGTTTTCTACAAAATCCTAAAACGCACACTTCCAAACTAACCTCAAAATCAGATAAACAAATTCTGTTTCATAATCGATACCCACTATGACGGACTCCCTTAACGTTTTTGAGTTCCACGGTTATGCTAATTATTTTGCGACCTACGCACTCTTATTAGAATGTCCTCCATTTTCGGTAGATATGCTTGTGTAAATAGAAGGTAAAAATTCACTTTTCAGGATATGTGGAGTATAACACTGACTTGACTTCGCTTGATTTGTAGTGATTACCTTAATGCTCGTTGTTTCAGTGTTTGTCTAATGTCTCACATTGAAAAATTGTAGTGGCAAGTCCATATGACGCTTCCTAGAGGTGACTCAAGCCACCCTATTGCCAGAGTTTGTTTGCCTATGATTATCAGACATTTGTCAAAATTACAATAAAACTTGACATCAAACTGTCATCGTGCCGAGACTCTCTGAGGTTTAACCCAGTAGGTCTTCTAGAAGAAAAATGATGGCTATTTGAAAGTAAACTCCATTAGCACTGCCGTCTGTCCATATACACATAAAAGATGCACAAGCTGAGAAATGTAATTTCATGGTTAGGCACACCGTCGTCTCAGTTTCAAATTACCTGACAGTCATCAGTATTGTTTAGATTACAAGTTAGTGTAAAAAATACAGACTTGCACTTCTGACTTTCGTAAAACGGTTATGCGGACCCAGCAAAAGAAATCGCGAAAAGCTTGCTAAACAACTGCACTACCGTGATCAATTTTCTTGAGAAGGAGTGACATGCCTGTGTTTCTTTATTGCTCAATTATTCCACTAATTATGTAGCAGTCCGCTGTTAATCTCCTGAAACTGGCGAGCATTTTATTCAGAATTGGTTTAGAAATAAACATTTTTGAGAGCTATGATTTAGAGAGTCTCGAACAGACTATCGCTGAGTTATGGGGAGGTCAACTAGTATTCTCCCCACCCATCTTTCATTACGGCATAGTGAATACACTTTCATTCCAAAACGCGAGCAACTGTAAAGCTTATACGGGTGGACGTGTTGGAGAAGCCAACTGCTGGTTCAATGGCTGAGAGTTTTTAATTAGTTAGAGTCAGCTGTCACGTTGCACTGTCAGCTGAATGCGTACAGTTCACTTATAAATTCATGCCTGTATATGTTGATTGCAATTTGTGCACAAACATGCAAGGTGCGCGGATGGACGCGCACGCGCACGTGTACACACTATAGCATGTGAAATCAGCTGATTGACAAATCGGCTGGTCCGATGGTGTGTGAATTATGGCCGATACCAGAATAGACAACGTCACTCCAATCGATAAGTTATATGTAAATATTCAAACCGTCAACAGTTTCTACTTCTACATTTTTACGCTTTCTAATTATTGTGATTCAATCTAGCGACAAAGGTGGAATTTCTAGACAAACCAGTTGCTGGGGAAATTCGTGATGTTTGATAAAGTTCAATGATCCGTTCTTTGAGTAGGGAACCTCTCAATGTATCCTCATATACGTATTCGATAAACAACTGTTATTTCGTTTCCAGGAGGGTTTTAATATTCTGTCTCAATTTGTCAATCAGTTTAAGTGACATTTAGGTATATGATTAGTCAATTATTCGACTTAAATTGTTCTTTGTGAGTATTTGGATTGAGGCAGCGTTTGACTTTTTTGAAAAAACCCGTCAAAACATACATTCTTCGAGATTTTCTGGAAGAAAGCAGAGGTTGACAATTTACCCACTAACACTACGACTTTTACGTGTTAGGCGAAAGTAACCGTGTGGAGAGATTTATGATTTAATTTGCTATCTTTGTACGATATCGAATTTACGGTCATTTATTTGAGTTCACCCAGCTTACACTTGATTAACAGTTTACTATCACGGGTTACTGTGAAAAAGTCGGCTAACAGTATATTTTCAGTTCTTGTGTTCTTGTTTTACTTTCATTGTATTAATGCACGATAACGTTGAAGTGTACATAGTGATGTACTCAACCAGCTTCAAATTTCTGCAGAAAATTGCATGCTGTTTTTCTCAAACTGCCGCTTTAAAACTTACAGTAGAAGGCGATTTTAATAACAGTGAAAGACGGTATTTACTGCTTTCCTTCAATTTCATACCTTAAAACAAAGATGAATTTCGTTTCGCAACCAATGGGAGCTGTTTGCGTTCCATATTTGATTGTAAAACGTTAGTATCCAAAATATTGGGTCAGTGTGAATACATATTTGACAACCCTGTGAGGAATGTCGAGGGAATTGTGTACTAGCCGAATAAACCACTGGATGCCGAATTCAATTTAACCTTTATGAGGACAGTTGCACAGCTTAAGTGAACAGAAAAGTTGGGAAAGCAAACAAACTACTGTTTATTAGTTATATGAAAAGTAATGCATAAAGAGACTATTTAACTTGATGGGTATCCAGGCGGAGAACGTAGTTAGTTAAGCGGTTCGCGGGATTTCTTTGGACAACTATAATCAAAAGCCAAAGCTGAAATACAAGAAATGAAACTAATCACTGTTGGAGAAAATCAGCTATGGGAGGAGGAAGTGTCAAGAAACGGCTTATAACAAGCAATTTGAGCTACCCGGACAGAATGAGACAGCAATACACCCGGAGATTCGCTGGGAACCTCATAAAACTGTGCACGTGAATTTCGGTCATAAAACACGAGCCCGATTGATAAGCTACAAGTGCTAATTAGATAATAAAGACCTTGATTTATTGATGGCTTTCCGTTAAGCCATGCCAGTAAACAAATTAGTTTGTTCGAATAAGGGTCTGCAAAATTTAATCGACTTTGTTAAGACTCTGGCATTGGGTGAGCATACTGAAATTATCAGTATTTTCCAACAAGGGTGCTGTGAGAACAGTGAAAATATGAAAATGCGGTCTTTTCGTTATCTTCTCTGATATTTACGCACAAATGTCAGTGATTGTTTTCTTGATTAGGGTCGATAGATCTGACAGAGATTAAAACCGTTATCCTCGCTAGGTAAAACATCTATCAAAACCAGGAATTCTATTATAAACCAGTTTTCTGTTTTACATAATATAATCTGGGTACACTTCCTCGGACTTTTTATAACTGTTTGTTAACACTAGTAAACTGGCCCACTCGGAAAAGGGCACTTGCATGTCACATTCGTTGGTTATTTGAACGAAGAGCTTAGTCCGCCGAAACACTTTGGCACGGTCAAATGAGATAGACCCACAAATTCGCACACAGTTCGGTGAGCATCTTCGAGCTGAGCAGAATTACCTAACCTTATTTGGTGGAAATACTAATTTAAAAAAGACCCAATTGCGAAAAGTCCGGACTTCGGCTGGATTCGAACCGGAGACGGAGACATGCCCAATCGCAGCACATGCTCTACCAACTGAGCTACGTTGCCACGCCGGAAGTTCATAATTTTCCCATTTAGACCCAGTTACCCACCCAACTAACTGTGTCATATGAAATCCACCAAATGATCCAGCCGATTGACTGCCCAAGCAGGATTTCTCGATCAGTTCACGCTGGAATCCACCAACGCCCCCGATGAGCATTGACACTGAATTGGTGGTGATTGGGTTGGCAGATTTGAGAAGTTAGAAGAGACCTAATTATGAAAAACCTGAACTGTGGCTGGATTCGAACATTAATTAAGCCAGAACACCACTTATTAACTAAACTTACACAAACCGTGATGAGTAGATTGTGTTCGACCGAAGTAGAAGCTCATGGTCGTTTTGAGAATCCTTCGCTTGTTGCCCAACCACAGACTAATCACCAGTAACTTGCGGACTAAACTTAGATAGTTGAGACGTTAATCTATGCGGCGCTGCTGGATTGATAATGTCATTTGGACTGAATATCGAAAGCCAACCAAGAGAACGAATATCAGTCTTTCTTATCCGAGACTGCTGACTGCTGTGTGAATTTTGAAAAACATTACGACATTGCATTATTATATCAGGTATTCGGAACCAAATGGGTAGTCAGTTCAAACTGTTAATCACAAACTTCTATCAGTTATTTCATCGAACTGTAAATGTACGCGTAGTTGGTCTGCATCAACCATTGACGACGTCATTGTATTAACGCTGTAAGTGACTTCCATTTTCGACCAGCGACGGCGGTCTGAAAACGTTAGACTAGCGCACTGGTAATTATCAAAACTTTCTGAAGTTAATTTTATCAAACCAAATGGTTTACACTCTTTGGTCCATTAGCTTAAGTCACAGTTCGGAAAAGACGCATTTGTTTTCTTTCCGCATGGATCTACTGGACACTGCTGACTAGAGATAATGAAACAGGAAAATCGAGCAAAAAACGGCAAAAATTGGCCAGGTGGAAAAGAAATATTTAACCCATTTTCGAAGTGAACTATTTTTGTTGAATTCAATATCTATGACTAGGTTTAGGTGTTCCGGCTGAAATATAATTTTTTTTAATTTGGTTGGTAGATCCACTCTGAGAGTGTTTACCTTGTCCAGCGTATCACGCGTTAGTTTGTTTACTTCGCTACTCACAGTTTCGTTGTTCATCTGTAAATCAATGCTTCTTACGTATGTCTTTTACGTAACGTAGACCATGCGACGTACCATTACATCTGAGTCAAAGTGTAACTTCCACTGTAGTTACCACCAGCCGCGTACACAGTATTCACTAGGCTGCTAGTTAGGTAGAGCCAAAATGCATGCACTCGTGCTCTGTCTAGATATTAAGACGACGAGTGTGGTATTTGTCTACATGCGACATATTTGTACATATGTGCTACCTGATACAAAGTTTAAAATAACCCACTCTACGTTCACATATCTAGGTTTTCACTTGGGAAGATGATGGTTCTTAGATTTGCTCGGCTTGTTCATTTCGGTTGTCTATGAACTGGCCGTAGAATAAATCAGGTCAGATGGTTTACAAATGTGAATAAGACTGGAGAATGTTGAATTATTAAAAAAATCCCAATATTCTAATGTCCCTTCATGTTAATATGGAATATTGAAACGTACTGAAGCACCTGTGCTATTGGGGTGGTAGAGTGACCAAAAAACTTGTAATGCGCGCTGGTAGCCAAGAATGTACCGACTTGTTCAGGGTTTCAAACTCAGCCGAAGAACAGTGATTGCATAGATTGGTGATATACTCTTTCACGAATAGATCATAACGGAACCAATAGGTTCTATCCACACGGCAGTCTGCCACTTGTATACACCAGATTCATCACACGATCTCTTAAACGTTCATATTTGTTTATCTAGAAGAGATCTCCTGGCGGATGGATTAGTATATGGATGACCGAAGTATTAGAAGTTAGTCTTCCTCTAAGGTGCTACACTGCTTTGAAACACAAGTTAATTTTCCAGCTCATTTGGATAAAGACTACCGTGCGCCTCATCAGTCTTGTAATAGCCCAACTGAAACTAATTTCAGTGAATGCCATATCCTTCGAAAAATAATTAATTTTCATCTACTTCACTACGTACAGCACGTCAACTCTGGTATTCGTACCTGGTTGATCATGCCAGATGAAGAAGTGGTGAATAATTGCATTACATGCCTGAAATCCACCATAAGTTAACGACGTGGTTATTGTCTCAACTTGACTACTACATGTTCTTACTTGGTCGACAATCAGACGGCTATCCATACCCGTGAACCACCCTGAATCACTCATTTATTATAGTCGATTGGGTAGTCACTACACTCTAATGGGAATTCGTCTCAACAGCACTGCATATATATCCAAAATTGTCTGACTGATTGAGGTTTTTTGACTAGACGTTCACTTTCTGCATATACGTGAGACTTAGCTGCGTTGTATGTTTGTTTACTGTTGATCACCAATGGCTGGTAACAGTCCAGCTAACCTGACTATGGCTTCTGTTTCAAATCTCCCGGTTAAATGTGCTTTCTGCTAATAACAAGTATACTGTAAACCAGATACACCAATAAGTGTTGTTCTGCCGAAAGAAGAACATTAAGTTAGTTATAAGAAATAGCTCAGTGTATGCCAGCGGGGCATTCCTGCTTTTAACCCTCTTACACAGCTGCTCAGTGGCGAAGTCTGGAAGTATCTGATTTCCATGTAATGACAAACGTTGCCGGTATCATCTGAGCAGCATCTAAGTAACTAGGACCAGCTTGGATACGTGAAAGAACACACTTGTTGATCGAAATACGGAACTAACTGCCTGCTATAAGCATTGGTTTGGGATAATAAAACCTCACGGTTTTACTGAGAAAGTAGAACATATGTTAGCTAGCAAAAGGCCACAAACGGCCGGATGTTAGTAATTAAGCTATCATAGTTTAGGTGTTTGGGGGTCAATATTTCGCTGAATGACCTCAGGTACAAACGCCCAACTTCGAGTGCATAACGGACTAACAGATCAAAAGGTCGTGTTGAGTCTTTGGTAAAATAACGAAATTTGAGTGGGTTTTGGGTAATTCGAAATGCCCTACGTACAAATGAAATAGTGTTGGAATAATGTTAGGAGAACCAAACTGTTAACAACAGCTCGTCTCTGAGTACTTTCTAAAGTGGACTTAGTGTAGTTGTACAATTTATAAAATCAACAGAGCTTCTTCAAGTTTAAGTTTGTGATGAAATGATAATACACTAGCTTGTGAACTGTAGAATGTTTGGGGTCAAGTAGACTAGAAAAATCGGCATCAGTAAACGTTGGAATTTCTAAAAACGAGAAATTAAACCCAGCTGCATGTTGTCAACCAAGATAAGAACACTGACTCAAATCAGCTGAGTGCCGGTAACAGTGAAGTTTTGCAAATATTCTTAATTTAAAGAATGGCATCCCATATTCCGACCACTTGACCTATCTGTTCGAAGTCTTATATCAAGCTGGTGCTTGGATTTCTTAGGTGGTGTTGGTGCTTCAGCGGACTTAGCTGAGTTCTTCTGGATTAGACAAATTGCGATACCAGATGAGGACTACTTTTGAAACAAGTAGCTGATCAGATGTTTTGGTCATTCGTCCCTGAAATTGTAAGTAGTGATTTGCATGAATCCACTGCGCATTAGGTGAATAGGTTTCTTCGATATCTCATACGTGAAGAATAATTCACTTTCACTGTATGGATAAATTAAAAAATTGTCCCCTGGTTATTCAGGATCTGTGGACGCAGTAACACACGAAATGTGTCTATCAACTTTGTGACCCACAGTTTTATCATCTAAACAAGATTAATGTAGCTCATCACATAAAGCCTTAACGTTTTGTTGAAAATATAACAATTCAATGGGTTGTCTATCGTTGAGAGGTTTCCAGAATGAAACGTTCGAAGCATTTAATCAAGTAGTTTTTATGATTCCGCTTTCTAACTCGTCGTAATCTAATCAGAAGAAAGAACAATATCAGTTATTTTGACTTACCGTTTTGCACACGGGAGTGTCCAGCAAATTATGTTTAACACAATTTTTTACTGATGCATCAGTCTAATTTTCCATACTTTACACCCAAATGCTTTAAACAGAATCCATTTTCAATATTGATACTGAGCAGAATAGCCCACTGTTCTCTACAACCTCTCACTTCCTCCGTAACTGTCTAGATTAACCTAGTATTTGGTGTTGTTGCCGTTAAGCGAGAGGTATTGCGGTTTCCAGGTAAATAGTTTGGTCAGGATAGATCCTAATTAAAATTGTAGTTTGTCTGTGAGTTCCATTTTGGTATCGATTTGAATGGGGTTTACTGAAATTAGGAGTAACTATACTAAAAAACGGAAAGTCGACCTTGAGGCTAATATCAGTCTTTCTCGTCTGAATGTGTGTTCGTGGCTTCTCAAGCCACCTTCCTCCGCAACGAAACCAGCGAGTTTCATAAATTATATGATTAAATTAACATTTTTTAACCTGTGGAAAAATGCACTCAGTACACTGTCTGATTAGCTTTCCCGCTGAAACGTTTCGCTCATTGCCAAGCCCTTATCAGCAATGCATTAAGTTTCTCACGATTCTTAACCAATCACCAATCGCGTTTATGCAAATCTAAACGTGGTTTACGGGTTGCAACAAAATTCCCATCTTCACGTGACGATTCCATTGTGCGTAGCAATATCATGGTGTGGGTGGGATACGACCAAATCCCTTCGTTCCGAATACTTTTGTATATACGTAGGTGGTCAGTAGCAGTCGCCTAATCGATCTGCTGAAACTCGAATGGTAAAAAATTCTCTTGGTATGCAAAGCGCGTCTGAAGTTCCCACCCCTTCTAACAGCTCTAAAATACAACCAAACAACCTCTTGACAAGCAGTTAAAATATTCACCGAGCGCTTTCATAATACGATAATTTTATCGATCACTCACTTTTAGCTGAAAAGCTGTAGTTGTTGAGACAGCTAAGTATGCCTCCGTAGAACATTTCCCCCCCCCCGATATATCGACTTATGAAAGATCGATTGTTTCAAATTTGGTCACGTTTTACCCACGTGATAGTTTTGCGACCGAAGACATTGATATTAATTTTTGAATTTTTTTCCACTATTAATATACACCGATGTGATTTTGCCAATCAGTTTAATGTTCAAAGTGGAGGACTGATAAACCGGTCACGAAAATTTACCGAAAGCTGGCTAGAGAAGAGAGAACATTCATCTAATGATATTTAGTCAACCTCAGTGCGAGCGCGTTTAGTTCAACAGAGCGCTGTTATGAATCTGTTATGCATAATCCCCGTTAAGCCCAACTTCGATAAATTGACGACATTGTTCTATTGACGGTAGCAGTTGGCGCATGAGCAGCCGATAAATATTCCTCTAAAATTGGACTGACGACAACTAGGAAAATCGACGTTATTTGCTTCACTGGGGTATAGCCATTATGGGTCACAGCCCATGTAAACTGTTTCACGTGTTGGACTTATTGTGATAGACTGTCAGGCAGGAAGTGAGAGCATTCGAACTCTCGGCGGAACACCTCAACACAGAGGGAAGATGCGTTCAAATATCCAGAGTAGATAGACGGAGAACAACACGAGCTACCGAAAAGTCATCGGTCAACGAAATCGGATCAACAGACAAGGAATAGCAGGCGGAAAACGCTCGAATAAAAGACGCCAATCACACACCTAATTGGGGTAGAAGTGCACACGTCGTGCCCGCGGAAACTGGGGGGTTGTGTGAACTGGAATTGTGATTCAGAATCGCAGGCGCGTGTGGCATGGTAACTAGCGAGTTGGACAATAAAGATTGTGCTTTATTGGATGCCCTTTCGCCACATTATAGTTACCTCTTCAAAGCGATTTTGACAACCTAGCCCCACCAACTATCTGGAATGTACATATCATATATCTCTCCCTATTTAACTCAAATGGTCACTAAACCAGTATGTTTTCCTGCAGATAGATGTCCGCGGCCTAAACTGGTTGTTCATTGTGGTCCGCTGTTCCACCCTCGGTTTTGCAATGCATATGATTCTTCTTATGGTGCCTGCAATGTATTTCACTATATTATTTACCTGTGATCATCTAGAACAAGGGGGTACTAGACGAATTGTTTGTCCAGTCATCTCTGTCGTCTTCACTTAGGAGAGATCGGGTTGTTGTTGGTTTTGTTAAATCGCTAACAATCTACAAAATGGAGTACCTGTCGCTATGTCGAAAGTTGTTGAAATGTTTTCATGCTTGCGTGGATTGTGTTCTGCGAAGAAACATTTTATCAGGTGTTTATTTCCGCTCTGCCTACTTTCTTTCGATGTTTCAAGCTAGTTGAATGTTCCCAACAGGTTCGCTCATGCATAGTTGACAGTTAACACCGAACCATACTCGGACGAAGTCGGTATGGTTAATGTGTCGTACATAGGGCGTTTAATGTCACTGACTGTCATCTATTAGCACCCGACATATGCAACGTTGACCTCCGGATTAGCCACTACCCCCGATTTCTTGAAGCATTGCATTGGTTGTGCCAAGATGTAGTCATTTGTGGGATGATTAGATCAAATATTAGACCTTTCTAAACGATTTAAAGCTGATAAAAAGTTCGTTTATTTTCGACGAAAAATGGTAACGCTGAACCAAGAACCTGCTACAGAGAGTTAGCAGCACCTGAACACTATAATGTTATCTCAGTTTCATTTTGTTCGATGATAAACTGTTGTTTATACTGCCTGTCAAACGATGACCGGAAACCGATGTTGACACGTGTACCGCTTCGGTTACAAGGAACCAAGAGTAGTAAGCACTCTTAACACGTGCTGTGCGTGGCCCGGGTTCCACAAGACGGTAAGAACTTGGGTTCTGTTATCAAACTAAAGTAATCAGATAAGTCAATGTATGCACTTACCAACAAGTCAGTACGACACACTGTATTCTCTCGTGCATGCAACCAATTCGGTATTTTGACAGTCATGGGACTGAATCTGTCGTCTCTTTGGTGAGGCCGTTCAAAGTGTTGAACGTTTACAAAGGTACAGCCTTCCGTTTAATAAGACCACATACATGCACACGGGCACAGTAACCACCAGATGATCACCCTTTGTTTGCATGGGTTTAACATTCGTACAAGTTATTACGAACGATACACATTGCAGTGGACTGGTATTTTACAGTTAAACTTGGAAAACACCTTGTTTTAGTGCAAACACGAATGTCCATCTATTTGATAGCGAACATCAACCTTAAGACCACAAACAAACTACTGTCGAGTTTGGTAATCAACATCCAGCAGCTCGTAATCTTTATTCATTCAGTTTGATAGACTTGGTTTGATCTTGACGTTCACTCAGCAGGCACTTCGAAATCGAACACGTGAAACTGAATAAGAAATCCTGACTGCAATGTTACTGGCACGAATTAATGGAAAAGTTATCATGCACTTTAGAGATGATCAAATAACTTGGGTGTTATTCAAAGTCTACTTGGACCGATCGTTTGAATTTGACGATTTGACAGCCTCTAGTCTGTTGTCGTTAGAGGGTAGCCGGAAACACGCTGTCATGAAAGCGAAAATTGACTAGTTGCCATTCTGGAATACTATGTGCATATGTGATGGTCTTTTACTAACAAGTGACTTGAGTGTGAAACTTCCTTCCAAAGTGAACTAGAGGTAACTTGCTGAACTAAACATCGCTTTCAACTAAGTATTGGGTAAAGGTTATGTTTATTTTCATATATTATGTTTATTAGAAATCGAATTAATCAATCTGCGCACTGGATTAACCGTTGTTGCATAGCCAACCGATAACGTTTTGTTTCGGAATACGTATGCGAGGCCCTTGTCCGCAAATCGACTGGAGTAAAACCTAACCGTGGTTACTTCGGTTCGCTTGCAGAACTTCGTAATGTTGAGTTTGCGAGGTCAAACAAAGGACTAACAGTGCAGACAAAGCAGACAAGTATATGACATTTCAAACAGGATGTAGGGTCTACGTTGAAGGGGAACAACACACTAAAGACAGTTTGGTCAGTAAACTGATAATGAGGCGAGAACAATTCGAAATTAGAATGCTTTGAGCAGAACAGACAAAGAAAGATAGAACACATTAGTCCCCCGACGGGTTTTGGGTACAACCAGACAAAGGTAACGATTCAACGCTATGGGTTTGGATGGGAAATAAAGAGAACAGAGAAGCGATAATATTCAAAGTCGTGAAGAAAAAATATGGAACCTGCCAATTCTGGCCTTCAGACAGTCACCACAGAATGCAACAGTTTGAAGTAAATCAAACACTACAAACTCCAACGAATGAACGAATGTATAACGGATGATCATAGCAGCATATGACAACGTCAAAGTCGTTCGAGGTATCCGAGCTACATATGAGATGAACTGTGTTAAGCTTCTTTTTTGTTCCGCGCGGTCCATTGTTACGAACCTTTACTGCCACACACCCAACATATTACAACTCTGTTTTAAATGGATTTGTTTGCACTGTACATTTCAATAATTGAGCGTAAAGTTCGCTGTGTGAGATTTAAGATCGATAATGTATTGTTGGTCATCCTTTGTTATATATCGTTAGACTCGGTGCTATCAGCCACCATACTTTCACAATTCGCTCTAGGAGGGAGTAAAGTCTGTCATTATATATTCCTGTGTCTTTGTTCTTCGGAGAGAGGCTTATAATTCTACAGAAACGGTGAACAGAAGTCAAGAAAAAAGTGAAATGAAGCTACCGATTTGCGTTAGTATTAACCACGAACATTGCTTCAGCGGCATATCCGTATGCGATGGAATGATGATCACGAGGCTTGTATGGTCAGCTACCTTCCAGACATACGCTGACTGAAAATTGTAAAGTTTAACCCTACAGAATTTGACAGTGCATTCCGGCTTGAACAGACTGTATCTACGAAGCAGTTTGCTGTACATTGTAACAATTCCATTCCATAATCTGGTTTAGACAACTGATGCCTTGGCCGTCAATCCGACTTTAATGGAAAAACTGTCCGTGAATGCTCTGGATTGTGAAGTATTTCATAAGTGGGATAATTTTTTCTAAGAGGTGTGTATCACATTTAATCCTAGACGATTTCCGGGTTATCGATCCCAGTTGATCAAACACTTATGGCATCACTTATCTAGGTGACTTGAAAATATAAGCACTACTTATGAGTGATGTTTCATTCAAGCCCAGTGCAATGTTGAAAGGGACGTGGCCAAAATGTTCTATAATTACACATAGTAAAGTTCAACCCCGATATATAATACAGAGTATACTGTTGTTTGGTTATATCTAGAGCTGAATTTAGCTATCCTGCTTTTACGTTTTGAAATGACCTGATCAAAATGTGAAATTTGCCGTGGTTGCTTGATTCTTCTACATGTGTTCACTCATACAAAGTGTTTCGCTGGCGTTGTTCTGTATATGCACTATCTGTTTATGCTAAATTTGTTGTGAAATACGTGATACTCTATTTTGAAAGTAGCCTCCATTTGCTTATGTTCCACGCAACTAAGGATTCCTTCTAATGCAAGAAACAACCAGAACAAGTTTGTAATTAGAAGGAGTAATTCGGAAACTTGTCAGAGTAACATAAGAGTTCTGATGTTATCGTGCATTGTCGTTGAAAAGGTACCTCCGAGACTTCTACTTCAACGTGGAACAGAACGGCAGCCTTATTTTCCTCAATTGATGCACTTAATCATCTCGAACACTCTGATTAGTCTGCCGTTTTGTGGGTTGTCTGCACACCACGAAGCGTCTAACCGGCCTCAAAAGACCTTTTTTGGACACCTGACTCCTGTCACCAATTGGTAGGTGGACGGAATATGTTTCGACCTTGTTTTGCTCTATAAACACCGCACATTTCGGGGAGATCCACGAAAGATGTGAGAATGGCAGGCTTTAACAAAATAGTAGTTCAGAAGCTTATCATCTTGACCATTGCAGTGATGATGAAGTCTAATATAGTCAAAACAGTCATTCATCATTTTGGTCGTGTTCAGTGTGAACGACTGCTCGCTAAAATCTCTCCCAGAACCGTACGAGTTCGTATTGTAGTTTGTAAGTCAACTGCTAAAAAACTTTCCATTTTCGGCCTCTGTGGAAATAAAGCGCACCAGCTAAAACAATCCTCTTACGCACTGTTCAACAAACCAGGTGACCGTGATCCCGTAGGCTTACGGTAGTGGCTTACAGTTCCGATACTTAGTCACGGCTCATATGCACAACTGCCGACGTATGTGGTGATGATGACACCTAACACGGTCAAAACAGCTGGTTGGTAATCCCCAGTTGGCCACCGGACCGTGATTCTTGGCTTACACGCCAGATCATACTAGACACATGCACTGGGAGGAAAAAAGTAAGTGTTTCAAAACAGGACACGTAAACTGCAACACTGATCTACTTTGATAATGGACTCCATTGTGTATGTGGGTTGACAAATTGTGATTTTGACAAACTGACAGTTAAACGATGCGACAGTTTAAGCGTCGGTATTTCGATGATTATTTGGAGTGGCTTACTGGTTCACGTGTTCTTAGAAATAATCCCTAATTATGTAAAGGTCCATCTGCGGTGCCAGCCACCCCCAAGTAGTAAGATCTTTCAGACCGGACTGTCTCTTATTATTGAAAGTTATACTTCTAATGCTGTCTTGTAAAGATTAATTTTCATCCGCCTCAAACGATGCTAGATAAGTACATAAGTGAAACAAACTTGTATTTTGGTATATTGAAGACTCAGACCGCATTTATCCTGTACTCTCCTTCGTGTTGTTATTACGTTAAAACCTATCAAAAGCGTTAATGGTGGGACAGTGAAGTAATTGATCCGGAAGGATCAACTCAGTGGTTCCGCCACTCAGTTGTCATCTATATACTGCTGTAAACAGCTCATTCTGACACTTAAAATGCTTGGGTGCTCTTCAGAGTTTTCAGAGGTTTTGGCATAAAGTCAGAAACAATGAATTGTTGGGGCAGCAGACTAAGATTTCGACAAAATAATGTAAGTAGCATCAACCTACGCACAAAGAAAATTTCTGTCGAAATGAAAGTAACAAAACGTATACCTATGGGAGTGTCAATTCATCTAAGCGGTACCTTTGTTCCAACAAGCGTATGTTTCCAACCTTCCACGTGATCGTGCTGTTTGCTGGTAACTGCAAATCAATGCTTCTGGGTTGTGTGGTTACGCGCCTAAATGATGGAAGTAGTTGTCATACACGCAGTGATGCTAATGTTTAAGTTCGGTTATCTTTGGTTTTTGCTTCACAATTTCTTCAAAAAGAGACCAAAATCAAACAACTCTTCAATGCTTTGGCGTGTAATGTTCTTCATTTAGAAGTTCGGAAAATTGAAATCTCTAAAATATGCAACAGTAGGCTATTTGTTACTCAGGTTGTCATTAAATGTATTTTCATGGTTAACCTCGTTTATTTCATCCTTTGGCCTATTAGATTTTCTGTTCATTGTTCAGTTTATACACAACATCAATTTTAATGGCGAGTAAACAAGTCCGCTATCTGCCAGACCATTAACGTTCTGTGAAATGTATATTAATTTGTATTTGTTAGCAAGTCTTGTTCATGATGTAAGTCTGGGCATTTTGAAACAGCAAGTCGAAAGCTGCTGTAATATTCCTTCGGCCAACCGAATGCTACACTTTGGTCTTTCCTGTCACAAGAAAATAGTAATGCTTTTAAAAGAACGCTCTACAAAGTTGTAAACCTTCTGTGTTTGCCCATAATGCTTTGAGAATCTCCGTTTACATCAACCGAGCCTCACTCATAATTGACTGGAATTGTCGCATTCCAATAGAATTTGCCGTCAACCCATTCCGAATAGAAACACCTGACTCGAGTTTTGCCGCTGTTAGAGCTCGTCAGTAGTAAATGTCCTTGCCATGGAAGAGAATAGAACTTCGGCCATGCATTCATTAGGCAACCGTGATGATCATTGCGCAGTTGACCTCACATCAGGCACGACTGAATCGTCAGGCTTGAACGTTCAACCACATTTGCTTGCGCGTAGTGCCAAAGCTGCCCGATTGCCTCTAGCGAAGCCTTACTGTCTTTCCTCGAGGCTAAGCTTTGTGGTGCCCAGAGACGGGTTCTGGTAAACGTTTATGAATCGTGTAAAATTTGGAGGTTTGTTAACAGAAGGAGGCTGTAAATATAGACATTATCTAGAAGGCTTAAAAACAGTAGTGCGAAAGCGATGCAATAAGCACGCAGTTTAAAGTGATTAGTATTTAGTCAACAGCGAAAGAGACCCGTCTAACAATGGCTTCGGCTGGTGTATCACTTTTGAAACCTACAGTGGGGCATGTTGTTTTCTTTCGTTAAATTAGGCTAAATTGTCAAACTATGACGTTTTCTGGACAGGAAGAGGTGCTAACAAAACAAACACTGATTGTTAATTAAGTCGTGCTCATCACAAGTCCCACTCTCCAAATGTGACAGATTCATTCTAACTGATGGCTCACGTTTGGCAGGTCTTCAGATTTAGCATATATATGCAGGTGGTTTGGAAGGTGTAATTATTTGCTTTCTATGCTACTGGGGCTGACAGATGTAGCATTTTCTTGCAATCAGTCAGTGGATGCAAAAAAGTGTTCCGTGTTCATGGAACTGACTAACGCTCTAAAATCGACATTCACAAGAAATAAAGCAAGGTGATTCTCTATCATAATAAATAAACTTTTTCTTACTATCTTGGCGAAAGCAGCAAACAGTCTTGTCTATCCAACAAGAAGATGGCTCATTTCCTTTTTGTTTTGTATTGTCTTTCATGAAGTGGTCTTTTTCTCAGTCTACAGCAGCAGATAACTGAACTTCTAAGCTTTTGGCTATTTTAAAACGAACGGCAGAGCGAATGAATGAACCATATCGGTTGTACCGAGAAGAACATATACTAAGAATCTGACCACTAAATTAATTGTGGAAAGTCAAAAGTAACGTATAGGAGCGAGCGCTAAATTAAAGTTTATTGGATGGGATGAACTGTTTTTGCATTTGAGCGAATTATATACAATTGTATGACTCATAAGTTAATCGGGTGTGTGTAGACGAGACAAGAATAAAAATCACTGACGCTTAATTTTTCAAAGCCAAATTGGAAAGTGGGGTGATAGTTACTGTCCAGTTGCTGAGACTTTGATTGAATAAAGTGAACATAATTCACATTTGGTTGCAGTTTCTTATCCACGTAAGATCGTGTCAGTCTACATCCGATTGGTGCAGTATTCTGTAGTTTTGCCTTCAGATCTCGTAATTAGAGCATAACGATGTTATGGTTAGCATTTGAACTCGGATCACTTAAGACAACTTTGTTGATAGCTATATCAGTCAGCTTATACTGATTACGACGGAATTATCACATGGAAACGTTCAACCGCAGGTGATTGTGAGTACTGCTCAGAATGCCTGTATGAATCTGAAACCAACAAGCTAATCTGAATCCAATCTCCGATTGCACGGTATTATTAACGGCGGCTCACGAATTTTGATGAATTGTGAGTTTTAGGTTTGATTAGAAATGGGCTAGCACGAGAGAATCGATCTGGGTGAACAGGGCGTTTATTCTGTTTCTTGTCGAAATAAAATATCTCATTCAGCGATAAGCAATGGCTTGATAATACACATTGAGTGGTTTATCTAAATAACTTCTTCTGAAACCTCAGCAAAGAGTGAAAAAGGACAAATAACATTCGTTGACCTCATATTTACTTCACACTAAATTCAACATGTTTTACAATCCTGTGTTTATCTATGCATGGTTATATTAAGCTCACATGGAACTAAAAAATTGCTGTAATGTTTTGTAAGATCTTAAGAATCTACTCAACGTTTACAACAGAACATTAAGTGTACAGTTATTTTATCTATGATATCATGAAGCGCTTAACAAACGTATGAATTTTTACGTCACTTTAGTTAATTTGTCATAGTTGGCCTCCTCATAGCTTCTTGAAAGTTGAAACAACTACATATTTCATTGAGTTATACTTTACACTATGTCTACGTCACAGATAGCAAGAGAATACATAAATTAACTGAGGAAACTTCGTTACCATTGTCAAACCGACAACCATTCAGGTACGATCTTTTGAATTACAAATAATCTGGATTTTGTTCAAGCAGGCACAAATATCCAGGTTGCCTTATGATCCAAGTGACTATAAAATTTACTTTAATTTGGAACCTCCAACTGTCTTCTATCAGGATCATATGCCCCATTTATAGATGTTCTTATTTGCATCAGCAATTATGTTCAACTGCGGTTTCATTCGCTTCGTGTTCCGTCTATCATTGCACAGTTTAAGCAAATTAGTACCGAAAAGGCTTCGTTGACTTCGAGATTTGTTAAGATCATTTTAAAGAAATCTCTCATGCTAATCAACTAAGTAATTTCACTTAGCTAAGTAGTTGCCTGCTAATCAAATTATTATCGGTCAGGTTCTGTTATGTGGATTAAAACAAAAAATGCGTTAGTTCCGCTGATAGAGTTATTGGGGAAATAGTGACAATCCTAGTCGAGTTGGGTATTCAGGTTACTGATAAAAACAAGTCGTGATTCCGAACACAATGGGAACGCAATTCGTGAAGACTACGTGAAAACAAAACTGACAACAGCACTATCACTGACATGATATATCCTTCAATGTGGTACTTCAGCTGGGTTAATTTTTCCCGGTGGAGGAGTCCTTTAATTCCACTGAACCTGATGGTTGTAAGTGGGACAGACCGAACAAAATATCTGCTTTGTTATAGATGATAACATATAACTTCCTAAATAACGATGGAATTTTATCGCCATAGGGTTTAACAGATAGAATTATAGAGCTCGTTTGAATATGGTATGAACAGTATATGTGAACTTAGCATACGCCTTATTGTAACAGTTACTTAATCTTCAAACAAAAGAAACAAATATTCGTATCAACATGAAGGAAAATTATCTGCCATTACAACTATCCAATATTTTATGCTGTACAGTGGCATAGTTGGAAACGGCCTGAGATAAAATCAAACTGCACGGGCAAAGACGAAACTCAATTAACTCGGATTCCAATCAAGAAACCATGAATTAGCCGAACAACATGGTCTCCGTTAATTTTTCTATGCTATTGATCGGGGAAAAGAACAGCACGAGGCAGAAAATCATATTTTGGAGAAATATCATCCAGTTGGCCATTATGATGAGAAGTTTCAAAATCTAGGCTAGGCGCGGTTTGTTCATGTTTGCTTACACTTCACGTTGGACTTGTGTTACCAGGAGAGAAAAATTCATGTTGTTCATTTCAAAACCAACACACTTCTAATCGTTCGCGTATATGCCTAGTTAAACGTTAAGCCGCTTATAGTGGGCGTTGATGAGGTGTGGTTCATTTAGTAAATCTGTGAGGAATTAAGTATGCGCTAGATCTTTTGACTGGATATAGGTATAATTTGAGCTCGCAAAATTGTTATGTAAAGAGCGCTCACGAACGGATTAAAAAAATTTAATCGACGATATTGCTCGAGCAAGCTGGGTTTGGTTGAACATTACTGCCTAACCGTTTCTGTCTAGGAAGATTGGATTAAGTCAGAGTTATTAAAAGTGTTTCCAGCATGTTACCAGATGGTTAGTTTATTCAGCGGTTGTGCCTAATACAAACATTTTGCGCATATTATGAGCAATTTCTTAAAGAGAGTGGTTCCGGTCATTTCTTCGAGAATGGGTGAACACCAGATCGTTAGATATGACAATAAGAAAGCCAAATATTCGGTGCTTAACCGTGGGGAGGAAAATATGGTCAGTTTATTATATTCAGCTGTGGTAACAGACAATTTTTGGTTTGTCAGGAGAATGACACCAATAACTTAAGATTCTACAAAAATATCCTTAACTAACCGATATCTCCTCAAGTATTCGGAATCCAGAATAAGTGTACACTGTTTAGTATTCCGATTTTATAAAATTAGAAACTCTCATTCAGCTTGTGCAAACGAATGTATATGGAAACAGTTGTAAATCTCCGTTTCATATTCTCACTGATTATATTTGAATGGCAGGAGACAGGTCATAATTCAGGATACCAACCAAAAAACAGACAAACAGGCCGCAAATTAAGTCTAGATAGTTGTCAGAATGAACTCACGTAACTTGTTTACTTTTTCTTTGTCGGACTACACTTTATTTGGACATATCCACCTGAACGTAAGTTGTTTAATGTCCAGTCTTCCTCTATCAGAACCTACACCAGTAGACAATCCGAACTACTGGCAATTTATCAAATCCAGATTTGGAAGGTTAAGTTACAAAACGATGAATTTGAAACTGAAACAGATTTCAAAATTTCAGTCATTCAAAAATGACCACTTCTTGTTGATTTGTTTGAAAAACGAAGGGAACGAACACGGGATTTGGAAAGTGACATTATTCGGATAAAATTAGTCAATCGGTATGATTAATTCTTTGGAAAATTTGAATCATTTTTACGGTAGGATTTTTAGGGGAAGATTGACAAATTTCTTACGAGCATAGGGTCAACAATACATTGGTGAGTAGACGGCAGACATCGTTTATCTGTAGCTAGGAGCTAGCGATGCCGAAGATAAGAAAGAACAACTTAAACATAGTAGCCTGCTTATGGGAAATTTCTGTATCACAAAGTTATTGTTTGTTGAGGAAATCCAAACGAGAAGAAGAGGACCTAATTTCGCACATCAGTGCAATTTATCAAGTTGTTCATAGTTGCTGAACACTCTTACGTGTTATGGGGTCTCCAGACCTGTGGTCGTGAGGGACAAATATCTACATGATTGGAAATTGATCCACTAGGCCATATATTCAACGTCAGGTTGAACTGACAAGTATTAGCCTGGTACTCTAATAAAAGCGGCGGGACGTAAGGATCCAATGCAAACAATCTACTATTTGTTACTTCTGCTTTCAAACACCTGGTTGTCACATTTCACCAATACTGTTCTATGCTTACCAAACGAAAATCCAGTCAATTATGGATAGACAGAAAACGTGTGAACATTCCAGGTGATGAACCAAATGTTGTTAACAGATGTTTTGCAGGTTACCAAAAGCATCAATTGACACAGGATCTCATGTGAACTCTCCACTGGAAACATTGTCCCATTATGTTATTTACATTCTTTTCACACGTAAAACCATATATAAAACCCTGCCACATTTGTTTTTCGAATTATTCAAAATTCACTGAAAGTTTTATATGAATAACCACTGGAACAAGTACAGGGCTATTCTTTGGGGTTGGTCGGATCAGATACATTCTGGGCACACTACATTACCTTACTGCATATCAAATTTTAAGTTTAATACATGCTAAACACAAGCCCATTCATTCGCATATTTCCCCCTAACCGGTGACGAGCACCTAATGGATCATTGATTGAGTCATAAATTATGGAACCAGCAGATTACTCTGTAGATAGAATGCCTTTACTGTTAGGACTTGGTGAAACTGGCTTCCACTTTGGTCATACCTGAACGTATGCAATGTTATGAGGATATGAGTGTACAGCGTTAATCTGACAGAAATAGGACTTACTATATTTAATAGTAACTGAATTGGATTAGTATGAGGTATGAAGTCTTCAGACAATCGAATGTGTAACAATACTAGAAGAAAATTTGGATAATACTCAATTCAGAACATGGCTCGAAAAAGCATCGTTTAGCTAGATTCTTAAATTACTCAATATTATTCCGGGAAGGTTTTGCGTCCACGGGACAGCTACCAGCGCTTGGAAGATCAAGCATTCCAATTTGAGACTGTGGGGCATGGGACGTTGACCGTCATCTAAGACAAACAACATGATACCATCCAACAGATGATAGCACTTCACTTATAACTGCCGCAAAATGGTAAAATAATTACCTTGGGGCGAATAAGATGAGCATTTGAGTCACGAATCAAAAAGGGTTGGAGCAAAACACTCGTTAGAACAGTATATTACTGATCTGATAACTTTTCATATATGGAACCCAGTTCAAATATACTTAAATTGACAAACGTGCAGGTAACAGATTGTTTTTGGCAGCATACACTAAATATAAACAGATCGAATCACCTCAGATGAAAGAGTACTGGCGGAATTCTAGATGAATCTCAACAAATCCTGTTTTAGCACCAAGGTAAATGGAAATGTTGCAATAAATATCTACGTCATTGATATTTCACTACAATAATTCAATCGGTAATTACACAATGCACACAGGCGTTGTTGGGGAAGTGCATCCTTAAGTGGTAACTAAAGGAAATGTGGGCACACAAGACTCCAAACATCAAACCTTGCGCAGGCAGCATTCTCAGTCCTTGAGAAATAGTTATCTTTTGTAGGAACTAGAAGTCGAAATTGTTGGTGTTTTGTGTTTTGTCCAATTAAATTGAAATCGTATGAGCGCAACAAGTGTGAACCTTAAGAATGGAGATTGGGAATCTACCAGATAGGGATGTGGTCCTACACTAATTTCTTAAGTATATTCAGGAGTAAGGGTTGGCAGGCAATACTTAGAAGGATCGTCGGGTGAATTTTCCGTATTGGTTTTACGCAACCAAACTTTCGATAATCAAACAGTGTACCGTTTGGAATGCAGTCATTAAACAAGTACGATCGACAGGTCCTGACGCAGTCCGTCCTGGTGGTGGAAGTTTGATATGAAATGACCAGCCCGCTGGATATTTCAATTGCTATTTAGTAACAGTAGTCAGAAGACCACCTGATCTTCACGGTAAACAGAAGGAATATTGATGATTTATATGACCTGAATCAAGAACGACGGTAAACATTGCAAGGTGCACCTTGGTCATGCGTTTTACCTTAGTCATGAATGCACTCAGTAAGACTATTTTCACCAAAATCAACTAGGTGAGTTACATATGCATGGAGTAAGAGTGAGACAGTGCGGTGAGGACTTATGTCGAACACATGTTGAGTATTCACATGAACTGTTCCGATAACGAATTTTAATGAACTATGTTCCCTTCAATGTTTAACTCATCTAACTGCCAGACTACTTAGGACCAACTTCCCTTGTCATTGAAAAGTTACAAATTATAAATCGTTGTCTCAAACCTGGTCCATATCAAATCAAGATTTACTTTACGCTACCTAGATGATCATGGCAGCTTTCAGCAAACACGGTCATATCTCTTACTATAGATGCATCAGCATGTAACCTATGCAGAGAACGTATGCAACGACGGAGAAAGCATGGGTACCACATAGCTGCCTATAGTGACGGCCCAAAGCAAAAAATATAAATTATCCACAAATCATCCGTCATGGGTGTATATATTCAACCGCACGCCCCAAGTGTTAAGAAAAGGACCAGAAATCGGAAAGTCAGAAGGGATCAGACTGCATTTATTTCCACACTTCCCATAGAGGAAAAACGCACCACTCACTGAACAGAGTGAAAATGTTGACAATTATCGGTCTGTCAGCAACCTGCCAGGCATTCCGTGGCAAAGCCGTGGGTGGCGAGATGGACATTTAGTCATTGTGTCAATATAACTGTAAGTTTCACCCGTGTTTAAACTAACATATACGGGATTGTCCAACTGTCCTGCAGTTCACATAATTCACAATATCGGCAAGTGGATAACTCTAGTATCGTGGATATCTGCAACTTTTGTCGGAGATGTATGTAAAACACGAATTACGAGTGAACTAATCGGGTTCATTTGTTTGAAACCTGTCTTGCAGAAGCCGTTTTACTATCAAGAGCAGCACAACTGTATGCTAAAACTTGTAAGCTGCTTGACGTTAAAATGTTGAGCGCAAACAGGCGAGCTTACGCATTGTTTTTCAACTGCTATCCACCATTGTCTCTCAATCCTGGTTGTTCATTTGTTTCCAGATTGAGATGGAATTGACCGTTATGTAATCACTCAGGTTCACAGTCAGTTTTTCCTGCAAAAATGACCATTAAGTGAAAAGCTTTCATTAGCTAGAAATTTATTTGTAGTGTAGTTTGCTGAAATTCAAACATAAATGAATCCTAATACAATTTTGTACCAATATCGATGCATGTGTTCGATGTTTTAAATTATATCATGCAAACAGATGCTTAAGAATTAAGTGGGTTTCTGATAACTGAAAATCTCCGTGGAAGTCGTGATAATCGAAAGATTGTTTTTAGCAAACTTTGAACCCTGGCTACCGCAAGCGCAAAAATAATTAATGGGTAGAAGGTTGTCGACCACAACACAAGATGAAAACAACTTTATGGGGCAAATGGTTAACATGAGTTCACCGTGATTATGAGTAAGAACGAAGTACGCTTTCGGTAGTTGGTGGTAATCTAAATAGGTTTTTGAGGCGAGGACTAGAGATGACGTCTAATTCGGTGAAACACTGTGATCCCTTTCAGCTGACTCAGCCATCATTGACTACTGAAGTTTTACTTCACTTGGTGGTTCTAGTCACAACCAAGTAGTGAAAATCATTGATCCATTCATATTGTCTCTAGTTTTTATTCTGATCAGTGACTTTATTAGGGTCTTTTATTTTATACAACTGAAGGTATATTTTCAGAATTTTCTGCACCGAGGGGGTTGTTAGAATATGTCAAGTACTTAGACGGAATACAACACTGAATGAACCACTCGGTTAGTTGAGGTAGATCCATGTCACTTTGAACTTTTTCCTTAAAGTGCTTGAGAGTTTTGGCCTTATTTCTTTGAGTTCATTTACAACCATCAACAGCACATCTATACTGTTATTTTTCAAATGGCAAAATGTCTCTTTGTGTCATGAAGTAATACGATCTGTCAGTATATCGCGCAGCTCTGAAAAAACCGGAAGATTAACAGCTTTTACTTTATCACCTAAGTAATTTTCTGTTGCTTTAAATAGTGTCCTCCCATTCATAAACAGCGCTGCGCGCAAATATCGATGCTACTCTTCCCCAGATATCCTTGAAGCGCTATAATTAAATAGATCCCCTGGTCGTTTACTCAAGTATGACGGGATTCCTCGCATTAATTATATTGAGGTAATTTCCAACAATGTCTGATCCGAAACATGTAATCCATTATGTTCTCACTCTGCACACTTCCCACTTTAAAGTCTTTCATTTTACGGGTTTAAATCTTTATTTTCTTTCATTGAGGCATATACTTCATTGTAATTTCATGTTGCGTCTGGTTGAAGACAAACCCTGCTAGTATACAGTATGAAATTACCTAGAATACTAACTTGTTTTCATTTCCCTATAGAGTATGTCTTAGTGTGAAGATGTTTATTGCTGTGTAGAAGAAACCACTGGAACTGTGCCCAGCGGAATGTACACATGAATTTTCGAACTTGATTTGACTTTCAAACGTTCCTGTCCTAAACGTAAAATACCCTAATCAGTTGCATTTCATTTGGATAAGTGTAGTAAGGCTCAACGTCTGACCCAACATTTTCTTCAAACTATCAGCTACGAAGAGTTAATAGGTAATCAGAATGGCCGTCATATAGAATCCGTAGAATCGTACAATCAGTCCACGTTTTCTAAGAGCTACTTGTCAGATTCACTTCATGTTTGTTTGTTCGTATGGCACCGACCACGTGACGTAATCAGCGTGGTCACTTCACAACCACGCTGTCTCAGTTCGCATTTCAAGTGACGTTTTCTATTTTATAAACACACGCTTAGCTGTTCTCATACTTACATTGTGATGTGATAATTTATGTGTAAAAGCTGTCCGCCATTTAGTCAAAAGGTGGTGTTCTGCTATCACTCCTGATGAGATTTTGCGCAATCGTTGACTTATAAAAAAAATTCTACAGATAGCACTCTCCAGTTAACCGGACGTTTTTTGGGTGCATAGCTAATTGCTTGTGTAAGAACCGATGTAAAATGACTACACTTCACTATTATTGCAATGGCATTTGAACAAAAGTGACTAGACAGTCTTGGGAAGCTGTCGCATAATTTCACATGGAGTGTAATGGCCCTCAATTTTGTCGACGGTTTTCCGACCTCACTGCGAAGGGATGACAACTAACACAAACCTCCTAACAGAAGCAATCTTTAACAGCAACAGTTGGTGGGAAATTCTTGAGTGTACAGTTTAAACAATAGATGCAGTCCTGATACAGACAAGTAGCTGTCATTAAACTAGCCCCACGGGCACCAGGAGAGAAGCTCATGTTGCAACTCAGACATGCACACGTGCTGGTGATATACAGTACCCTCACAGAGAAAGCAGTTCGAGTATATTCTTTCTTCTTGGAACAACAATTTAAGAGGCTGTATCAATACAAACGTTTTATTCAACTATTCATGTTTTCGTCAAAGTGTGACAGTTCTGCATATTAACGTACGGTTTTATGTCATATCGTTCCTAATGTGAGTATATAATAAGCCCACCCAGTGGAACTGTTGATATTCAAAAACACGTTAGCTAGTTTAGAAAAAACTCTTTGTTTTTCCCGAGCTGTATGTAAACAGTTTTTTTTATTTTAAACGTAGGGAGCTCTTCTAGGATGACGGAAGTTGACTTTCAATTGCCAGGATAATAAATTAATCGATATGCATTGTCCCAGCTGAAGGTAACATCGTCTACACTTGTTCACGAATAACAGTGTTTTTCCTTGTTATTATGTAGACTTTAATTAAGTGCCTTCAAACACACTGATATCGGTTGTTCCAGAAATTTGCTAGTAACTACAGTACGACAAACCTGTTGCCTTTCGTTGCAATGAAAGAGGAACCAATTCTGCCTGAGCTTTTGGTGGGCGGACTAAATTTGAAGGGCTGGAAAATGACGTTTTTGTATTTGACTCGTCGATTATGTTAAATTTGAGCCTAGTAAAATAGTTGATTTAATTAAACAGCGCCATCATTGTGCGAATCATTGTCTGTCGGAAACTAATGTGGGAGGCCACGGTGTACGATAACCTAGCAAGTTTTTTAGTTTTGTCACGTGAAATCGATTAAATTTTGTCTATGCCTACAACGATGAGAGGTTATACTATCAACATGACGTTGACAGTTATGAATCTTCAGATCATTACTATGTGTGACTATTATATCTACACCATACGGTAACGATACGACCACCTACAGTTTGATCTCACGTGCTCATGATCAATATCGAGCGATCGGCAGCTTAGATCAGGACTGAAATCGATTGAAAGCTTGCAAGTCGAAGTCTTTGTGCAGTCATTAATATGATGTATCAGTAAACCGTTACTACTGAAGACCTGGTCTGATGAACTCTGTCTTGAGAGTTTCCACAGATTGCTTTAATTTCATCTGAGGCCGTAGTTCCCACTTAGTCCAATATAGCACAGTCGGGAAACGTAATTCGAAAATAGTGGCATTTACCATCTTTTTACCTAAACTAATTCACATGTAGACCCTTCAATCAAAGACTGTTGAAAAAACGTTCGGACTCAACTATCTAGCTGCGATTTCACTTGTATATTGAGCAAACTTCATGGAAATAGACTTATCGCGTCTAATTCCTGCTATTTTGGATGTAAAATAAGAGTTTTACTAATAGTAGGAAACTATAACTAGAGCGATACAAGATTCTCAGCACTTCTGGACCAGAACCACATACAAAATCCGCAAATAGGTGAAAACTTTGGTTCATTGTCAGTGTCTTTAATTTTACGCGAACCGCAGCTTCTTGTATTCATTGCTTGCCAAAACACCGCTCAAGAACTAGAAAGCCTTCTGATTTTAATTTGATGAAACGTCCTAACCCTTGGGTCGTCGATCGCTGGTACCTGCACGGTTACTGCCTCTCATACTGTGATGATCAGACGACCTGAACATTAATACTAAGTGAACATGACCGACTGTTTGCGTAATTCATTTGCGATCCTGGTGAGGCTGATCGATTAGAGAATAACACTGTGAATTCATGTGAATACAAACTGGGGTTCAAATTTCTTTAATGAAAAGCATACACCTTGCCGCTCAGCTCATAAAAGATCGAAATTCGGGTTGGATACTTCATTCCAAAGGAGCCAAACTAGACAATTTGAATGTCATAACTTACTTGCGAAGATCCCATATCACCACCCCTCTGTCTATTAGTTCATATTGTTAAGGAAAAAGGTGTACTGTGGAGATCGAGTTTGCTGATTTATTTCTAAATATCCTCTATGTTAGTGTGCACGTATGATATATTCATTGGAGACTAAAAACGCCTCATTTTTGTAAGTGATGTTTTTTTATTTCGTGTGTCTGTTTATTTATTTCCACTGTCTATCCAAAAGTACGCTTAATTTGTTATTATTGACAGTCTTCTGTTTTATGTACACAAAGTTACGTTAAAGAAACTATTAGACGATTGATCTTTTATACTCATGAAATGTGTTGCTGGACGTGTCACTTCCGTTTGTTTATGTTATCCGCACATCAGCAGAAGACTGTAGCAGATACATTTGAACTAAATCAATAGAATCACCTCCCTGGAAATGCGCTTATTAAATTTGGACAGTCAGGCGCTAGTGTGAATTATAATGTGAGACAATAATGAAGTATACACTCGGTAATTGTCCTTGTAGTGCGAGATAAACCAGCAAATCTTGTTAAAATTGGCTTCCTTTATAGCGCCAATATGCAGTTTATGTGACCCACAGAAACTGAGTTAATAAGAAATAGGAGATGTGTGATATTTCGCAGTGCCACAGTTGCAGTTGGGATGAGAGGTGGAACCCAGTGTGCCAATCACATGATTAATGAATGCTCATTATGTTTATTCGCGCATTCATTTGCAAACTACTGCAATATATTCGGTAAGCTTGCCGGTGTGTGCACACCTTCTATAGTTGTGTGACTCTCAGTGGGTTTGCTAAGTTGGTGCTCAAGAGCGATGTTGTGCAGTATTCACGATGTCACCTGTCAAAAACCTTTTTTTGCAAAAGTTAAAGAGACGTGGTGATTTTCTTTCGAAATGGCATGTCGTACGAGACAGTACCAATTTCCAGAACATGATGACTTTAACACACAATTTTTGTTGTAACGAATGAAACATCCTTGATACTGAGAAGATGATAAGCAGCATTGTTGTGAAACGTTTTCTAGTTGTTATCAGGAACTTCATCATTAAAAGCGCTCATTTACCGTAGTAGTGTGCGGTAAACATTTGGCTAAAACGGCACGTTAATGAAATGTTAGGCTGCAGTCTTTCAAACAAAAGCAAAGATCCAAAGTCATATGTAATTTTTGCGGTGGTACACGTACAAGATACTGAAGGTACGGTTGCAGACAGACGTGGTATATCAGAATGTGTGAATGCGTATAGTTTGCTGGATATTTTTTGTAAACAAATAAGCCACAGGAAGTTATTCTGGTAATGTTGATCAAAAAACACGCAAACAGAAAATTTTGACCAAGATCTGTAAGCCTAAGCAGGCAAAACTGAATAATGTCATAAGTGGAATCACAGTCTGGTCATTAGTTAACAGTTTTAACGCTTGCGCAACTCAACGACAAAAACTAAGAGACAAATAAACATTGTATTTTTCTCTAAGTGTCCAATAACCTCGCATAATAAAACCATTCGACAGGAACCAAATTGTATTACCCTCAACGAGAATCGGCTGTAATACGTAACACGACACTTGTATCGATAGAGTGATTGAATAGGCCGAGGTGTAAGCTTGTTGTGCTGGTGTGATAACAATCATCGAACAAAAATCACCTCTGTATTATTTTGGTTGACAAAAAATTTCACTTAGAAAACCGCATAACTTTTTTGAAAGTACTTTGAAACATTGTTGTTTTAAGACAAAAACGATAAAGAAATTATTAGAATGGAAGCTGTTTTGTAATCGAAAAAGAAATCACTTCTAATCAGCTACTACAGAGAATATTATAAAACTTAATTATTTTTTGGATAACAGCAATGGCAGTGCTAGCTTATTTGATAGCGACTGATCACCATCGTTCTGAAATTGGCAGCAGGATTGTGATGTCTTTCTATCTTTGTTTAACAGATGTGTATTAATGTGACACTAAATCTTCAAAAGAAGAAGAGTTGAGTTTCCGCGACCAGCGTACAAACAGTGAAGAAAACAAGAGCACGAAAAGCAAAGCTCAACAAAGAAAGTTTTCCGGAAGGGAACAAAATAATGATTACTAGATTTTATGCGCATCCGATCAGGTTTGTACTGTGGGTTGTAGTGATACCGAAAACATTGAAAAATTTTGACTTTGTATGGCACATTATGTAGCTGGTCGCAGTTACGCCCAGTCTCGCTAACAAACCAAGTGATGACGGTTTCTTTTATTTAGCTTGTCAATCGTTTGGGAATATACGCATTGGTGAGCAATTCAAACTGCCTCTGTGGATTACTTACCCACTGCCACTGATGTGATTAACTCCACAATATATTTCGCAGCCGACAACTAACATTGCATCACCTTTCCTGAACGACTCGCTTGGTAACGTCTCCTCAAAATAGTGATATTTCATATTGATTGGACATCACCCACAACTGGCAGCAGGTGTCGCATTCAGGTCGGCGGTCTTTGAAAAGGAGCACTAGACTCGAGTATCGCTCTCATTAGAGCTCGTCAGTACAGCATGTCCTTGTCACTGTCGGGATTAGAACTCCGGCCACGCTGTTCATGAGGCAACCGCGTTAACCACTGTGCCACTGACTTCAAATTAAGCACGGCCGAATTATCATATGTGAACGCTTAACCACTTTCCTTTGTGAGTAGTGATCAGGTTACCCGATTGTCTCCATAGGAGACATAGTTACTGTCCGCTAACTACTCAGTACTCCTTAATACTCCCACAATAGGAAGTCGGTGGTGCAGTGGTAAGCACTGTTGCCTTATGAGCAGCTTGACCCGAGTTTTAGTTCCGCCACTGGCCAGGATATGCACTAGTGACGAGCTCTAATGAGATGGAAACTGTGGTCTAGTGCTTCTTTTCAAAGGAGGCCCACCGGAAAGTCTATGAGAGTGCGACAGCTGTACGAAAGCCAAAATATCGTTCTTCTCATCAATGATTTTTAAGTTTGCTATGTAAACTTACTCGAATTGAGCGGCACTGCTCAAAGAACGCTCACGCAAGTGCAACACGAAGTGAACTAGCAACTATTACTTATGGAGCTGACTAACAAAACAGAAAGCTTAAATATAACAACGAATGCATACAAAAATGACACCGAGAAGTTACTCACACAGAAGTAACGGATCTTTTTCCATACGGTAGAGCTCTGAAATCAACAGCGCAGAGGCATTCGGCCGCAGAGGAATACTGTGGTGGTGCTTTGGATAACCTAAAGCTTTACATATCAGGCTAGACATTTCCTGTTGTGAATGGTTGTTTCTCTGGAGTGAATCAAGTCGGAACGAGCCTCAAGAGGCCCGATGCACACTGAGAATAAAGGAAGATAATCATATCAGCAACCATGTACCCGAGACTAACAAATTCCTCGGTGATTTTCTTATTTTAAAGCAGACGGAAGAAGACACTGCTACCCTTTCTTCATTGCGAATGACGTCACAATGTACCAGAATTTTTGTGCCACATTGCGTTACCAACATCAGTAACTATTTTCTTGAAAGTAATCGAAGCCCTGACGAGATGTCAAACCTTTGCCGGCGAATATTAATGAGAAACAGCTAAAAATGATTGATTCCTAACAAAAACGAGCTGCTCCCGACATTGGGAGGGCATTGAGGCATCGGTTTTACAGTGAGACTCTTATATGGTAGTAATTTTAAGAAAATTGTAAGTGAACCTGAGAGCAATATCCGATCTCAGTAAATGTGATGTGTTGACCATTATGAACCTGATTTTACAAAACATGCGGCAATCAACAAGGTGTCATCACAACAGAATACCTCATCGATTAGCTTGAAGGGGTTGAAATTTAAGACTAAAAGACAAGCACACTGCGAGGTATGATTACGAAAAACATAATGACAAGCCGTGGTGCGTATAAGTCATTAGTGGGTGTAACGATGAGATAAAACGTATGAGCAGCAGCAAAATGATAAGGCTATGAGATACACCTGAAGAGCGCGCCAGAACATAAACGTCAGCTCAACAGCTGACTATCCGTTGATAGGATAATACTCATCGTACGGTGGCAGCAAGGTAGGGACCCTCAGAAAAGAGAAAAGCTGTATACAGCACGATGGAACTAACTAGTAGCACCAGAGCAAGTGGAAAACCATTCAAACGATGATGCAAGCAAAAAACCTTAGTTAACAGTGGGCGAGAAATCGTTAATTTTTTGGTGACAGGAACGTTAACATTATACGGCTAACAGTGGGTGTGAATATGTGTCAACTGTGTAAATTGGATTAAACACTGCTGTGACTTATTCGTAAGTGTCAGGTAGTCATAGTCTGGTTGAAACAACTTCTCAGCGAGGCGACGCCTGCACTAAAACAGCATGGACCATCATAGTGTGATTGAACCTATGCATCAGTGAAAACCACTGATGAACTGTCCTCTATGCCGATGCTGATGATAATGGTGAGTGTCGTTGACGTATGCCCCGAATTTGTTCTATTGTGCCAGTCCTATTCGTTAACCACCTTGAAGATGTTACTTTAGTTCAATGAAGTATACCACAGATCAGTCCTCTCGATTAGATTATCATATAGGGACATTTTGCCACCTATTATTGGTGCTTCATACGCGTGACGAAATACAAACCAAGAATGCGTAGAAGAACGAACCAACGATATCCAAGGGTGGTTCGGCACAGCAAACTCTCGCCAAATGAGAAAAACGTTGGCATTGACTAAAAGTTACAAAACAGCATCACTTACAAAGCAACGTCATGTATACCTTCGTCTGATTGTCTGCAGAGCTGCCAGTATACGGATATGTTAATCTTAACTGCAAGGTAAAAGTCGGCTCATATGAAGTTTGTTAGACAAACACGTACAGATCAGAAACAGGTGTTATCTGAAAAAATAAGAGTGAGATACTATAGGTAATTGAGATCGACGGTCATATAAGTACTGGCTTACAGACGATGACTGATTTTGTGAAGCTGTTCTCCAATTTGGGCAGTGTCTTTATAATGAAATCAAATAATGTTTTCTAAACCCGACGCGAAATATTCATCTCATATGTTACTAAAGATAAAACTTTAGCAGCAAGTCTCTTCAATATTTAAGCGAATCTATGTAATATCGAATGGCTACTTCTGTAAATATATTTAAAATATAGCACAAGACTGGCATCTTGCTCGGTTCACTCATAGCGAAAAGCCACAACGTTCAATGAATCATGTCAACCATATCATATTGACTAAACCGATCGTATAACTGGATGTTATGTGATTTAACCGTTTCTTGAAACAGTTGTAATCATTCTGACAGCTGAGTTACACTCAAATTCAACGTGGTAAACTCAAGATACGTAAAAAACGGACAGCTTGGAAGTCAGATTCAGTACGGTTAGTTAAGTGGAACACATCCACTGAAAATTATAGTTGATCGACTAATATTTTGGCCGACCTGTCACACAGAGTTTATTGGTCTGCACTATAGCTGTACTGTGACTTATCTAGCAGCCAAACAGACTTTACTGAGTAAGTGAATAGCCATGAAAATATCACTGTTGCATCACGGCATAATTTAGTCGTTACCTTAATGATGATCCCAAACATTACATCGAATGAGGACTGAATATTCTCCTATACTGAGGACTGTCGAATAAATAGAGATATAAAAAATAAGGTGGCCTAACCCTACAGTAACTGAAGTTTCACAACTGAATAACGTACCTAAAATTCGCAATTTGATTGCTTTCAAAATGCTTTACTCTACCTGCCTTATTTATGCTTATTTAACGCTAGTTGAATGTACACATTTTGAAAAACACGTTTGAACTGATAACCGCTGTTCACCATTTGGTCACCGGAAAAGTTACGATACAGCCTATTGACACCGGCTCTTGATTAACTAATCTGTCTTCACGGGAAACGATAGAATTTCAACGGTTGTGTTATTAGTCCTCTTACCTCTTCCAATCCCTCCCATTTGCTGGTTCCACCTAATACTGGGGTGCATAGACATATGTGAGCTTGTATTCATGGGTACATCTTTTAACGAATAAATGATGTGGTCATGGGGTACCCACTCGACAAAGGTTTAGTGGATGCAATGGTGACCGTAGCTGAGCACCACATCCCCAGTCATGAACAAACGAAAGCCAGGCAAACGAAATGTTTACATTGCACTTCTAACTAGGTGAAGTAAGAAACGAAACAAAAATACTTTCGGTATTAAACTTAGCCCACTCAAGTCGACTTGTAATGCTTGAGTGTGAAAAGGATGACCAACTACCATTCGACTAAACGCCAAACGCGTGAATCCATAGTCACGTGGTCAGGAGAATGAGTTAATTTTACCAATTTTCCTTCGGAAAAGTCTCCGGTGGTGGGCAACCAGCCAATCCTTCAAGTTTACAAGAATCTCTGTGAGAAAGACCTCTCAGTGCTTTTTGTCAGAAGAAGGAATAAAATAATCCCAATAGCAATTTCGATCATTAACATTTCCTACGAACGTTGTCGGCATAATCATACTGGTGGGTTTGCAACCTGTCGCTCGGAGCAGGCTCTGTAGAAAAGCCTAGTTCACTTTGTCAACCTATAAGGGTTAGTATGACAGTCATAACATGACAGTGCATAACTAAAAGAAAACTGTGGACCGCCAGGTACCAACAATTAATACATAGCATTGAAGTTACTACTTTTTTGATCCATGGCCGTCGAAATGTCTTAGTAAGTCGCCACCGGCTAACAGATGGGAATAGCCATTGTTCGTTACTTAGTTCATGACTTTATTTCATGTAGTATCCCGTGAATTTATAAGTTTTACCTCAGCTATAAAAAGGGCGACTATGGTATAGTAAAAACAAGTTTAAAATCAAATAGGATCGATATCACCTAAGTCAAATAAGAGATGAATCAGAGATCAAGCTGGTGAGTACAACTGCAGTAGGTTGAATCTTCACGTCGTTCATCGCGAAAACCTAGCGCCAACAGATTACAAGGCCCGTCTAGTCATATTTGAAGCCCATAAAAAGTATAACTGTGTCAGTGACCAGGCGTTAGGATCCCTTTCTGCGCACACAAAAGCAACTGACTCTCAAGGTCTGTTTGCTGTGCACACTAGTGAGAACTAGGAGTGAATTCAAATGTTTACTTCTTACATTCTGATTTGTTTTCATATGTCACTTTATGGTTGACTTGAGAAAATGTGAGATGTTCTCACTTTGGAGTATGCACCTTCTGACTGTCTCATTCACAGTAACTGATTTCAACAAACATCTACCTGAGACATTCAAAAATGCACTAAAACTCAGTTTGACTGCAAATCACACACGAAAAAATGTGCAGTATAACTGTCATGTTGTCAGAATACCTTCTGATAACATCATGTGAAGTTGTCACCATTGCAAAGTAGTGGGAAACAAATGATTATTTCATTGACCGATGTTTTGTGCTGTGTGATAATATGGAATGCGTTGAAAACAAGATGGATATCATTTCTAAAGTCTAACGATTACTACTCTGAATAGAATGTGAAATATTGACTTGAAATGAATCCTGTTCTTATATTGTGCCTAAGAATGACAACCAGATTTTGATCTAACATTCATTTGCGTGTTCTAAGTCTTATACAAAATGGGATCTTATACATCGAAAATTCTCGGGCAAAACAAAACGCTGTTGTTTTTTTATTTTTATATACATGAAATGGAGTGGTTTGAGGCACTCAATACTACGACAATCTTTTAAACTTTGAACGGTCACAACCATAACTTGCAAAAGATAACAGTTTTGTTTTGATGAGTGAAACATAGTTTGTGATGGAGGGGGTTAATAAAATCTGATGCTTCAAGTAAACCGACGACTCAAAGAGAGCACAGCTAAGTACTGCAACGCCCGAAAGTACTGACACAAACGACTGCAGTTAGAACAGATCAATGACATGTATTGAGCTGCTGGCCAGATTTGTATTCAGGTTCATAGCTGCATTATGTCTGAGGTTGATTCAGTAATGTCATTCCTCTACTAGTGTATGAAGCATCGCATTTACATCCTACCGAACCAATGCCAGGATCCAGATAAGAATATTGATATTCTTTGCTGAAGTGATACCGCAGCTGAAAACCAGACATCTGAGCTGATCTACCGCAGTAGATTCCAGTTAGACCCACCGAACTCCCAAGTGACCACGTGTGCATAATTGACTGACTTGTCAGCACCGCGTGTGGATAGCACTAGATATTGGTAACAGGAATTGTTCAGTGAGGAAAAGCTGCTTAGAGTGTCTTGGTCAGCGTCCTGGCAGCGTCAGCAAAATGGCTACCTGCAGTAGTTGGAGCACTGTTTATATACAGTAGGGTCAAGTTTATGTGTCAGCGGTTTAACTTTTATAGACCTTCCTGATGAGCCCGGCTGTTGTTGAAAAGGCCTCATGTGATCTGTACCAGGATCCAAATGAAAGGCGGTTCAGTGGTTGAAAGAAATTTCGTTCATGATGAAGTTAATGGACTGGAAATCGTTGCCAGAAACGTCTTGTCTCATTACCGCGTTGGCAAGCATTAAAATAAGCTTTCCGTCAAGCAAATCTAATCCTGCCTCATCACGTTCATAGCATCAAAAATCTCAGTCAACGTAAGAACGAAACCCCGTCGCCAGTTGTTACCAGTCTTAAAAATAGCGACAAAAACATGGGGTCATGGTCCATCAGCTATGCGATTTTTCTGAATATCTGCGAAGAATAGATTAACAATATTGTGTTATTTCTAAAGCCAATTAAACATGAGATTACTCTCGACCAAACCGAAATCTGTTGTAAGAAGACGGAGTTAAGAATGGTCTCCAGAAGGCGAGCTTAGGCTCTAAATAAAACGGTAAAACTATTGTGGATCAATTGCAGATTTTGACTGCAGAAAAAGCAGCGAGCAAGTAGAGGAATACCTCGACCATTAGAGAGATGGTGTAAAGCAGCAGCGCTTAAAGATGACAATAAAAATAATCACCAAAAGTGGAAAATGCTCACGGAAAACGAGAAGTGAAGATCCGACATTGACGTCAAAATTGTAGTAAGAAATTTCCCAGTATTTTTTCTGGTGATAGAAGCTAATTTTATAAACGAATAAATGTTCCCAAACATTTTACACTATTCTGTCAACGTACTCAAGTTTAATCACAAGGTCTGTTTTAATGCTGTAATACTATCGTGTAATTGTAGACTGCTGCAGCAGACTTCAGTCTATTTGCATTCTTAGATAAATAAAGTAGTCTGTCATAAATATCCTGTGTTCATAGGTCAGCACACTCGTATGAAACCAATAAATGTGTTTACCGATAAATTTGTCCCCTTTCGCTTTCTTAAGGGAATAACATGTTTGTTGGTTTACAGCGATAAAAAGGCGTTGCCGACCCAGTAAAACTGAGGAGTGTGTGTAAACCCCACATGGGCTGTCAGTCTTTTATGCCAGGTAAATAGAACTGCATCAGATGTGTACATCTGGTGTTTTCTAGTAGTGGAATGGTGGTTTTCGCAAATATTGTCTTACGTCTTCTAGTCAATTCAGCCCTCATAACCGAATTAAATGGTGTGTCACAGTGTGACCTTGGATCGACTACAGTCAAACGTTTCACTCCCAAAACTAACTTATTTAAGAATCTAGTTTCACATAACGATTAAATGGCACTTGTGTCTGTCAGCTGCTGAGCAGCCTTCACTAAGATATTTTCGTCAGTATACATCACAGAAGATAGACGGATAAAATGACTCTTACTCAGTTGTTCGCAAAATGTAACTTCGGATTTTCAAACCTACCTGTTCAGATTAGTGTTCATTTTACTGTGCCGGCTCAAGTAGTGATACCGTTACGTCTTTCATCTTACCAAATGCTTTCCAGGATCTGATTTTCGTAAAATCTGCGAAAGCTTCCCACTGGGGTGTAATATGTTTTATTCCTCAGGCTGATCCAGAACTGGTCGTTTTGAGCGATATTCGCCTTATTCCTTCAGTAGAAAGAGGACTTGCGTAACTTCTTCCAAGCAAAACGTCCAACAACGTCTTGTGGGTTTCAGATATTCAACTGTTCACTCATGATAACACAGAAAGATTTACATAAATAGCTGTATTTTAGTAATGATGTAAAAAACAGCTGTTTTTAGACAATCTTTTTCAAACCAATATAACACTTTATGAAATATCAAGCTTTTTGGGAAACAACGAGCAGAATGTTCGACGTTCCTAAACGGTTAATCATGTTGAATATGTCTCTCAATTTGAATTCTCCTGCGGCTGTGTTTCTCACGAGAAAGTTTGATTTATGAATCATTCCCGTGAATAAAAAACATCACTTCTCAGTTTTTAAATGTTTTTGGTCAGGTTTGTTACTAATTTTAAACCAGATGAAAATCGATTTGCAAGAATATGTCTGAAAGTGAAACTCGTGCCATAAACATCGCTGATTCACAAGGAATTATGCTGATGCATACACACGTTGAGAAAAATGAAGTAAAGTGTTCTTTGCAAGCAACTAAAATTCCTTAAAATAAAATGCCGCTATTTACTTTGAAGTGTTTCCGAAGGTTTGACAGTGCTCAGCGCGCGTTTTTAATAATCCCCACTGATAACCAATAAATAGTTGACATCCACCCATAGAATGGAGTCAATTGAACTTACTCGCGTACCTATTGATGATGCGAAGTTGTTGAGAGCAATGAAGAAGTTGACATTCCGTGTGAACTAATTTGATACAGCCTTGGTAACCGAACTGCAGATAAAGAATGCAGTTTTACTTAGCACGCGCGTCAGCATCAATATCTCATAGGAAATTCAGCGCTGAAAATAGTATTTTGACTAGCCATTGTCGAGTAGATACGTATTTATAAACTGAACGAACCTCAATCAATCAGCTGTTTGTTACTTTCAGGAAACCAAATAATTCTTTTCGTATACATTTACTTTCTTGAAATAATTTCTATTATTCAATTGTTTGTAGTACACATTTACAAATATGTTTCTAATCCCGGCTGAAATCTTTCTGTTCGATTGTGTCGATCTGGCGTCTAAATATCTAAGTCACTTATGCTATCAAAATGGACTATACAAACTAGATATTAATAATCAAAATAATGCTGTTTCCGACTAAATTATTTGTCCGCATGCATTTCTGGACACTTTCGATGTGTCCTTGTCTGACTTTAGCTAACTCGATAACAGTCAATCAGGTGATACAATGAACGATCGATAAATATTTTTCTGCTTTTTTAACCAAACACTAAACACACTAACCGGTAGTTTTTCAATAAGTCGTGACTAGTCTCGTTTATCGCTTTTCATGTGGAATATTTGATTAAAACGGAACTTTGAGAAGTTTTTAACGAGTTCAGCAATTCACTTGCAAAATCGGTCTCTTTTTCCAAGATATTGGTTGCCAAATTATAATCAGTGCCTGTATTACATTTCGAGATAAACTTGCATGCCGTATTGTAAATAGATTTGCCGGCAGACAATTAACTATTCAGAATCTCTTTGCCTGAGGATGCATTCACTATATATGAAAATAACCTCTAAGTGGTTAACAAAGGTTCCGGGTTTATAATGTTTCGGTAATTTTTACTGAACGCTTGAAAGATGTCCGTTTAGTTAAATGAAATCAAGAACTTAAACCCAGGCCAAAAATCCTGAGCACGGGGTTATCGACTAACTTAAACAGAGCGGCTCTGTCTAGTGTCTTTTCGAAATGTTCACTATTCGCACAAGGTCTTGATAAAACGATTGGATATGATAATCAGATCATTCCGTTTGTAAAGTTACTAGCGTTGGGATTACCACACTAGTTCCCATGCACAAGGACCATAGTGGGAATTTCGGTTCAGACGAGGATATGCATTATTAATGAACTTTAATAAAAGAGAAATTCGAATTCACTGCTTTCTTTGGAAATGCGTTAACCGAAAAGTATGTCTGACTGCAAAGGTTACTATCAAATGCGGATGACTTGCGATTCCAGAAACAAATCTAACTGTTCATAGAAAGACGCTGTTGGATTAAGCAAAGAAGTAACGTTGTAGGAGTGGTTTTAATTTTATTTTTAACTGAAGCTGGAAAGTTTGGTTTGTCGAAAACTTGCTTAATGCGTTTCAGGTTCTGAATAACCGGTATTTTACGAAATTAGATCTCTAACAAAAATAGATGATGGAATAGCTTGTTTAACAGATAGTACGGAGATTACGAACAGATTGTGGGAAATAATATATACTGAGCAATTTCAGAGCGCAGACACCCGCACTTATAGTTTACGTGGTGTATCCGATTGAGAGTATCAGTTGGTGATAATCTGGCGGGTGAAATGAGATGAGGGCTTGAAAGCAAATGACATGTACTGCTTTTTAAGGACATAACACAGTGGAGTTGCAGGGATAGAGATTAAAACTGTCCAAGTGAGCCGGATTTAAAACATCTTACGAGATTCTGGTAACAAAACAGAGGAAAGTACTCGTGGACATGGCATCCATCAAGGGAGCGAACATTCAGTTGATGGACGATAGAGTAGATAAATGGGGTTGGTATGAGACTGCTTTGTAAGACGTAGATTGTGAGGATTTCGACGTGATGGGAATATATCCTTTGTTGGAATAGACCATAGGACTTTTGTCATCACTCAAGCAATTAACAAAATTAGGTGTCTTGATGAATTCTTTTTAGGACATCCATCAGAAATTTGCTTACGTCCTCTTCTTGAAATACATAAAACGTCTACAGAGTAGCGTACAGGCGTATTATGCAAGAAGACTGAATCTGATGAACTAAGGAAGGCGAATGACGTTTTTTCAGTATTATGGACTTGTCAGAATATCTTGACTACAGTCAACGTGAACCCGGTGACATTTGTGTTATGATTGAAGTTTGTATCCACAGCGACAGTCGTCTAAAAATAACCTGCATTTCTGTGGGTTCACTTAAACAGCCTGAAATAACCAGCCATCAGAAACTTTGTAAACAGTGAAGAATGATATGGAGGCAGGATGTTCGGAGCGTTCTTGTTTTAAAGAATGTCACGTTAGCGTCGGACGTATAAATAGGTTACTGATAAGCGGTCGCGGATTTGGTTAATTTTGGGTTGAGCATCACTCTCAATTGATCGTCGTTGTCGCGTTCAGGTAGACTTTCCAGCCAGACCTTTTCGAAAGGAATTACTAAACTCGAGTTTCGCTAGAACTCGTCAGTAGTGCACATCCATGCCATGGCCCGGATTAGAACTCCGGTGGTGTTTTCATGTGATGCTCACTGCCCCATTGATCTCCTATCGGGCACAACCGAATTGTCAAACCTGAACGCTCAACCGTTTTTGGTTGTGAGCAATGAGTAGGTTGCCCGATCATCTTCAGAAGAGACATAGTAACTACCCCGTTACTTCCAGTCGACATTCTGACGATTGGTACCTCCGAGGTAGGTCGAAATCCTCGATGTCATTAAATCTGCTAAGCGATATTTTAGATTACTAAGTAGTCAGGGGTTTGGTTAATTCTGAAACAGGATGGCTGAAAGGTCTATCCAACTGCGATAGCTGCGATCAAATGAGCCAAATAAAATACTGGAGCGCAACTAGTTACTTGTGCATACGATATTCGTAATTTCTGCGCTGAATCTTACGGAGTCACATTGTTACAAAAACCCCGTGTTTATATACTACAATCAACCTCAAATATGATTTAGCAAACTTCTTGAAATGATATTCAGTATGACAGTTTGGCGAACTGTCTGTGAATCTTATCATAAATTTAAGTACTGCATGACGATTCCTTCTGGCTATCTCATTTTGCTTGTTGATGTGTGTGTACACATTGGATTTATCGTATTTAGAGATGAATTAGAGTTAATCGTGGTGTAAATTGTTTTGCCTTACAGAAGATATAAACATTTATCGTGAGAAGTCTACGTTGAATAGATTTTCTGTACTATGTCAGAAGGGAAAACAGTTAATCAAACATTGCACGGCCGTAAACCTCTTCAAGGCTACCGATGCTTATCATTGGATAGGTCAACCAATCGGGATACAGAAAAAGCGCATCATGGTGTGACATTTTTCAGAAGTGGCCAGTGTGTTATAACCTACATGTATCACATGCTCCCAGTCAGAACAGATTAATCCGTCAGCAGATATCACTACCACTTCAAGGCTGTTTTCCAAATACGGTAACCAACAGGTACACCTTACATAACAATCATAGTGATGCAACTGATTCACTTCACTCGACAGGCTTTAGTAGTCAACAGTAAGTCAAGGATAACATTAAAAGAAGCAGTGCCATGTATATCGGTCCTGTCATAGTTAGTCTTCTGGCATCGATGGTCAATTTTCACATAAACTCATTTTACGTGAACCCTTCACATCAGCTATTGTGCTGCACAGGCATTTCAATCTTGACTGCACTGAGTGGATACTTTGGTTATTTTAACGACATTCGTAAGATAGACTGATAACGTATTAAGCCTTGGTTACCCATACAACACCGTTGCTCCCCATTCGATTGAGGTGTTTCGTGTTCGCTTACCAGTTGGTTGAGCAACTGATTTGGTTAGTTAGATTGAGTTAGTTATGGTACGTAAGTTTTCCTTTTTGTACTGTGTAATAACGTTTGAAAATTATATAGAGAGAACAGGATCTGACTGACAGACCCTTCATGTATTTTTGAAGTACCTTCAAATACTCCATATTTAGCGGACTAGCCAACGATTCAGTGGACGAACAGTTAAACAGTACTCGTTCACGTTGTTCCATCCTGATGGAAGGTGATATTCAAGAACTAAAGAAACACATAAATCACAGATGATGGTCAACAAGTCTGTGATACATTTCAGACTCCTCACTTGAATGTAATGAAAGTCACATCCAACTCACTGGGGCATATCAGTGTAAGCAACCATTTATCAGTTACTTAATTGACTCCGTTTCCTTCGTCCAGGAGATTGTTGGGGTTGAGTTATTTCAAGTAACTGCCTGTTTGTACAACATTCCGTTGGAGTAATCATTACAAAGTTACGCGAAAGTAGACTGCTCCGGAAAAGTGAACCACAGGCAGAATAATATCCAATTTTGCCAATACCTTTTATTAAGCGTCATCATCTCTAATCCGGTTTATCACAAAGGTGACGGATACTTTGTTGCAAAGTGTCTTGTTGTCACAGCGGTTGGATTTTACTGAAAAATATTCCAGTGTCCTATTTCATAGCAGTTCTCCTTCAGTAGACGAACAAACCAAAGTGACAGATGTGAACATGTGACGTGTATGAGAGGAAACTTGCAATGTAACGTTTGTAGCCACCACCCCAGCTCAGTTCCACTAAACACTAAGTGGGCCTATTTTACTAAATGTTGTTTTAGTATGTTAACGCTGTTCGTTCATGGTACACTTGCACGCCGGAAGTGTTACTGAAACTTCCCCTCAATGAGTTCTATTCACTTTTTTACGTCTACGCACCGTCCAACACAGTGTTTCACTGACCAACACAGGGACCGGAATGCACAAACAGATATCTTTCTCCTTCCTGTTACTGCCTACGGAAGTGTGAACCATGAATATAAGCCGACTTATTTCGCAATGTGACCACTTATAATGGAAATTTTGACACTTGTGATAACTTTGTATTTCTCACTGCGTTCACCACATTGGTTTTCTTACGCACGTTCAGAGTGCGGGTTCTCGGTATCCCAGTGATGATAAGCAGGCGATCGGACACATGAGCTTATGCAAGAAAAAGTGCCTAGTTGGCAAGCACGACAGCTTCAAGGCAACATCAACTCCTTCTCAGTCAGCTAATATATCGTCTGGTTCACTAGTTTTCAGACCAGACAACAACAGTGTCGCTACTTCCAAGGCAGCCTAAAGGTTACATAGAAAGTGTTTTGCTTCAAACGAGTGGACTAGAACATTAGCAACGCTATGTTTAGTGGAATCGACGGGGATCACGAGCTTTCCGTTTTGAATTTATCAATTTTCGGAAAATTACAGATGGTTCACGCCGTGTTCCAATTCATTTTGAAGGATGACAATCAAAGTGATGTGCATTCAAAAGCAAAGGGGCTAGTCCAGTTTTGATAAATCAAACACTTGAACAAGCTATACAGTTGCCTAGAAACAGTGCTATCAGCGTAGTCATTGCGAGTAGTTTATCGTTGAGTAGGTTCAACGACTTAGTTATTTAATTCACTTCGAATATCCGGGTCACTAATTGTGTATATACTTGCAAGATCAGAAAGACGTTACTGTTAAGAACTCCAAACATTTTAAATTTTTGGACTGGAAATAAAGACAACCATCACGTTTCCCGGCCGAAAGTTTGCATCACCACCATTCTGAATTTGGGCCAGTTAGCACCACTGCACTTATTTGTATACATCAAATCGTTTCAATTTTAGAACATACGATGAAATAATCCAGTTTAATCGCAGCTATCTATCAACTAAACCTCTTATCACTATGTTCACACAGTTTCAGACCAACCCTTGACGGAAGTAATCATTGGTTTAACCATCTCTCTAACCAGCAAAAAGGAACTGGTGAGGTTCATCTTTTGCCCAATTTAAACCTGTGATGTCCAAATAACTGAATAAACATTTTGGCCTCGTATTGAATAATCTTGGTGTACTTTCAACGGATGCGTTGATAAGTCATTGAGATATCCGATCTCTCTGCTAGATACAACCATATAGGCGTGGATATTGGTTCCTTTCTTAACACTGAACTTCTTCATTTGTTTAATATTTTGCTTATCGTATTCGATCCCAGATATTCAGTATCCGTGTTGTTCTGGTCCCCAGAGAGTCGGGAATATTCTTCACTGATGTACACTTTCTATTCCAACAAGCTTCTGTTTTATTTCGCTACAGCGAGTATCGACGTGACTTGATCTGATGGACAACACATATGAAATTAGATGAAGCGTTTTTAATTAACGTCATTGTCAGTGGTGACAACTGTGTTACATTCCCATGTGGTATCTGCTTGGCACCAACGTCTGATGAATTTTCCATACAAAAGTGGTACATATATGTTTGATCATTGTTTTACAAATCTTTTTAAGGAAGGTGACATCAGATATTAATTTGCTTTAACACTTGATGGCTCGGAGTTTTCGACAGAATGAATAATGACTGACAGTAGGCTTGATGAAATTTATGTTGCAACTGGAACAGTGTTTAGCCTGTGAGTGGCTTGCTTGTGGTTCTAAACGATCCAGGCTGTGCCTGCAGCCTATGTGCATTTGCTAAATTCTGCTTCACACCCTTACGTATATTTGTCGTGAGGATTCCTTCTGATCAACAAATACACAATAATTCTGATTCTCAGTTAGACATGTAAGCTGGATAATAAGTTATATAATTATTTTTGATTACCCGAGAGTACGATTAACTCTGTACTTACTATAAATGCTCATTAGAAATTCTTGCTATAAACAGTTGTTCACTGGACATGTTGAACTAGCTTCAAGATAAAATATATATCTCTGCGAATGTCTAATAAAATACAAAACTGAACGAATACACGTGTGTGCACTTAGAACCACAATGAAATGAAGTTCCGGGGTTGTGAAATCACGCAGTTTTATGTCAACTAACATTGATGATCACATGGACAAACGCACGTGTTACCTGCGTATGCAAAGTGCACCTTAGAGCATACTCCCATATTGTCCGGTTTTATTCTGCTAACGATCATTCGCTTTAATAAAACGAACGGAAAGACGAGTGGTAATCTGCGTTGTTGCAGTGTCATTAGGATAATCTTGAAAGGGGTTGGAGATTTTAAGTGTTATTTAATGGCTTTCCTCAACTGACTGACAAGGCTTATATGACCTTTCTTCTGTATTTTCACGTTTACAAACCACAGTTGAATAAATTTTTTATTGGTCCGTAGAACCTACTTCGGCACTTAAAGGTATATTTCGTTTTGAGACGCAGGTGGGCAAAGGTAATACGTTGTGCCATTATTAGTGGGTAAGAACAGTAGTAGTCCACATAAAATGTTACTGTTAACTTACTGTCTCCATTAACGGTATTCACTGGAACAGTCAACATAGTCCTGAGCATTATGTTAGACAGTATTGTTGTCACAACCTTTCCTCAATAAGTAAAATTTTTCGAGGAGCGTAACAATACTATTGGGGTTCAGGTGTTACTTCTTGAAGGCAGGCATTTTAATCTCAATGAAGCAAACGGAACTAAATGCCACACAATGAGCAAGAAGGGGAGAATTGCCGAACTCGACGAGTGTTGCCAGTCCATTGGCAAAATCACCATTTTGGCGGACCATATACATGGAACTATTTCATCAGTTGACAAGAGCAAAACAGTAATCAAGTAACGATGAGGGAGTATAAATTGAGGTAATCAGAGATAAAATTAACCCGCAGTTGTGTGTGTGCAACAGTGTAATTACATACCAGACTTCACAGTCGGTGTTGTCCTTGTTTGAACCCTTTTAAGTAGAGTTAGTCTACAAGGCGGACTATCGAAGCGGCGACGATTCTTATCCGACTGACCACCAATTCCATCAGCATCACTTTTGATCAAGCAGTTTTATGTACTCTCAGTTTGTTGGGTGCATCGCTCATGTGGAGTAGTCTAACCAGGGTTGCCTCAATATTGGTCAGTTTTGTTACCAATGTCGCGTCTTTAAATTACTTATTGTGACCCTTTGACATTTTATCTTAGACTAGAAGTTTACAGCCAGAGTTGGTTCGCTTTTCGCTACTGGAACTTCTGCCGGATTTCCGAAAGCAGATGTAGTGACAGTGTGTAGGGGGGTGGCAAAAGTTCGCACAGCGAGCAAATTTTAACCACACAATGGTCAGCTTGCTTGAATTGCAAAAAACTCATTGCACAAATTAGAGAAGTCAATGGATCACAAGTTCTCGGACTTCTGGAGAGATTGGTTAAGCAAAGCAGAGAAATGACTTAGGTTAATTTTTAATAAAACATAGTAAGTTGACCGCATACTAGAAGTCTAGAAAGATTTGCCAATTATATCTGTCTTCAAAGCGGGGTTCAAGAAAGACCCAACAACTTATCGACGAATAGACGTGAATTCAATTTTTTCCTAATCAGTGGAAGTTTCTTGAATGAATTTCTTCGGCCACTAGTGGCGAGTAACAAATTCAATTCCAGGATGTAGCACACTTCCCACAAAACATATTCAAGCATCACAAACTACATTACTGTTAGCTAAAATGAGGTTATTTATTAATGTAATCTTCCATTATTTCCCCAAGACTCTTGATATACTAGATAACACTGTCCTGTTATGTCTCTGAGCGTTTACTCGGGTGACCAGAAGACTATCTTATCGCTCGTATGTACAAAATGAGTGAGCAGTCAACAGACTTTTGTTAACGGCAGTATTCTGCAACGATCAGTTGTATATCTGCGGTGGTTCGTTATGTTTTTCCGTGAGTTTTCTGGCGATGTCAGATCACCGACATTGCTGGTGACCTCTGAAGAGCTTGGAACATACCGAACCCCAATGAACGCATTAAAGTTGCCTCAATCAACGGTCTTCAAAGGGTAACTTGCTGTTATGTACACACAGCGTCAAAATTAGGTAGAAATCTACTTTAGTGAAGTTCATCTAATCAAATCTGCATGTTAACGAGCTCCGTGGACCCCAGTGATGGACAACTGAAATTTATTTACAAATTGCGCTGCCCCTATAAGTAGCACTTCAAACCAAATGTACATAAAGAATTCGTAGAACCATTCAGCCTGATGCTGCCGTAACGGGTTTAAACTTATAACCTGCAAACCCGGAATATCAGCTTACTGAACTGTCGCCCTTGCTTTAAAATGAGAAGATTTTTACAGCAACTGTTCAAAGGTGGGTCACTTGAAAATAATTGAGTTCAGAGACCCCTCTATCCAGGAAGATGCGGAAAAGTGCAAATTCTCTATGGTTTACACTCACCTTAGACGACAATTAATTTGTACCACATGCCAGTCTATCCAACTTGAGCAGTAATTTCAGTAAAACCGGGTAACCCCCTAATTTGTCATAATCTGAGATTAAAGTAGGCGGTAAACAGTTTACAGTGTAAACGAACCTGTTCGAGGTTACAGACTACTCACAGACAGTTACAATACACCACTATTCGGTTACAGCGGAATCGGTCTAGGAATTTCAACTGACTGGTTAGTACTTGGGTAACAACGTGGACTAATATTTTCCGGTCAACACCTAGCTCACCATAAACTAACACTAATCCAATAAATCTATCAGAATAAATCTATCATTGTGGTCCCATGCTTATGTCTCACATGACTGAAAGTAAACAGTTCTATCCAAACCAATTTTTTACTAGTTTCATGAAGTTCTTTTTTCTGTTTTGTAAAGCATTCTAAACAACACTGTCTGAGCAAAAAAGTTACAGAAAACCATGGACAACATTTTTGCTTGTGCATAGCCGTCAGTGTGAAGTAGTGAAGCATTAGTTCTTGCTGATGAACAAAATTACCTCACCGTCAAGGTAAGATGTATCAAGAAGTATACTATCGTGGGGAAGAGGTACTTTATTTGCGAATCCATAAGATATGCTAACCGGTACTGCTGCGGTTGTAAGCGGCCAAACTGGAGGGCATCACTCGCACGTTCCAATAGTCATTCGACTGGCGTTCACTTTTTCAGATTCTAAAGCTTCAAGAATTCGGAAATGTACTTCCGCACAGGCCTATAACAAAACCGTAGGAGCCGATACACATTTGATTTGGTTCTTGGTAAGGAACTATGGTGGATCGTGCTCATTTTCCGGGTCTGTTAAACAAAATTTGATCGATTGTTTCCCTTACTTTAGAAGTGTTTAACGATTGTTGCTTAGCAATTTCGTTACTAAACCATCTGCTTTCTGGTTACACGGTAGCGAGTTGGTTCACCAAAACACTTCGTGGATTCACCGTAGGGAGATTTCACCCAGATCTTTCAAAATTGGTTTGTGTTTGGTTCTGAGAGGTTCCTCCTCAAGAGATTTATCCAGTCTAGAAATAAATTTTACCAGTTATAAGTGTTTTTGCGGGTGTGCCTTCTGTTTCAGGTAAACCACTACTTGTTTAAGTGAAATGAACTGGCCCGCTCACATTACTTTTCTGCGCGTGGCTAACAGAATGGATATGCATGTTGCTGATGAATTCTGCATACGACAGAGACAAAACTGGACAACCGTTGAAGTTAAACATCAAAATGGAATTTTACTTGCTGATTGAAAGGCATCAGTAACGCAAATCTTTGTCCTCCAACTCTATTAATTGTGATACGAGCGTGATAACGTCATTTCGTTGGCCTTCTAATATGTCTTGTGAAATTAGTTCATCTAGTCCACTAAAGAGACGAAAAAATATCACTCTTCTTCGCTTCTGCTGGCAACTCCTTGACTAGTGATCTTGTTAGAAAACTTGGTAGTTTTCGAAAGGATAGCAAAAACAGCACTTGTGGAGCAAAGCAATCTCAAGTATATCGATCTTCAATGGGTTATTCTATAGAAAAGAAACAACATTGCAATGAAGAAACAAAATTGGTTCCGATGTCAAGTGTTTTCTATCGGATAGCTCGACTCAGTTTGCAGCTCACTTGTTTTGACGGGTTACACACCTAATTAACTTGTTTTACTCCGGTGGTTTTATACACACATTCGATGCTACACCAGAGTGTCATACAGGTTGACCACCGCGCTGAACTGCCAGTTTACCCGAGTGGCCGAAACTAATTGGCCGCAAATCATTGGTCGACGTCGTATCGACGACTCTGCCCCGTCCGGCCTCGTTACACTTCTCATTTAGGTAGGAGCAAATAAACATGTTCAGCCAAAACATAAACTCTCCGTGTTAAGGGTTCAGAATTTTATGCTAAATAGCCATCATCAATCACACCAGCACTATTATGCTGGTTTAGTTTCAGCCGTGTTTGTCGCATCTCGCTGGTGATTGTTTAAGAAGCTTAAACAAAATTGTTGTGCGTACGTCGTTTATCGCAAAGCAAGTATAACTAAGGTTTACAGAACTTTCTTGATCTCAACATCCTCGGTTTAACAGCGGACTTCTCAGTTCACTTAGTCAAACTCAGTCTGTTCTATGCAAATATGTAGGTATCGTATTCAACGTAAACAGAACTGAGAACACTTTTTGTAACCACGCTTGTTGAAGTTCGGTCAACGGGTTCAACAAAAAGTTGCGCGATCAGCCAACTTGACACAAACCACAGGTAATCGGTCACCCGGCAACACCTGATGACGCAGTATGTGACCGACTCGTCAAAGTCGTTTCGCGTTGTGTTCCCAAATGGAGGCAAATGTCTGTTATGGTATACCAGGACGGCTGCACTCAGACAGTATTTCTCTGTTTCGCTAATACCAGAATTGTTTGTGACGATGACATCACCATGGAAGCAATCGAAATGGCCTTATTCATCGAACGTTCATTAATTGCATTGTGCTTTGAGTTTTAGTTTCATTTCGTCTACATTAAATGCCATCAGAGATGCAACGAAATATACTCAAATATAAGTCATTTATTTCTAACCGTCGATATGCAGTGCTCAACATGACAACGGGAGATAGGAATATCAAATATGAGTAAAGTTCGAGGGGTTGACGGTCTTGACCAGTAAACCGCTTAGAAGAAAATGAAGACTGTTCTGGCGAATGAGCAAAAGGTAGCAACGACGTGCGTGGCATCCACTACAATGGATTTCAACTGGTGCTCTTGTTTCAGGCGAAGTTCAACAGTAATGCAAGAGAACGGTTTCATTTACCCCGCTGCATTATCACATAGGTTGGTTTCGAAAGAAACGTCAGCCTACAGGAAAATTACCGGGGTATTTTATTCAGAAGATTGTACAAACTGCCGTATACTATTACAAATTAATCAAACGTCCATACACTCAAAGTCTCCTAGTCAACGTTTTCGATTAGCAATCAGGAATTCTTGCCTTCCTTCGTTGGCAGCTTCTCTGGTTCACCCTGATGTTTCCTCTTCATACGTACTTTGTTCCAGTTAGTCTGATGACCAAAACGGAGAAAAATGTGTATTTGTTACACTATTCCCATGACTTAAATTAATACATCGAAAGAATAAGGAACTTTTTGTTTAATTGAATTGGTATATTTGGTCACGTGGAACCAGGGTTACCTGAGTAGATTCAAACAAAACCGAATCAATAAGACTGACGTGAAAAGTGTCTGCCAGACAGTGTTTCCACACCATATTATTGAGAATTAAATGTAATGCTCTTCTTATGTATGCTTTTAATGATTTCCAGCACTCCGCATTCAGTGTCCTTATTGTTGACTGTTCGTATTCGACTGCTGTTCTCTTAGGTGACAATGCAGCCTGCCTGTTCCAATTTCATTGTCAAACACCCCGAAGATGACAATGCCATCAATTTTCCTTCAGAAGATAATCTTCATCTCACTAATTAGCAGTGACGGCGTGTACTAATTCCATCTTCTTTTCTGTTTTCGTCTTCTGAGCGAAAAAAATATAAGCTTCCTGAACAAACAACTTTGTGTGAAAAGGCTAACTAGGTAGGATTTCCGTTAGTCACACACATGCATACAGGCCGAGATAAAACTACACTCCTCTCACTGTAACGTAAATAATTCATATATTCTAATAATTGGTAACGATCTGTCTTTTTCTGTCGTCGATTCACGTCAAAACACCCACTAAAGAGGGTACATAATGGTAACAGTCTTTTCTAATCAAACATCCCTATACAATATAATGTTGACCAAACGCTGTTTTCTGGAGGTTGCTTTCGTCAGCCAACGGGAAGTCTGTCTGAAGGCCGATACAGTAAAACCATAATGAAAGAAGCATTTTGTGACATATAGTGCGTACAGTCCTGTTGAACAATTGCTTGCTCTGTCTCCAATCAACTTTAGTTTTCAAATACCAATTCTTTATGGTTTTTTCCGCCTTAAGCTGAGTCTTTGTGATGTACGACAAAAAGTTATGAAAATCCAACTGAACAAGATCATGAATAACAATGAACTGAGATTTACAACTGATTTGACACTGATAAATGACGGACCTTTCCCTGATTCATTTTTCCTACCTTATGAGGTTGCTATGAAAGGCTCATAGTGGGCACCTGTCCAGAGTTCGTCTGGATTTTTTAAACCAGACCCTGAGGTAACGATAAGGCCGTGCTCGTCTGCGGTCGCAACGCATTTGATCGAGTCGAACCATCTAATCAATCAGACAGAATCGTTCAAGCCAATCTACTGAACATGTGGGATACAGTCGAAACAGGTCAAAGGTCGTATACTATCAGTTGCAGAGGCTATCGCAATTCGCCTGTACTCACCACCACTGTGCGCTCAAAAACGGCTGGTCAAAACGTTAAACCTTCCATGACCGTGTACGCAAACCCAGCATAGAATGATCGCATAGATGTGACGTATCTCTCGCTGATTTCCTACAACTCACGTGGTCAATGTTATGTAACTAAGTCTCATGACTCAAACCAGAAAGAAACTGTTGATTGACATCTTTCGCTTCAGTGATACGTTATTTACCACCCCCATCGAACCCATATAAATGTGTTGTATTCAGCCTGATGATGAAACACCGAAAACGAGCTTGTTTGCTACGCGTTTCTTCTCAAATAACAAGTAGACCATTACTCCATTAATGTATTGGAATTGCCTTCAGACCTTCTACTTTAGACGTCATAATTACTCGAAAACTGGGCACATATATTCACACAACGATACTACTATGACTTCTACAATTACGGTGTGCGTTAGTCAATTGTATATCAGTAGGCTTCGTTTTACTCTATCGAGACTAATTTTCACAAATTCACAGCGTACGTTTCGAGTTTTCTATGGTTGACAAATAGTTGGCGGACAAACGTTCAGCATATTCCGTCAGAACGGATGACGTAACTATTCAGTGAATGTTTCGTTCCGAGAGCACCTATGTTTATTTATGTGTTTATTCTAATACACTGTTAATAGTTGATGTGTGTGTACAGCATATGTTATTCGGATGTTGTGATTTCTCGTAATTTTCGCTTTATGTCACGTGATCAAAAACGATCAACTCTCATTTAATTAATCCGTTCAAGTTACGGTTCTACCACTCATCGACAGAAGGTAACTGATGTTATGTGAAAACTAGGCTATTTGCATAACTCTTCCTGCTAACCATTTCTCCTTGCAGAAAGCGAGGGCGAGACAGATGCTCGGCATAGCCTTGATGAAGATCATTATCATGGGCGTTGAAGTTGCAAAATGACAGCATGAATAAAATTGACAATGTCACTCGTACACCAACAGCTCTAACAAACAGATTTACAAACGTAAGGCGTTAGTCGGGAAAATCGGTTCAACTTTTATAACACAGATTTCACTTAGACAAAAAAACTCAACGGTTTCCGAATGCCCGATCCTTCTACTTTGGAATGGCTATTTTTCCTGATTTTCCTCTTACTAATTACCTAGGATTCTTGAGAGTTTATATACCAGTGGAATCGATGCCGATTTGTACAATAATTAAATTTGGTTTACCATTCCAAAGTTGATTGAAATATTGTCGCTTTGGATGCTATTATCATATGCAGACAATTATAATTAAGTGACTTCAAGACTTGTGCCCAATTTATCAGAAAACCGGACTGGTCACCTTTTGACAAACCTCGTTAAGTCGCTTGATGAATAAGTACGATACATTACCGTATGCGTCGCCATTAAAGGACTTATCATAGCAGGCTTTAAGTAGCTGCTGTGAGCACTGTCCATCAGTTAAAACCACACGGGAGTAAGAAGACTGCCAGGGGGTGTTCTTCTAAGTAAAGCCGTTTTAAGCAACTTCGCAAACTGGGGTGTCTAATTAACATTCATACTGAGAGCTGCAAGCCAAAACTTTGCTAGGTATCATTTTCTTCAAGCTTTTTCAAGTTTTGTTTCTTGTTTTGTTTTCCGAACCTGCTATGATCAAAAGTAGCTTCACCTAAAGACAGTCGTTTGGTCATGCTGAAAATCACGGGCTACGTTGTTAGAAATCCATCTTTCTAGATAGACCATTGAAATGAATGCTGTAATGGCGCATAAGATGTCAGGTAAAACTAGCACGAGCTGCTCGTCGTGATTCAAAGAGGCAAAATAAGCCAAACATCAAATTTTAGGCCTTCGACTGATGAGCTATTTTCTAGTATTATACAGGCAGTAACAAAGGGTAAGACGTGTGATTTAACCTTCGGTTTTAGTTGCCATGTCAAAAATTGAAAACGTGTTGTGAGCATTCAACTACACCACATTAATAACTTATTCGAAACACCACATGTGCAACACAAATGAATGTATTCGGTTATCACAGTTTGGAAAGCAGTAATGATTGATGACAATTTTTTTTGCTTGAAATGTGGATATTTGTATTAACCACTAGAGCATATGCTATTGGAAGGAGAAAACGGAATTATCCTCAAGCAAAATATGAAGGACTATTGACGCGATTATCAATTTGAAACTGCAATGTTACAAACAATATTAAAACAGATGGCAAAAGGGAAGTTGTTTAATCGTTTACTTATTTCAGACAAGCAACAGACAACTGTCTTCTTAAATACACTAACAGTACGCCGATAGATCTATCTATGTTGTCACCGATTGCCACAAATATGGAAGATTTTTAACATGTTCAATTTTGTTCGTGAAAATTACGTTTTATTCTGTTAAACAAATTGCAATCGATTTAGGTTACTTGCCAAAATTTCAAGTCGCTTCTTGAGAAATGTTTCGAGATTGAGTAATTAAACATTAAACTATGGCGTCATTTTACACAGTCGAGTGTGACGTGAATTATAATTAACAAATTAGTTTACGACTGTCAACCTGACGAGCGAAAGTAACAAAGTATTCTGCACTAATTGTCACCTAACAACCAAGTAATTTGTTACACTTCCAGCTTGCATTTCAAAGTCGAAACATACTGAGTAGGTTAACCAAGTTGGTTGTTTATTGCAGAACTTGTTGCTTGTCAGCATGCAACATTTTGAGCCGGTGTCTGGTTTTCATATACATCCTAGTGAGACAAGATACTTTAGTCTAATGATTGGTTCGAATGAATATGTAAATCACGTGCATGCAAAAAGTGATTTACATTTGAAGTTAAAATCGATCACCATGCCAGATGAAAGATCGATAAGTACTTCAGGTTGGGAAAGTGTAATACTTTCAAGAAATCTGAAACCACTACACTAATGTAACGAAGAGCATTACAAAGTACATGTCCATTTAGTCGGTTTATAATTCGTGTGTGCTGCGTTCGGTTCACCATAATCAAAACTGCTGGAACGCAATCGTTTTAAAAAGAATTTTTTGACGATAAAGACTTCAGCTGAGTAGAGAGAAATTTGATGGTAACAAGTTGTTCAGATTTCTAATTTTACAACTATCCTTACTCCAAAAATTGTTTTTCGTCTGACCAGTTTGGTTTACATTTGTGTACTGATATGGAACTGAACTACCGTAGTTGGACCTTTCAAACAGATATATGGATGACTAGTCTGGCTACTTTACAGTGCAGATCCTGTTGTTATGTCCTGAGAGTTATGCTCGTCATTTAGCAATTGATCAATATTTGTTTGCTTATTACCGACCAGCCAGTAGGTCAGGTGGGAACCAATCACGGTGTTCGCTTTATATCGTGGGTTGTTCTGCTTCAGATATCAAGTGCTGGCACGATTGTACAGAAGGATGATACAATCATCAATGCGCATTCATAAGTAGCATACCTGCAATGTTATGAAAATAGGTAACAACAGTTGATTGAACGATAACGTAATCCAAGTGTAGGGTCAACTCAAGATTGGTGCAGTTTACTACAGACTAAAAATCATACTATGGACTACAGACTAAGTTTACTTAACAACGTACGAAAAATACAGATTTAATAGGGTTGAACCGGAAATACAACCCGACTATTTCCTCTGAATATTCCCGCATGTTTATTGTCATTTTTAGTCACTTTAGCTCAGTTTACTCTACAGCAGATATTATTGGTTGGGGAAGCGTTCGAATGCCTACCTAATCGATCCGGAAGTAACCGTGTATAGATCAGATGCCAAACCGCTGTTTCAAATGTGCTATCAACAGATTCGCAAAGATAGCAAACAATTATGTAATATATAGCAGCAGACAGAAAGAGATCACAGTGGATGTTTCGACCAAGTTCACCTCAAACTGTCCGACAAGATACTATAAGCTTATCAATTCATGTGAAACCTAGAGTCAAGATAGCATTATGCAACAAGCATCTCGATTTCTATATTTTGCTTAATGACAACTTGAGCAAACGAAAGGCAGTCAACTCAATGACCCTCAATCAAGCCGTAACATTTACCAGAGTGAAATTCATGGGTGGTGCAGTTAACAGACACGCCCAGTTGCAGCCCAGTTTCAGACTAAACATGAATAGATGTGCTTAAACTAGTATCATTAAAGAGATGACAGCCGAACAGGACCGATGAGTTTCAATAAACGATGTGTTTCAAAATACAATAAAACATTTTGACGTCATAGTTAGACACAGAAACTGTGCCCAGTAGAAATTTAGCTGTGGACTTTCGCACGCTATGAACTATTGAGGAAAAATAAATTCGACAACGATTTTGGAGAGCGTTTGTACTACGACATGATCGATATTTTAAAGTTCCACGAAGAGCAGAAATGCTTCACCAACAATTTTCGGGAATAAGTGGTATACAATATATTCAACAGAAAGCGCAATGACGAAGCAACTGATTAAATGAGATCGGGTGCAAAGAGTCCTGAACGTCGAAAATAAAAAAAGCAATTGATACGGAATGACTAAGTCATTGTCAAAATAACCGATCAACATTTAACTCTGATTAGTTTGCCTAATTTACAAACATAGATGAACAATCCTGAGAACTGGCAACCCATTGAGTACTCTTTGTGAATAACGGTAACATATCGATACAGATAGATGTGTTAAAGGACGGGCTTTTTGAATGTAACTGACTTGACAACTTGCACGAACTGTCCGGAGGTAGACTACTGATTACTTACACCATAAAATCAGCAAAGCTGATTGAATACAATGACCGTGAATCCGTACAGAAGCTGTATAAAGCAGGAACATGAAGAGGAGTAGATTGCTTTATGCAGAACACCGATACCATTGAAGACTTGAGAATATGTAACTATTAACAAACTAATGGGAGCGTAGTTGGTTAGAAATCCATGTAAACGACAGACGGTTGATTAGTAAATGTTGAATTTGTCGACACTTTCAAGTAGCAATTCACCATAAATGCTGGAAAATGTGTCGTTGTAATCTATGAAACACACTTAACCTTCAGATGTTATTTCAAACGATGAACAAAAGAAAAATCCGAGAGAGGAAGGAATCCAGGGGTAGAGTCCGAAAAATGATGGCTTGATGGTTTACATTTCATGTTGTTTATTTGAGTACTCAATGGACTAGGAACAAGTTGTTTAGTACTTCGAAGCTCTTGCGGCTTGCAGGAAATCAGAAGAAAAATGCTCATATCCTTTCAGGTGTTAACGAAATCTGCATCGTCCTTCAACAGTTAGCAATTATGTGGTGTGTGAAATGTGGGCTAAATAGCTTGGGCATTTTACGATAGTGGTTTTTACTGTCGCCGTATTTTCTAGGCTAGCTTGGGTCTTCAGGAATGACTGTCTGATGTCAGAACTTCGATCCCTGAAGGGAGTTAACGGTCTGCTTTCGGTCTTACTGTCTATCACAGGGAATACCTTGATGATAGAAGAGCCAGAATTGTCAAATATAAGAGTTGTTTCAGCAGTAAATAATTACGTATTATTAGTGTGGAATGAAAGACTGTGATCCACTCCCGAACTTTAATTAAAGGTCGCGGCCTTGTGCCAGTTTAAAATGGCATCTCATCGGTTGAGGACGTTAAACAACACATAAAAGTCTGCCAGAAAATTCCATAAGAGCGATTAAAAAGCAGTCAGTAAATCGGTGGGTTAAGAAAGGTCACTGAGTCCAGGGAAGGGTCAAGTTTACGAGTAACTGTTTCTGAACACACAGGGTCGGGTTTAGTCGACTGATTGCAACAGCTTCAACAAATTGCAAGAATCGTGGATTCGAGTGACGTAATAGGATTCTGAATGCACAAACTGGGTCGATAACGTGTCCGGTGGTCAGGACGTGTCTTGCGACTGCGGACGCTGGTTGCTTGCGTGTTTCAAACGCATTGTCGTTCTTCTGTAGTACAGAGTTCTGTACCCACTTGGGCAGATGTTCCTTCATTCTGGAGATTAGGCACCTCTCGGTTCTGCCTATGTAACTTTCTTTGCAGTTACGTGTAAATTGGTAGACGCAATGTGACGTGGCATCGACAGGCTGATCTCCTTTGATTGAAGGAACAGGCAGTTTGTGGGTCCGGGCTAGCACACAGAGTTTCGCTGCGTTAAATGTCCGTTTAATTGAATTCACTAGTCGTTGAGTTGTTTGATGCATGTTATAATCACCTTTAAAAGGCAGAATGTGTTGTTTTGGACATCTCGGTGACCGACATTTATGTGACGCTTAGGGACCACTGCAAATTTCTCCGGCCTACACTACTCATTCGTTCTCACATATGAGTAGCCTCACTGTTACCTGCCTCTATATATCTGCACTGACCAGTAAACTCCAAATATGTAGATTCTCAATTGGAATGTAGTAAGATGATTACCGACGAACGATAACGATTCAGGACGTTGACGGCACATATGTATATGTGCTGCATTTGTGGGTTAACGTGAAAAGAATACAGCAGACTTATTTGATCGTATCATTCAATATGTGACTCAGACTGACCTCTACACGAACTGTGGATTCGCTAGCACTTTCGAAGTAGGAAAAAGAAAAATATCGCACATTTCGTGTCAGAGGTAATGAACCACATTTTTTGAACCCAAAGTTAACAGTGTTTACCTGGAAGCCTATAGCGACAGGTGGTTACAAAATCCCTGCAAAAAGCCATACATGTGAATGGAGACAGCACGGTTAATAAAATGTTTCTTGGGTTGGTGCAGGTTGACCGTTGTACACTGCTCTGCTCATCTTTGTGTCCAAAGGTAGTTACTACTTTATAGATACGTTTCAAGGAAGTGTTTCAGAAAGTCGAGAATGACAGCGGAAATTATCACGTAAACTGTTAAATTAAACTACTCTTTGGCATGTGTTTTTGGTCGCTAAACTAATGAGAAAAGTTGATAGATTAGTGGCAGAACATGCACATTCAATTTGTTGAACCGATTTCACTATGGTTTACTGACAAAATCAATCACACAAACCAGTAAACAGCAAGCCTCTGGCGAGTATTGCTTTTCTCGCTATGGTTTGTTGGTTTTTTCTTCGGTTGGTTAATTTAGCTTGAATTTTCATTCGTCTGAGTCAAATTATATTAGTGTTTACGTATGTGTCAGTAATCTTCAAAGAACTCGGCTTTCCTTTGATAATTGTGATTATTTACAAAGGTGTTTTTGTTTGGATTCCCCTCGTGTTATATAAACAATCGGTAAATTGCAGTTGTTCTGCTAATTCGCGTAGAATTCAGAAAGCAAAATTCAACAAATAGGCACAGTGCTATGGCTTTTGGCCCGGTCCATCCTCACAGAACCAGCAGATTCTGTGCAGTCAAATCTTCCGCTCTTTAAAAGTGTGCTGTCAAGTTTTCATCTTATATCGTATCTTTACGTGGTTTATGTTTTGCAATGAAAGCAAGCAGCATTTACACTAAAATCAACTGCATGCACGCGTTTTACAGTCTCTTCTGAATAGAAACTCCGATATTACAAGGATGGACTTAGGAAAATACATTCCGAATATATGTTCCCTGCATAGGCTGCTTCTTGGCATTGTCAACTTATTACATGTGAATGGCCGGATTAATGAAACGACCGTAACCTCTCGTGAACCAGACTGTGACATGTAATCTTGAGTCAAGTTCACTTTAATTATGTACCAGACAATTCACACTTCATAGATGTAAAGTATAAACCATTTACACACCCATCACATTCTCTTGAACACACAAACGAAGAGGAACTAAAATGGTTTATCATTTTGGGTGAGTAAACCAGAAAGGAAAAGTGCTGTATATATCACCAGTTGTGCAATCTCATCTTGTCCAGATGATGGTATAGAAACTGGGCCCAATAACATCTTTTCTCGTGCTATCTGCCTCGATTGTTGTCTTGACAAATGGGAGTATGGCTATTCTGGCGTCGATCCTTAGGTGACAACATTGTGTTCGCGGTAACAGCTGACTCCGAAACATACATGCTCTTCTCGCTTTATCAAGCCACTTAACGTTAGTGTGTCGTTTTTCCTGCCGTCCATGTGAACAAAGGATAAGCAACAAACAGACAGACAACATGCTTGAGGGATGCGCACCAGTACAGATGGGTGGATGATTGCCAGCACGATTCGTTCGAAATTATCGACAGTGATCTTGATAAATTCCAATTGGTAAACAACGTCAGACTTCGCCGAAGTGACAGACAGGCTTTGCACATCAACAAACCTAGTGACTCATTTTTTGGACAGTGATGAAAAAATTCAAAAACTATCCCTTTTAGCTCTGTAACAGTCCAACATTTAACGTGGAAATGTCAACATGATAACCTATAAAATTTTGAAGGCGTCGTTCTGGATTGACAAATATCACGTTAGCTACATGCTCTAATGTAAAATAAATAGGTTTTATTCAACTTGATGCTCTTCAGAAAGCTCACACTGGTAGTATTGGTTCTTCGCTGCTAGTAGGCTTTTATCTCCCAGGTTTACCTTGCTTATAAAATTTGAGCACCGTGATAGCTTCAAGTAGCTAGGTGATGTAACCATAAAGGAACTTTTACAATCAGCGTGTTATGATTTGTTATTGACACACAGTGGGGGATTCATTTGAGATATGCCGGCCACCTCTCAAACTTGGCCAGATTTTTCACAACCAAATAAAAGATTGGACTGACAAATATAAAAAAACACGAGGTTCCAGCTTTTCTTTTGTTAGTGCTCGGCAGTAGTGCGTACTCTTACTACGACCAGTGTTTTAATCAACGCCCACGTTCAAGTCAAACAAGAATGTTGACTGTCTTCTTTGTAGGAGCAGTGTGCATTTAATACCTACCAGTCCGCTTACAATCTATCAACAATCACAACATCATCTAGCACGATGAGTAAGGCTTGTGATTCCCGTTTGATGAGGACTCCCGTTTGTAGGGAGGTCGACTTGAATCAACAAAGTTGTAACTGAATCACTTCCAGAGGGAACTGAACATACTAATGCCACTAACCGTTGAAGCATTACGATGCGTCTGTCAGTAATACCAGGTCAGTAGTAAAGAGATCGAAACGATTGCATCATGACAGTATGAACTGGAGATCACTTCAGGGTCACGGCGAATATAAGCATAAAAGACGAGCTCTAGCAAAATCTGGGCTATAATCTGGTGCTTATTTTCGAAGGTTACTGGTTGTAAGTTATATATAACTAGGTAAGGTATGGTCAGATATCATTGTTCATCACCCAAAGTCATGGTCTGTCCATTATAACACCAGATAAACGAACGTATGGTCATCGGTGAAGATCAGTTAACTTCTAACACTCGGATTAAGACTGTACACTGCTTACCTGTTGACAGTATGGGTTCCGTTAACGTTGGTGATGTAATTCATTAAGAAAATAAACTGGCTTACTATTCGCTAGTCTAATTTTTAAAGCGTTTCTTGATAACCTTGGATAGCTGCACGGATATTTCTGGAGATTTCGTAATAGCTCCTGTTTCTATGTGACAGCTGTCAAACTGGGTTAACAGTGTTTGCTTCGAGTAGCTACAATCAGTTTGCGTGTCGTGACAGTAACTATACAGAAATAAAAGCAACATCTACTTGATATCTATCGTGTACAGTTTGAAGACATGGTATCATATGTTCGGTGCATATAACGTGCACTAAATACATTCACAAAAAATGACAGGTGTTACTTGCTGTTTGCGCATACCCCTTGAAGATCTACTTCGTCAGTGCGTGAATGCAGCCGTAATTCTCACTATGCAGTTGTAAATATCAACTTTCTACTGGATAAAGTTAATCGTTCTATGAGTTTTTATGAAACTAGTTCAACCTGATAACTTTACTCAACCTTTATGTTTTTCAATAGCTCGATCGGTAAACTTTCAAACAAATTGGGCAGTATTATATACCACCTTATTTATACTTACATATCGACTATCAGCGCAGACTGATCAGTGGATCAACCCTCGTTCTACACTGATGACATTGTCAAGCTCTATTCCGAAATTTCCCAGTCCTCAATTCGAGAATAGGAGTGAACGAGTTTGAAAGTCACTTTTATTGTTCCACCAGTCGGTCTAAAAGGAACACAGACGTAATATTCAAAACTGTGTAATACGATATTTGATATTTACTCACGCAGAATCACATTTCTTGTCCAGCTGGCTATCCGTTAATCATGCGTTAACGAAAGAATGGATTTCGATAGCCTATATGTGGGGCACAGTTACTGTCGACTAAGCTTCAAAATGACTCACAAACATTCAGCATCAAATAAATAAATAACAGTGTAGGGACTGTAGTAATTTGCAAGTAACTTACAGACTAATAGGAGAAATGAAAAAAAGGTAATTTCCACACCGGCGACCGTCGAAGAAAATTCCAAAGATGCTGTTACTCAGCACAATGTTGTTCCACCAATAACCTACTAGATAGTTCAATATCTGTCAAAAGGGTAACATTCAAATAACTTCACTTTAATGCACGATACTCTATTATAACCTATTTTAAAAGGGATATGATACAGCCTGCTGTTAACTAAACACTAGGCGTCAAAACCAACAAAATAACACGAATATCTGAAAGATTTGATGTCAGATGTAGCGCATTCATTTACCAAGGAAGCTAATGACGTGGTCTCGCGATAGAAAGTGTGATACGACACAACTAAACTTAGTGAATCACGAAATTAATCCTCTACAGGTGGGGAACTGAAGGGAATAGAACAAGGCGATAGGTGGTATAACCAACCTAACAAGTTATTCATTAAAGTGCGAAAAACTATTGGTTTGTTTTAACCTGAATTCCCCCAGCATGTCAAGCGACAGGCTGATAAAAGTCAACTGAGTGACAGCTCACCGCGTATCTCACTTCCGTTGAAACAATGAAACAGCGGAATGAGGTTTTGTGAAGACGTTAGGTAAACGATTGGTGACAACTTGGAAAATATTTGCCACGAAACCAGATTGTTAGCACACTCGTGGTCCACAAATTCGGATAGGAAATACATATACGAAGTGATGCATCTGGCAGAACGAAAACAATCGACGTGATTTTGCATACATGAGTGTTAAAAGTCACACAAAGACCTAGGTACGCTAAAATTATTAACTGCTTCATGTGTTAGTATGTGAAACTGTAAAGGGATATGCGATAGTCGGCGTGGGAAACTGTCTACTAGAAACCTCGTGCCATGAAGGTGGAATTTTCGAACAGCAGTTTGTTACCCGACAACATGCCAACTAGTCTGTCGGGTCTAGAGTGTTTAGCTTTGATGATCATCCACAATACAGGTATCAGAGAGTCCAGGTTAGTCTTCAACAGCAAAGATCACACTGAGCTTTCCGGATGGGGTTTGTGTTGATACCTTTGCACCTTTATGAAGTGCTCAGCCAAGGATTTGATCTTTTGAACAACTCCTCTGTTACGTCATTTTGCGGAACACAAAGCATTTTGCATGTAAATTACTGCTGTGGAAAGATTCGTCCAATGACTCACGGTTTGCCGCAATAATCATGACTGAAAAATAAGCATATCTTGGTAGTCTAACCTAGTTCGAACAAAGTTTTTGGTGAGCTGCATTGAGTTGTTTACGAAAATAAGGATTACCGAATCACGTAGTGTATTAAGATAACTGCCTTAAATATCTTGATCAGTCATTTTGCTTCTGTTACACTTTTCGTCCGTTCAAAGATCAGATGTGCTACCATAACAGCTTGCCAAACGTTCTTACATGTAAGCCAATTCAGAGGACAAAGCTCATCAAACAGCTAATTTCCAGCAAAACAATGACATCACTGATAGCAGATGTTTTGAACAAACCAAAGCATCCAACTGATAAACAGTCCGAGTTTGAGAATAAGCCCATGCAAAATGTAGCGGTTTTATGCATCAGTGCTCAGAAATTTTCAGATAGCTTTCACTTTCACTTCATCAGTAGTTTCAAGTGTGTCCCTTACGTGATACAAAGACCAATCGTATGTGAAACACGTGATCATTAAGAAAACTCAACTGTTTCTATCAATAGAAATTGGTAACTACAACTAGTTCTCCAGAACAATTTTGACAGAATAATTAGGAGACGCAATTTCAGTGCTAATGTATGAATCAGCAGTTAATGCAAACTGAACACAAGTGTACATGAAGACCGGTAATTTTAAAAATTTAGACAATTTCTGAAACCTGGTAACCTTTCATCTATCACTTCTTATTTACCACATTATGTTGTGCTGTCGTCATAGCTAAAACATCGACTCAAACTGTTCCCGAATACATGAACATTAGCTGATATGTTCGATAGGTAATGCACCAGTGTTTATGCATTGCAATTGAAAAGGATGCATACATGACATATAACACAACCGTTTTAATCAAAAAAGTTTGTGAATCATTTTGAATAGCTATCATTGATTCAGCCATCACGCAATCTTTACAATGTACCATACACCGGAACTACAGAAAAGATTGTGAATTACTTAGAATATGATTTTGCATCTTTCAAATTCACCGGGAGTTATTCTGGTCGCTTATTTGGACTTTGTGTTGAAGAATTGATAGGAAGCACCATAATTGAGTTTCAGTTTATGTCTTATCTGTTTTCAGTTGTATTTATGATTCCGGTACACAAGCGATCAGGTTATATGAAACACCCATCTGGAATTACGTTTCTTGGTTTTTCTGTTATCTTGCTGCAGGTGTACTCATGCCAGTTTAACAAGTAAATATTGTGTAGTCCACAACCACCATTTTCTAGTCCGCAGGTGAATACTATCTTGATAACGTTTGGATGTTCCAGTTGGCATCAATCTCTTAGTAGCCTCAGCTTGAACAACATCATGCAGGCGGTGACTATCTCGTTAATCGACTCAGTATATCTGATGTGTGCGCAGAACACCTGACGTTGATAAACCTACCTCCAATGTAGCCATTTGTGCCGTCGTGTTGTCATACTCGCCGAAGCTGTCCAACCCCGTACAGGCATCACAATTATTGACCTGATGCTAAACTTGTCCAGTCATCCATGTGTCGTATGTCACGGCGGCGGTTGAGTACAAACCGATGACGGAAACAGCTCGTTGCAAGTCTGTTGATGTACCAACGTGTTGGTAATATTAGGAAAAATGTCACCCATGGAACAAACTGAATGGTTTTGCATTAAAACTGATTCATGAAACATGAAAATCGACAGGTGTATTAATCAGAACGAAAGAACTTGTGCATCCTGTATGTCAGTAGAAAACATGCAACACCGATACTGTTATATGCTACACACATGTAACATATGATAAACTTCCACTGTCTTCGTTTAAATTCGCACAGAGAGGGTTTTCGTGCTGGCAACCTAAAGATCGACAACATTCCCCTTTGCCCTTTCTGAAGTTAACAGCAACACGTGGAACAGAATGTGTAGTCAAATAGAGGACAAACTGATGTCTCTGTCTTTAAACACAGACGCAAATCAGTAATCTGCTGTTGGGCATAACTTCTGAAGAATGATACAGGCAGTTTATATGTTCACATAACACTATTACAACATCGCAAACATAGTTGGTTGCCAAAATTAGCAGTCACTCTGTATGTTTGCATTTGCATTTTTCGTTATTCACGCATAATCTAAAAGTCGAATGCAGTTTACTTATTGGTTTTAATTGCGACGCAATTGCACAATGACCGAACGGCAGATTTTAAATAGTTCTAACACGAATCAGCATGTTTTTACTATTGTACATGCAAGTTTAAAAAGGAACGTTTCCTCTTCTTCAAAAACTGTACAATTGTATCTTATATCACTTCACAGCAAGTATGACAACCATTCACCTCTGAACTTCTACCTTGAATAATTATCTGATACAGACAGTCGTTGAATCCTAAATGTGTGTGTAGTAAAATGGAAAACGTTTTTATACTAATCTAACAGGTGTCCGACCGAAATGTCAAGCCGATTAGCTTTATCTCATCCTCCTCCTCCCCCTCCTCCTCTTCTTCATTATTTTCATTCCTACTGATAGTCTGAATAAAACGTTGACTGGAAGTTCATGTCGAACGCTGTGCCAGTTCAAACGTTTTACACAATTGCAAATAGTCCACATTAGAGGTTTCTCATTTTCACACCTGAAATTTGCATCAACTACATGACGGGTGAGCATTGACAAATGAAAGGATGATTTGTAAGTTTTTCTCGACATCACGCTGTAAGGTGTAATTCGGAGTTAAAAATAATCTAGTGTTGAGAGTATGTTAACCACAACTAATTACGTGATCAAACGGGTCGACTAAAATTTTACTCCTTGTTCTACCCTTTAGTAACCTGTGCACCACGGTGATAATTTTGAAAAAGAAATGAGATACGTGGTACATGTGATTACCTAAAATGATGTTTGAATGGGCACTTAAACTGATGCTATCATTTCACATTTTGTCGTCAGAACAAATGAAGCAGCTCGAGAACTTTCATGTTATTAGAGTGGATGTCATGTTAAAACAACTGATATCTGGCTGGCACATGTCCCTATACCGTTAGCACTGTTCATATTCACGTGTGCATAATCTCGAGCTGTTGGTTTTTCAGCAAGGCCCGCCTACACAAAGAACAGCGCGCAGCACCAATCGATATCCTGTCACTGGGACAGGTTGGAATGTGTTGTTGGTTGATTCGACGAAATTCTTTCCAACATTGCCCAGTTCTGACCGGCCAGGATAGTTTACGCCAGGAATTTAGTCGCATTCACAAAGCTGTCCCCATTAATCATGTTACTGGAGCAGACTTTCATGATGACTCACCCAGCGCTGTATATACAATGTCACATCATGTCTGTACTGTCTGGCCAGGAAGCCCAGCAAAAATGGTTTGATGTGTAGTGCCTGGTAAGAAAATTAGGAAGTTTAGACGAGCTGATAAACAAAACAAATTTCGTTTGTGACACACCACTTGAACAAGTCAGCTCTAAGATTTCTGTAATATGCAGCAGAAACCCACTTTAAAAGATAAACGCCATTCAACGGGATAAACAAAGTGTAAAGGTAAAATAGCTTAACTTGACAACGGCAAATATCTGATCGTTAATCTCAACATATTAATTCATACAGTGCAGGTTTTATGAGATTGAAATTGATTAGCTTGTACATTCATCCCTAAAAGATCAATCTGATGTCATGCAGACACAACGTGGATGAAGTCATTGTGAACATCATGAAGCGGACTTGTGTTTCACGGGTTATGGGCTCCGGACCCTGAAGCGAGAGGGATAATTATTCTTCGCATTCAAAAATGTATTGCCCTTATGATATACAGACAATGTTTTCCAAGCAAATGAGTGTTTGATACTGACTGCTAAAATGTAATGCTATACAGATATACATCATTTACAAATTCCATTACGAGGACAGCAACCACAGGAATCAATCGTTTTCTCCACACTCGGCAAAATAATCTGGTTTTTTAATGAAGGTTCGCCTAAGCTTTCATCTGCCTACCTTTTACTGCATCCGGTAAGATTTACTCCATGTACGAAACGTTTGCATTGACAAACTTACCGCAGAGTCCGTTTACTGTAACGTTAGTTAAAGCACATCCACGTTGTCAAGAGTCATTTTCATCAGCAACACAAACGACTACAATACTGTAGGTCGTATGACAGCCCCTTCATTCGCGTAGTATACTGTTGTTGTCAAAGAACGAATTCGATAGTATTTCTTTCCCTACCTTGTGGATGCCCTTCTTATCCATTTTCAAGATTATACCCTCTTGACTTCAGTTCAGCAGTCAACGTGAAATCGCAGTGTACGCGATTGTCGCACAGGAAATTAAACTATGTAGCTCCTTAACGGGCTTTCACGGATAAACATTGCAGAGTTAGCAATTCAATCCTAAATGGTTGCTCAGTGATCTGCTCCGTGATTAGATAAACACCTAAACAAGTTATCGACCTTTCGTCTGATTACGCAGCTCTGACGGACAACTATCTCCGGGTGGTTTAACTTGTCAAGGATAATTTCGGCAGTCATAAAAATAGACCGAGTTTGGTGACGGTTCACGTTTATCTATTGGTGTGGCTAACTAGAAGTTTACACGTTCATGTTTATTGTGTAGATTTTGGGATCATAACTGTCTACAACCTTCGTTACGTCGATAACATTGTAGTATACTGGCCATTGACGCATTTGGTTAAACGTCTTTCTTCAACAGCCTGCAGAAGAAGAGCTTATCTATTGAGCAATTAACATGAGGTGGACGGCAGAAGCCAATGTTAATTTGTTATACATCGTCAGTGATTTTCAACGATCGGCAGAAATTATCGACCTGAGATATTGCAATCGTAGGTTATTGTTATATGGTACTGAAGAGGCAATACGAAATGTTAGCATCAACCACTGTCCGTCTTCTTACTGCTTTGTTCAAATGATATCACTGTCTGTACGGCGATTATATTATGTAACTATCTTGTTGACATCAACCGGCCAGATTGCTCATCCCGGTTGCGGTAAAAATCGGATTTGGTATCACAATGGTTGGGACAGCACGGCATTCAGACTTCTTAAGTTCACCGTCTATTAAGCCATCTAATATCAACATAACAGTCCTCCCCAGTTTCGTGTTCATATTGTTGAGAATAAAAATGCAGTGTTGTTATCACACAGAAAACAGATACAAGTGGTTTGGAAGAAGGAAACTGTTTACTGATAACTACTCTGTTGTTTGAACGAGCCAAGTTCGTGCTATCTTCTGGTGAACAAATGTTATAACTGTTCAAGTGAAACAGAAAGAATATTTATTTCACTAGATTATTCCTCTTCATTCACGCATCCGTCTGTTAAAAAGACAAAATAGAGGCTTCTCGCAAACAGTATAGAATGATTACTAACCACTCCCTGAATCAGTCTGCATTCCGTCTATCTCGGTTTTCAAGAATAGATTAAGTAATCTTGGCTAGGGAAACCAAAACAGACACAGTGTCTAATGAACCTAAGCAACGACAGGACGCTCCACAGCAGTCTGCTGGATTGAGACTATAAAGAGAAGAACATGCGAAATGAAAAACATTCCAGCCTGTTCTGTCGATGTTAGTACAACTTCTTAATTAATTGCATCATATCCGTCCAGTGAGGCGAAATAAATTAAGTCGGCGTGAATAAGTTAGTCTAAGTAAAAAGAAGGACAGAGTTTCCGCTACCATCAACTTCAATTGTTAGCTGCTAATAAAGAATGGAATCGAGTTATAGTTGTAGAAAGAAATTTGTTCCTTAACTGTTGCGCAATCAGAGTAACAAAACATCACCCTAACATACATTCGGTTGCTCAGTGAGCCCTATTGGAATAAGTTTATGCTTAAATAAACTTCCGAATAAAGGGCTGTTGGCTTATGTACGAACATACAAAGACTCACATATGGAACGTGATTCAGAAGTAAATAATCGGCGAAAAAGATCAGGAACCAGGGGATGACGCTTATTCAGAAGAAATTCTCATGCGAACTTGTGACACATATTCAAGTGAGACTCAGTGATATCACAATCGTTTCGTTTAACTGGAAGTTTTATTTAACTGTTCAAACGTTTGAAATCTAACTCAAGGATGGCGAAGTTGATTATTGGAAAGCAGGGTGGCTAATGTGAAACTTCAAAATTTGATGACTGTGTGCAGAAAATGTTTCAACGACAATTACATGAAAGCGTGTTCATTGATGAGTACTACAAGACCTTCAGTTATATGAAGCCGGCGATATAAAATTGTTCCAAATTATTTCGGAAAAAGTTGCTTGGGAGTAAGTGAGGGTATTGGAATCCGTTTCCGGATTAGCCTGTCAGGATGGCCTAAATCAAATGCCTGTCCGTACAGCTGAAACTGTAAGTGATTTACACTGCACCGCTCATGGTACTATTCACAATTCCTGTGTCTTGAATGAATATTACTGACACACTTGTGGATAAAGTTCTTCGCGGTCCCCGCTGACTAGTGAAAATGAACAGACCTTGAATAAGTCACTCCACTTGCATTACTGATAGCGATTATCATTTAATAAAGAACACAAACACCTTGTCATATGGCCCTAGTCCTAAACAAGTTAGGCTGGTGTGTCACTCGTCTAAGGCGAACAAGTCGTCTTTAAAAGCAGTAGTGGAAATGAATTGGCAAAATCAAGTATCTTCAACACCTCTTTTGAATATCGGAAAAGTGAATATTTTTTCCATCAATAATATTTTCATTGTGGGTGACTAGCAGAGAAATGTATGGTGACATCCCAAGAGGTATCCCAGATTTGATTATCGAAGAAAAAACCTGAAATTTGCAGAAGGAAGTACATTATTCGAGTGGAAGTAGTCAATCAAGTTAACTATGCTTTCCTGTATACCGTAACCGAGTGATGGATAACATAATATTGCCATATCGATGCAGTTGAAGCAACACCAAAATCCAAGAATTATAGATAGCTGACATATCTCCAAGTTGATATTAAGGAGCTAGACAAGACCCATACCAGTGTGTAACACTTATTTTGTCTGTTAATAAGCACGGTGACTTAAATCACAAGGCTGTCGTTTTGTCAACTACCAATAGACGCAATTTGGAGAACCTAGGAAGTAGAGTTTTTAACGTTTTTCTACAGTGATTTGTATTGGTTGACCAAAGCAAAGACATTACGCCAATGGACCATCCAAGAGACAGTTAATATTAGTAACACAAAAATATCTTGTTCTATCCACTGTTACGTTTATTACATTGGCATAGAGTCTGTAGTAGAAAACTGCGGTATTATACTCTAACATAACACTATCAAGCGGGTGATTTATTCATTGCAGCCAATAATCCGGTGTTACCCGTTAACTTTGTTATCAGTTAAATATAAATAACAACACATCTGTCAGTATTATTCCTTTCTTATCCTTCATGTAAGTTTGCTTTGGGTCTATTGATGTTTTAAGGCAAAGTCTGTTTGCCACGCGAATTTAACCTTGTAACCCTGTCTGCTGTGTAGTTATCTTTTCCCTGAAACTGTACTTCACTGTACATCCTCAAAGATGAACAGTGGATAAGTATTTACCTGTTGATATCTCTTTTTGAAACTCTACTGCAGTCATTAAGTGCATGCACGTTAACTTGGTCGTAAATCGTGTAAACACTAAAAATTATGCATTACAAGAAAGCACTTTCTAAATTTCACATGAATAATTCTTATTTAACGTTTGCTTCCTGAGTTCTATTCACGTTTTGTCTTAAAACATTCCGTTTCACTATCAGCTGGGTACCAGTCTTGATAACCTCTAAGAGATCATACTAAATAAAACGTACCCTTTGATTGAGCTTCTGAATGAAACATCTATGTGGACTCTACCTTGTAATAAATATACTCCACTTGTATGATCGTTTGTCGTCATCGTATGTTATGTGATGGCAATTTTATTGCATTCATCCAACCGTAAACCCCTGTCTTATCGCTGATTCTTCTAAATCGGTACCGAAATTTTCAGATGACGATCAACACATAAATATTCGACTAATATAGCCTAATGATGGTTTGCAAATGTTTGATATTTAATTCGTGAGAAACACCATCACAACTAGAATGATACTGAATGATACTAAGCTAGTGGTTAACGCGAAGCCGGCGTTTGAATTCTTGTGATAACAAACAGATTCACAAAGGTAAATTCATAGCAACATTGCGATGATCGTTTCAAAACGAGGCTGACTGAAAAACTCACATAAGTGCGAAAACTACGAACTGTTGTGAGTGTTCTTGAATTTTTATTTTTATATGCAGCATTTAGGCTTGAGAGGTTGGAGAATTTAGTGTTCATCTGTCATTGTCATATTGGCACATGGAAAAACCTCACGGAACACTGATCGGCAGAACAATGAAAAAGCCATTCTTGTTCATCTTAGCTGCCTACATAAGTTGAAAAATTTGACTAGTATGCATTTACTTATCTATATCCGTACCAGTGGGTTATAATTCATTCTGCGCTTGGTAAATTATTAGAGTTTTTCAACGTTTTCGGACATATGTTCACTGCGAAAAATAAACCCGTGTCCATATCATATGCTAAACACCTGGTAGATTTGAACTTTTTTCTGCGCAGCAGAAGGGCTTTCCCTGCACAAAACCACATTATAACACACTATTTTCCGGACTAAACGCTACTACCTTTTGGGGGTCTTGAAAAAAAAAACAGAAATCAAACGAGAGAAGAGAGCAGTAGCATGCTACAATGATTTCTATTTAGTGATTGCATGAAGCCTATCGATCTCAATGGCAAAATCTTGCTCGTCTTCTATCGCTGCGCAACTAATGGAGACCAACCACTCAACCGATCCCAATGAATCATTCCGTCCTATCTATCGCGCTTCTAGTTTACAATTAAAACGGGTCAAAGAGCGCCTGTTGGCAGTTGCAGAAGCCATAGCCATCCCCCCACTATGTATTCAAAAACGCCGCGTCAAAACACTGAATCTTCCATGGCCTAATCTCCACGTCCGGACAGAACAGATTAAGTAATCATGACCGCTACCGTAACAGCCATCAGTAATTTGTACAATCGACATGATCTTTCTGAAACCGATAACAATCCGTGTTGCATGTAGCCTGATGATGAATCAGCGAAAATATGCTTGTTCGCTACACGTTCTTCTAATACCCATATGTAACAAAATTTAGAATTACAGGTGTGTAATGCAACCGCTGTTCTCATTTGTTCCTCGAATTTCTTCTTTCTGACTGACCGATTAAGGACGACTGAAATAGCATAGGATGGATAAACTGAAAGCGTTCCAGAACTATACTGCTGACTGAACGAATTTGCGCATCAACTAAAGTCCTTCGATCAAGGGAGGAAACCTCAATCTCTTCAAGCTCCTTCATGTCGGGAATAAAAAGCGACTCTATAGACACTAACTTATTGTGATGCTAACTGTCGTGGGAGGTGAACTTATTCGTTCACAACAGCGTGTTTGGTTTTATTGCCTGCAGTTGCCTCCTTGAACCCGAAAAATAAACAGACGATTATGTTGCCCATTCTACATATTTTGTGCTTATGGCAAGCACTCAACGGCTGTCCATTAACTAAATGAATTGGGGGAAAAAGATAGATATACAAGTAGGTGTTTGATTTTATTTAAGCCACTTTCAGTGCGGAGCTTCTGATAGCTATTCACTTAATTTTGTAGTCCAGCTCCTGCGATTTGGCCTCAAGTTAAAGATTATGCCTCAATCACACACGCAGAACTGCACAGTAAACTTTGAACTACTATCAACAAATGCTAGTCGTAATTATAAATATCTGTTCACCGTCAGAAAATTAACTTTGAAAAAGTAGCAAATATACGAGCTATTTTTCTCACAGATGAACTTCCGATTGGCAAAGTAATTACGTCAGACCACTTATAAAAGTCCAGTAAGCTGTCCCCACTCCTTACTCAAAGGAAACGACAAATAAATGGTATGTCCTTTATAGCGACAAACCTTAATCACATTATGCCTCCCATTTTATAGGATGAGTACTTATAAAACATTGTCTAATCGCATCACAGCGTTCTTAAACTCTCTGTTGTCAACATGGTCCCGTACTACTTCGCTATGATTAATTTCACTATCCTGCGATGGCTGTTGACCTAGTACAGGAGGTCTGTGATAAAACAGTACAAGGTTTATGTCATTGTTTAAACCATTAGTATAATTGCTTGTATTACGCACATATTCGACTCAATAGCCAGGTAATTAGCACTTTAAATTAGTCTGTGCGAATATGCATCGTGTGTCACGTTAGTCTGAGTAAAGTCATTCTTCCTACGTAATTCGATAGGTGAGTTTTTATTATGCAAATTGAAGATAAGAATATATGTTGGTCTTAATCACATCAAGTCCTAGTGAACTCAATTTTCTTGTTCCGATAACTTTATCTGCGAACCCTTGGTCTACCACCAACGTCTCGTAGTTTCAATTGTGCACTGTCGTTAGAAACATGTGTACAGGGTGGTTGGTATTGCTACGTCTCATCGAAGTAGACATGAAATTGCAGAGCTCCTGTCCATAACTCATCTAGGTACTTTTCGTTAAATAAGGCTTTTTCATCTGCTTGTTACTTCTATGCTAACCTACACTGTTGTTTCAGTTCTGCGTGATTGAAAAGTATAAACAGAACGTTTTAAAAAGAAGTAAAAGACACATCTTGAATAGGCCTGAATAAAGTAGGTGATTAGAAGCATTCGGCGACGACAGCCTGAGTTAAAGATCAGCAGATATTCTGCTCTCCGACTATCACCGTTTTGTATCCTCAGGGTACAGGTTACACACCGCTTGTGTCAGTGTGAACGAAACAGTTAGCTAGTGCGGGTTTATTCTAGTCTGCTTATGGATTACGCGATATTTTTGATGAATACTACTCTTGCGTTTATAACGCATGGTGCCCGAACTATTAACCGTGTGTTCATGAAAGATCAAGTCACTCGGTTTAGGTAACCAGACTGGAGTCCTTAAGTGAACTAGCTCAGCTCCAATTTACACCATTTGAATGTTCTTAGTATAAAGTCATTCCTTACACCGGAATTTCTAAATGCCTTCATCTTTCTGACTTGGACCCCTGGATGACCGATCAGCCTTCTGTGGCCAAATCATCTTTACCACACCGGTAGTTTTTGTGGAGTTGTGTTATGTTAAGCAAGTGAAAGATGCTCATATGTAAGGTTCGTTGAAAAAGACGAATGTATAGAAGTGTGTATAGTTTAAAAAACAAAACCATTAACTGGGTATGAGTGACGGTCGAGTATTTTAAACTTTTCGGTTTATCCATCTGTCTAATGCTAAGGGTGACGTTCGGAATTCTCGGCCTACCCATAGTATCATACTTCAATGGCAATGCATGCTGGAATGCATAAAAACGAATTACTATTACTGGCTTATGAATAGAGAAAACGGAGTGGTTTTGTCATTTACATCAGCCTCAGTTAGTCTCTCATAATAGAACGGTGGTGTTTTCAAGTTGACGATTGGAAAAAGTTATAATTACCCCTTTATAGTCGTTGTTGATATGGTGAATAATTTTCCAACAAGAAACGGTCATTCATTTTAGCATTCTACGTCTTTATTGCCTGTCAACTGGCAACTGTTAGATGATTGCTATCGTACACGTGGTGATCCGCACAGCAAATATCTCACATGTGTTTGTTGGGAGCTAACGAATCATTCGTGTTTGGCGTGATCAAGGTAGGTCAGTTTAAAAGTACGTAATTGAAATCAACAATTTGGCACTGAAATGTTTGCCACTCATGAAAAACAGTAGGCCGGATTGTTTCCATTTCGAAAGTAGCAAAACAAATTTCATATGTAAATAAACAGTTTCGATCTTAACCTGATCGAACCCGGATTTGCTGATACCGCCCAGCCAACTTTATTGGATACAGACTGTGTTGGCGGTTCTGTCCACTGACTGAAGTTGCTTCAAAGTGCTTGTTTGCGTACAATATATTCTATGATTAACCGAACACCACTGGAAATTGCTGACAATTTGGAATATTTCAGATGAAACTTTTCGCTGATATAACACAGGAAACATGTTGTGTGAATTGCACTAGCCCGGTGGAATACTTAGTCTCTATTTGTCATTGTCTTGTTTCCGGCCTTGAGTTCACTCAATATGCTTAAGGTGGCAGCTTATTTTGCAGTGACCATATAGTTTAATATGTTATATTAAAAGACTTTCGCCTTAGTCTTTTCAACTGCTCAACAGCCCATGTTACGAAACGTTCAACTGTAACATACTGTTTAATGTTCATAGAATTTGGCCGCCAAAAATTGGTTGTCCTTTAAGTGTTAATATGAATCACTGATATAGCAAACCTCCGTTGGGAATAGTGAGAGAAAACATAGTTGTTCGATCCAGATAACGACGTTTGCATATAAAGTGACAAAACTATTGTCTTGATCCCTATAGAATTCTGCAAATTTTCTGGCTGGTAGGAAGCAAACATAATTTTATAAACTAATATGATCAAGCCAAAACTTACCAGCTGAATGTACCAGGGTCCCTCGTTATATTCTTAGAAATGCAATGCCTCTATAGGTCTCGAAAGAATTCAGCTGTAAAACTGAAATCGGTTTATTCCCGACAGTCAACTCACATATACTTAACTAAATTAGACATTAACTTCAGTCTTGGTAAACGTTTCCGGTCATTCAAGATCTTCACAGACTGAAAATGACCACAAGTAAAAAACCGGTTTCCTAACGGTCATCATATTAACCTCGTGAAGAAAAAAGAAAGACTTTTAATGATTATTGACAGATGACGAACGAAAAAACATATATGAAGTTTTGTTCTTATGTTTAACAGTTAAGCAGCTAGGAATTTACGTTGTGCAAACAAACAACCGCAATGCAGGCGAGAACGAGACAGCTTCTGCAAAAAGCAACTCACAAAGGACGCCTACATCCTGCTCCATTAATTATTTTGTTTCAGGCAAAACATGGTCACATAAGGGAAACGTTCATTCAACTCGATTCAATAAGTTCCAAATTGCTCATACTGTCGCTAATCAACCTCCATGTTCTAGACATGACAGACGGATACGAGAACCATTAGCTACTCCAATGGTGAATTTTGTTATTCATGTACTCTTGTGATGAATGACCAAGCCGGAGACACGAGTATTTGAACATTATGTAAAGAATTTCGAAACCGTGATGGAGTACGGTCAAAGCCAGGATTGCAAAGATTGCAAACAAGACGTGTGATAGAAAGAGTCAGCATGCAAAAACGATGAATGAAACGCAAACGTTTATGACAGAAAGCGTCAACCAAACGCACGAAACGAGTCAAAAGTGCACATGATGTTTAACTAAAAGCTTAGCACCAGTTCACAAATGCGAGTGCTTCAGTGACCTGAGAACACGCGATTTGGACAGTGGAAATCTTGCTTCAGTGAACGACTGTTAGCTGCACTCCTACTGATAATTCATTCAATTTATACTTTGCTTTTTGAAGAGTACTCCACAGAATCTTGGCAAGTGAGCAGTCGGCACCTGTAGTACATGTTCCGAATGTCAAAACAAATGTACGATTAAAGTTGAAGAGAATGGTCACATCCAAACTCATTGCAGATTACCATTCTAACCTACTATTTCATGATATAGCGATGATGACTGACGATCTAGATTACCGTTGCAATATTTTTGGGCGATTCACATCCTTTCACTGGACACACTTCTCGCAGCCTAAAATTCCCATCGCTGTTGCTGACGCCATTCAAGTTTCCGAAGTACATGTAGGCGGCACTGACAATTTCGGTTCTCGAGGATCCTCACGGTCTGTCAGCTACAGGATCGTCTGCTTGCACGGTGCACTCCTCGGATTGTTGTAAATCATAGTTTAAGAAGGATTTGTAGACCGCGTTTCAGTGTTGAGAAACGTTGTTCTCGACAGTTTGGCAGTAAGCGATGTTTGCTGGTAAACGAGCACTTGTAATTCATTTGAACCTGTTATTGTTAAACAGTTTTACATCACGTTTTGATGGAAAAATGATTTAAGTGACTACCAGGCAGGTACTTTATGTGGGTCGTAACCTCATTATGGAATTGTTCAGTTTCACACGTGAGGTCTAATTATCCATGTACTCTCTTGAACGCAGTTACTTTTAATCTGAAAACCTGAACTACATGTGACAATGGTTAACTCCATCACAGTTCGAACTCAGGTGTTCCGATGACCTTCCGTGTTTTGTTAGTCAGCTGCCGATAAAAAATCCATAAGGGTGGCAATCATAGTGAACATGTAAGTCGATTTATTTTGATGTTCAGAGATGATAAGTTCCATTGTGCCGAAGTCTTGTCTTTCTGACGTATCCATTCCGCTTACTAAGCACTGAAGAGATTAATCAGTTTTACGGAATTACTAGCGTCACTTTATTTCACATCAAATGCACTTCAAAATTAAACCTAACTGCATGAAAGTTTACCATGTTGAGATGATCCATGAAATTAGTGTGGGCGTGTATGCTGATTTACATGGAAAACATGACCGCAAAATTTATGAAACTTTTTATTGCATACCACTCTTTTATAAACCTGCTTACATAAATCTTAGTCCTTCGGATTCTACAGACGAAAACCCTGACCATGCCAGCTTATGTTCTATTTATTGCAGCAATATGACTTAGCAGTATCTGAATCTAATTACCTTTCTGTTGCCGGTTGTACAAAAATGTTTGGCGATTATGTTTCGAGGAGGTAGAGTTTATCCAGGCTTAAGTGAGACCGACCTTTTCTAACGTATGCGTTATATACGTGAGCTCAATCACTACATATTACTTATAGACGATTCATATATTTCATATGTTTGCGCGTTTTAGTCTGATAACAAAATTGTAACCCATACACATTAAAAATTCATCCTAAGCCTATGGCGCTTATCAGTATGTTGCAGTGGTCGTAATGTACAATAATTCTGGTCCTTGTTTCTATCGTCTACAATTTGCCAACAAAAGGGACTGATTATTTTCAATGCTTATTAGTAAGTCTAAGTTTTGCAAGCTTCAATTTTAGATATATTCATTTTATAAGATTAACACGACCACAATTCATACTCACCTCTTTTTACTTTGTAAAGACGAAACCTACATCAGATTAAGAGGCTGTTTATGAGAACGATCAGATTACTGCAATTAACCAATAGATTGACATATATCGGTCTAAAAGACGAAATTGAAAAGGGATGGTGAAACTGCCCCCAATAATTCATTTGCCCTTGCAAGTTGCATGCACAAATTCTGTTTTAGCTGTCAATTCCCTGCACTACTGTCTGTCGAATTGTCAGTGTGATCTGTCGATTGCTGATAGCTGAGTTCGTCTAATTCGTCTACCAGTCTAACCTGGTGGAAGAAGTTGGTTAGTTCCAAGATAGCTCGATCCTTGACGGCTTGTAATCAACTTAGTTATCCAGACCCAATTCATGAATGCGCTTTAACTTGACCGCTGTAACAGTCACAGCGTAATTTATGATGTCTACAGCACTGAACTAATCAGCATAAACATTGTATTCGAACGTATGACAAGAAACCTGGTAGCAAAGGAGTAGTTTATTTCACTTTCTATATCTCAGCACACACTCTAAAATGAAATAAGCAACTGCGGTTGAACGTATTCAGGGGGAAACTTACAGTCCATTCATTTGAAAAGTAGAAATTTAGTAGGTGATTTTCATTAAGTTGTTACTGTAGTTTACTTCCAAAGTGGTATGCGTTTTATTCTCAGACATCATAAAACTGGATGCATCCACAAATTTCTCGACAGCCGATTTCCGTTCTTAAATACAACCCCCGCTTGGTTTATCCCCAGTGTGACTAAATAACTGCAACAGAGTGGCTGATCGTGTGACTGTTCACTGTCTGTCTGATAAGTTTCCTTTGGAGACCAATTTCACTTGAGTTATTTGGATACAAAACAACAGGAGGGATGATAAGCAATTACTCATTAGTTAACTGTTAACTGAGGTAGAATTTATCAGCTTAACAGCATGCACTAGGAACTAAGTTAACAGTAACATAGAGTGTGGGACCTTGTCAAAAATGGCTACTTTTGTCTGTCTACAACGTTGAGATTAAGCGACCTTCTTGATAGTTGTGACTGTCAAGCAGACAATTCTCTGTTGGTTGCACGGCTAGCCTAGTGATTACTTCTGCGCTCACCGGATGAAAACCATTCTATGCTCGGTTGTTAAACTGGTCCCAACCTGTCTGTATTCTGAAACAGCGAGTGCCGTTCAGTCATTTGGATCAGGACACGAAGTGGACCTTTTGCACGTATTCTCTTGCTGCCGGCTAATATAGTGGTACTGCCACTGAATTCACTTACGGGCTATCTAAGCCCTATCAAAAACATATTATCCATGCTGGTATCTGGAGAAGTGTATGTATCTGATCACTTCGATTATAACGTCCGTTGAGGTGGCCCAGTATAAGCAGACGATTACGAGTTTCTGACAACTCTAGCCGCAAAATGAAGGCATTTTGCGTCCCTACAAATACTTTCGGCCTGTTGACATTCAGTCTAGCTAGCCCAACTGTATCAAGCCACCAGCAAGCAAATCGATGACCTTAGAGTGTATGTTGAGATCTCATTGTAAACATCTGCACAAATGCTACCTGAGGCACGTTGCATCTGCACTCTCTACTTACATTATGATGCATACAAACTAATTTTCTTGCACTGTACTGGTGAATATATAGATGATTCTTGTCGACAACTGAGTAGGTCTTCAGAAATGTTGTGTTGTCCATTTTGAATCGCCGGTATTTATTTACATTTTGGAATACTAAACCGTAAGAACGTCTTCACTTTACCTTGTTTTAACTTACGTGACCTTTTACAATCAAAAATAACCCTAAACAATAAAACAACTCTTTTGTGTAGGGTAACACTTGGATATCAGCCTACCAGTCGCTTACTAAAAGTAATCCAGATGCAAACACTAGTGTGGCACCAAAAGTGAACAGATTGAGCAACGAATTAAGAAAACTGGTCAAGCTCTGGACAAAGTTATAGTCTGAATTACTGTCGTTTGCTCAATAAGGTACTCGCCAGGGCAACTTGCCTAATTCACAAAAATGTTCTGAGGAAAATCTTGTTCGGCGGGGCCGAATAAATACGCACCAAATACAAGCTGGAACAAGAGCAGCGCTGTTCAAGTAACTTTTGTTCACGAAAGGCTGGCTTCAACACCTTATGGAGAAACCCTCGTCATTGCCTTATCTAAGCAGACGCATTTTCTCTAACTACCGTTTCGTGTGCATTATCTAACAACTACAGTGAATCACAGACTTTGAAGGACACTAACCCTGTCACACAAATATGTGTGTTAGCTTGGATCTGAGAATCAAGCTTATTAAGCTCAGATGACGCTTCACTTTACAACCACTTCTCACGCCTTATCTATCATTTCAATAGCAATTGCATTGATATGTACTTTGGCCAAAATGATCAGTTTTCGCATCAGTGATCGCTCCAAGAACTCCCAAAAAATGTTCCCACGATCATTGGCACAAAAAAGTATACTAGTACACAGCTTGATGAACCCCGAAATTGCCGGTGAAAAACTAAACTCTGGCAAAATTTAATGCAGTCGATCCGAGCAGTTCATCATGTACTTGGTCGAAAAACGACAACCTGCGAACAGTGTCGATTAACGAACATCGACTGCACGAACAAGAAGAACCGAGGTTACGTGGGAAAAAGCAGAAATTTATATTGTTTCAGTTTGTTCGCATTGCTGTGTTCCATTGATCCGGTACATTCTATGCACAGGTCGTGGTATCAACGTACTTTAAATAATTTTGTGTGATTAAAGTGGCTTTGCACACATAATCTATCAATGCACCGGTGACAGAAATTGTCAGCCATACGTACACCAGGAGCAAACACATCTCACCTTGGTTTCCTGGATACCGCAAACGTGCCTTGTGTCATAAGGGTCTTACGTATTCTTTCAACAGTCTAGTAGCGGCAGTGGTGAGTGTGGATCAACTTAGTTCGTGATTACGACGAACACTTCATTAGTGGCCTTGAAAATAACGGGAAACAAACCTATTCTTTGAATACATCAAGACAAAGACACTCACCGCTTAGTTGAAACAGAAGTGATCTTCATTATAGGATATTTTCGTTCGCATGGTACTGCTTAATTCGTCCGTTCACGAGCCCAGTCAAAATGATGATAGTCAGATAATAATGAATGTCAACCACTAATGAGAACTGATACCCACTGTAAGTATTTTCCGCAATTTACAATCTTGATCGCCAAGGTCTTTTAGAGAAGCCTCACCACATGTGTGTGGATGCCTTTTTAGGACAAATTTGGACGAAGATGATTAAAGGGCTGAGTAAGTTGAACGAGGCTGTAGGTTACAAGTCGCCTGAAGCAAGTGTCAGAGTTCTGAAGTACGTGATAGAACAAGGTTGTTCCTTCTCAGGTGAATATACCGTTGACATCACCGAAGGTTGACGGGTTAGCGAAAGCTTACAAGTCTCACTGGCGAACGCTGATGAAAGTTGGCAGATTGAAAGAAACAGGCTTGGTTTTCCAGACAGAAGTTACCTCAGTGAAAACGTTGTTTTATTCTTGACGACCTATTCGGCATTGGGCTCTCAAGGCAGGCCTCAGACAAAATGCTTCATACTAAGCATAACAATATGTCTTGCCCCTTTTGATGTCTGATTACTACTGATCGGCTCTGATATATGGACTTTATTTATCACGAGCTGTATTATTTCAAACAGCTTTTCTCAATATAGATTTGAGTGGAACGTCAAAACACACCACCAGCCATGTGTGTGTTGTTTTTGATAATTAAATGAATTCCTTTTGTCAAGCAAAGCTGTCACGCTGGAATAGTTATCTCGAAGTAAGTGTTTGTTTGTGAAATGTATGTCACAACTCAACTTCCTCATTAGATTACATTTAAACAACTCACTCCGTATCATAAGCGTCATGTTGGAAAAGAATATCGACAATTTGAGTGCACGCGTACTTTTCTATCAACCGAGGTACAAAATGCACTTTATCAACCACAATCACAAAACGTACAAATGATTAACGGCGCGGAATGACAATTTTTGTTTCGGATGAATTTCACTTGGTCCAGTTTTCGCTTTTCACTTAATCCTGAAATAAAATAAATTTTATTTGAGCGCACTATTAAAAGTATTGCATGTGATCGTTCAACTGACTCCTTTGAAAGCGGGTTGTCACTGCGGTTTTTTCACGGTTACTTTGTGTGTTACTAGATCTCGCCAGCGAAATGTGTTTGACCTACAGTAACGTTGGCTCACGTACAATTCCTATGATGGATATATCTTTATTATAGTTTGCTCATCCCAACCAATTTTTGACAGCAAAATCTTTCTTTCTGTTCTGTTGAGTGTTCACATTATGACAGATGCAGTGTGGTCAAGTTTCCTATTTACAGATGTAGACACTCATCGAAAATCTACATTTCAGCCAACTGGGAACTGCAAAGCTATGATTGTTGCGAATTCGGAAGATCATTTAAAAACATAATTCAAGCGTGAATGGATTTGTTTAAACGAGAGTGCTCATTAGATAAAAAAATTATTCGCACGGAAGGTACGATTGCAAATAATTCCAGCAGATTCCCAAGTGATAGCCACTTCGTGATCAAGTACCGTCAGAAACTGTTGCTGTTTTTGTAGGCAGACTTGCCAGAAATTAATCTAAAAACTGCTTTTCTTTCATCCTGAATGTGACCAAAAGGTTTAAAAACCCGGCTGTACGAGGTGGACCTTAAGTGAAGGAGGAAACTACACTATACTGCCAGATTCATTTTACCTGAACACTTCTGGAAGGCTGTCGTGCAGAAATGTAAGAAATCAAAAAGACATCATCTTCACAAATACCTTAAAATGACACCTCAGTAATGCGTTAGCACTCCACACAGCCGTTCTATCACATTATTCATTGAAGAGGCGTACAGTGGGATGGTCGCTGTTGTTGCAAAAACTGAGGTTACGCGCTCCAAAAATAAGGTACTGACTTTCCTGCTTTTTACTAATAACCGTGAAAAAGTTGATTACATAAGTGGGTGCAGTTGGTTGTACACAGCGCTCTACCACAGTCAAGTCGATAAAACAAGCTGCCACCCTTTCATCGACAACCTGTTGCAGGTGCCTTCATTTCTCTCTCCTCGTTTAATTTAACTCTCTTTCATGTGACTTACCGTGATTGGGGGTTGATGAGTGAAACAGTCAGACATTGATCTCCACCTAATGACCTAGTTGTCAGACAAAGAAAATTGCGGAAATCACAGCAAATTTAACACCATGCCTCCAAATGTGTACCTTGTGCTGTAATGAGTCGGATTTCACTAGCTGGTCTTTCTCTAACAAAGTTATGTGACATATGATTATTATTTCCTCAACTGGGGGTGATTTTGGAACAAAATAACCAAGTGAAATTAAATTAATCTTAGCTCAAAAAACTCATCCACCTATGGGTTGTTAAGAGTGGAAAAACTGTACAACACAAACTTTCCGAATTGATATCTTCAGCCTTTTCGTATTAAACGCTAACTATCACCAGATCACTTTGTACTGTAAACGAGTTCACCTGGTTTCCTTTTTACTACCTTCAGCCTGGTATCCTGGATAGCACCGAAATATTATTCATCTTTAACATGCAGCTATAGTGATCAGCGGTAGCTTCAACAACTAAGCTCAGTAACTTTCTTTATCCATATCAAGTCGTATAAACATTCGGACAGTGTAGTATAGTACTCGCCGTCTGGTGCATGACTTACATGACTGAATACTGTTGTTTGGTGGCATGAGAAATATGTTTGAAAATGCTCCTTTTTCATAACTAATCTATACAGTATTTCAAAATAAGCTGTCATATAACTGCTTGATCAACTTTGTTTGACTGTTTGAGACTTGGGTTGCATTCAGCACAGGTCGTCGACCGCATAATTCTTCATCAGTACACAAATATTTTTCCACCGTCGTCATTAATGTATTCACTGGAAGGTCAGACATAGTGTTCGACACATGTTTCATTCGTTTGACTTTTCAGTGAGCATATCCATCTTCACCAATTTGGGTCAACACGATAACTTATGAGGCCGCATCCTCCGGGATTCCACATTCACTTTTCTGCCAGACATCCCATCATCTTGCCCTTTGCTTTCGTAAGAATGGTGCATTTGTCCACCTACACCGATGTATGTCGATTTCGTTTTTGTGTTCCGTGCTGATGCTCTCCGTTTCTTTTAATAAATGAGTGGAATGCGCTGTCTTAGAAACGTAGTGTTTAGTTATGTGCGCCAGCTGAAAACTTACGAACAAACGCTCTTATTCAAGTTTTAGATATTTGAAGTCAGCAGCGTAGGAAATTTGGACAAAACGGAGTAGAACTAGCAATAAGGTCTAAATTCAGGTTGATGGAAATGCAGGTCGGGTCTATTTAGTTCAGGAAGCAATCATTTTTGTGACTGACGAAATGATGGACAATGTGAAAAGAACTGTTATATTGGACCTCGAAATAAAACAGACTCGATATCCCCGGCAGGTTGCAACTGAAATGTTGCGCACATATTCCAGTTACAAATTAAATTCGACAGGTCTGACTATAATTGACGAAAGTGTTGACCACCCACAAGTCATAACCATTTCAAGTATATCTCCCGGGACTCCTGTACCAACGGGAAATTCTCAAACAGAACTAAAATTAACCGACTTGGTCTTCATATCTAAATGAAAACGTTCACACTAAATAGGCACGTCTGTGTTCCAACACGTGATGTAAATTGAAATCGCGACTAACACACTCGGTAAGGTCAGAAATCTGTGTATTCTTTGTGACTGCTGTCTCCACAGTGTTGAGTCTAGATTACATCAGGTCCGTTTGTAACTTTGACAAAATTGACACAACATCGGTTCCTTTGTGGTTACACTAGAAGATTTGAGTTCTTTTCAGGCAAAGTGAAACGACCGCTGTTTAGAACAGCCACAGGTTTATATTCTCTCAGGTGGCCGGTAGTTTTACCATTGTCAAGATTAGTTGTTAAATCTCTTCACAGTGGCACAATTGTAAAACAATTTTCTCATAAAATTCAACCTTACATTCGCAATAGTACACGATCATTCTCAGGGTATGATTAAAGTGTGGTCAAGTTATGTTCTGAATTAGTGAAGGATTTATGTTACTGATCAGTGAACTAACTGGGAAGAGTATTACCTGTGTGGAGACAAAATGTTACGATACATATTACGTTTGACTCGAAACTGTAATATCAATTAACGTCCGTGTAACTCTCTATTCTGCTGTCATATTTTAAAGACAATAATAAGCAGGTGGAGCTTTAATGGAAAAAGATTTCACCTCCCGAAAATTTAATTTGCTAGCGTGTCTGCTGTAACAACGTTACGACCTTGTCGCTTGCACGTGGACAGAAAACCGCTGTTGTAACTTAAATATCATGACATTGAACATATCTCTCATGTATATAACACCGTGTCCCGGAAGATATTTTCAGTTGTAACTATCGATGAGTTAATATATAATGGACGTTGTTTAGATCTGGGGTTTCATCTAACAGGCCATCAGAATGTCTGTCCACATTTTCAGTGATCGCAAGTTATTGTCTTCGTCTTTTTTAAACATACATTCTTAACGTCATGTTAGCAACTGTAATGTACATTTTAAACAACCCTGTTTCATGCTAACACCTTGGTACCTATTCTTCTCAGCTGATGTTTAAAACTAACAGCTCAAGTTGATACTTATTCGACTCATTGCTTCCATGATGAAAAGGAAATGGTTTGGTTTGCAAATATATCCCAAAATATTATTCCGAAGCTGAAAAACCAAGCGTACGTAGCAGTGACCAAAACATGAGCAGTTTTTCTCATATAAGCTTTCCGTCAAACTTGTTGTCTAGAAGAAATATGCAGATCCCCTGTGGCTTGCCTGAAAATCACCAATATCATGTATACTTTGTCGGCAATGTTTATAACACTACAAACATTTAGTGAATATCAGGTAACTTTATTTGGTAGACGTCGACCTAGTTTCAGTTCAAACGGTAGAATGTATGTGGGTACAGTGAGTTGAAAGTCATAAGGATGCACCCATTTAGAGCACCACACATCACAATTTCTTCAACAAAATTGAGGAGGTCTAACCTTAGATGCATCGACCAGAGTGATTATGTTTATTCTGTTTTCACAATGGTAGGGCAAACTGCTCCGTTTTCACACAAGGTAGTGGTTGAGTATTGTGGTTAACACATTAATCTCACAAGCACGACGGTCACGGGTTAATCCCGGTCCGAATGCGATTGTGCTTTACTGATAAGTTGTAATAAGATTGAAACTTCATTCTGGTGCTTCCTTTCGGAATGGACCAGCCGAACGGCCTATCTGAGCCTTGAGGCCACGATCAACTGTGTTTAATGATAATTCGAAATAATTTAAACCTCCGAACTTTCATTTATTGTTGTTGAAATTTTGGTTGTTTTATGCGATTTCTCTCCAGTGAACGAAGTTTTGATTTTGAAACATATATTCAGAAAAATAACTTCAGTTTAATCCGAACGTAATCGTTCTTCATCTCTTTGTGTATGAAATCTTTCCACAAAATATTCTCGGCAATATTAGCGAAGAGACATCAGAAATCCATGAAATCATTCCCGAACCCAGTGACTGTTACATTTTCTTATAGTTTAAACAAACATTCACGATTCTTTATTCATTAGCTCTATTATGTACTAACATAAGTTCCATCATGTTTCATGTATGTTTTAATAGACGTCTAGAAAACGGAATGTGACCATCCGACTCCAGGTTGAAAGCTGGAAGGCTACGGGAGGTAAACAACCAGAATTACGTTATGGGTATAGGTTTAAGTTATTGTGTAAATGCGGTCAAACTGCACCAATCCCAGTATTAAAATCTGGCCGTATAAACGTCGATGTCCTAATAGTAAAATGCTTTTGAATAACTGGCTAGGGTTGCTTCAGACATGAAAAGTTGAACAATAGGGACAGTCTCAGGAAGTATTTGATACACCTAAATATTGCCGGAAGTGTGTCCTCTGTTTGATTAAAAATAGTTTAGTTCAGTGTACATTATCCGTCGTCTTCTCCAAAAGAACGTTTGCGCCTAACTAAAATAATCACTTCGGAAGTAATTCACTGAAGCTACAAAATCGGATGAACCGTCAGACTTGCACAGCACATAAGTTTAGTGATCAGAATTGTACAATCCGGAACAGTCTACTAGAGTCTGTCGTAACTTCATTATCAGTGGCTGAATTCAAGCACAGACTGGATGAACATATTCGGAAAACCAAACCAAATATTAAAAAAACGTATTGAAATCATTGGGATTAAGTGAAAATATCGTCGACTTCTCATTGCCAGCACTATCTAAATGCTTTCGGCTACTGATCGTAGTACGATCGTTGTACGTCTGACGAGTAATGACTGCATCTCTATTCCGCTCGTCATCCCCAGATTTTTCTTTTCCTTGTTCTTCTCTTACTGCCCCCCTAGAAGTGAGACAGTCTGCAGAATTTCCCTTTCTTTCTAAACTGTGATTTTCATTTTGCTTTCAGCACGACTCGAACAGCAGTAAGGAATGCAAACTTGAAAGATATAAGATTATCGTAATCTTCTTGAAGATAATTCTCAAACGTCGCTTTCACTTTTCACTATTCTCCTAATGAATCCAATAACACTTTGGTGTAATTGTCATTCTTCCTTCTTCAATACAACGTGAATTTTTTCTATCGATGTACTGCAGACATGGAACCACTTAATTGACGGTGATCGTTTGGTACATTTTATTAAAAATTTCGAATATCTCACTAGGAGGCTAATGCATAAATCCAAGAACACCTTATTTGTATACACACAAAGCATTCCCGTAACTGGGTTTGGAGAAGTGACTCAAAAATCCTACTGTTTATGTTATTCTGTGTTTTTCTTACACAGTTACTTACGCACAAATTCATATCAAGATCTTGTAACTATCGGGTTACGATTTACATTGTCTGATGATACATTATAAGAACTATTGTTCTAGTGGCCAGTACTTTTAATAAACCTGGAAGTAAAATCCATTGAATACCACCAGGTTAGTCAGAGAAGTGAACGGTTTGTAAATCGGTCATTTGTTTGAGTAATTCAATTCACTTATGAAAACTAGACTTATCGTTTTATACTCAGTTACACAGAAAACGAAATTTCACGAAGTTTAAACAGACGATAAATGTTGTATGACTTCGAAGACATTTTCGTAGATAATATCGCTTGCTGGTTTGTGTGATTCCAAAACAAAACGATTTGCGCAAAATGGTTAATCACTTAGTTTACATGCTATTTCTATTATTCAGCCTTATGTAACGGTGCTTTTGTTGACAACCAAGTATAACTGCGTGGGAGCGTCTTTATAAGAGCTTCAAGTATAGATTGCAACTACAGTTCAGAGCACAAACACAGGTGGATGGTTTAGGATGATTTCGTAGAGTTTGCTAACAGTTCAGATACTGAGTCCTTATGGGAGAGTTTATATGTTGTGTTGTTTGGTGCAATCTTATATTACGACCAATCATCTTCACCATGATCAGTTTACTTTCGTGAGTCAGTACGAAATAACCATTATAAATGACATTAACATCGACAAACTATCTCACTGATAACAGTCAGATCCAACTGCTATGAGGTATTAACGATTAAGCGAGCACCTTTACTTGGGAGAACTTATGGTTATAGGTGCAATTGTGACACAGTGTATATGTAGGGACTGCCTTATTTTGACAGGACAATGTTGGTGGATTCAGAATGTATCACATAAACATCGAGACATTCGAGTTTTTCTGGACGAGCTACTAGGTCTGTTGCCAGCACTTGTTTCTCCAATACTGAGACCTACAATTTCATCCTTGACAGAATGTTTAGTCTGTTTTGTGTCACGGAATAGGTCAGCTACTGACGAACGGTCCTCTGACTTCCGAGAGGATGCCCCTTAAATACTTCCGGGTGATATACAATGTTAGAGGTAATGTTCAATCGGAAATTAGTCATGTTGACGATCAACAGAATATGTAGCTTTCGGTCGCGGGTTAGGTGCACTTTCTGGCACTGAGGTTACTATGGGGAATATCATTGAGTGTGTACCGAAAAAAGGTACTCGTATGCCAAACATAAGAAGCATGTTCAATAAATTAAAAGCGACAGAATGGTGATGAACGATTTAAGTTCGTATTTTATACCCAGATGGACATAATTTTAAAACTTCATCAAAGTTTAAGCATTATTTTCAAAAAACGAGAAGTGAATGAATAAAGTATCGTTACTCGCGGACCGAACCTGTAAGCTGCGGTCACTGCTGCGAGAAAGTACGTTAAATTGGTAAACCTGTTAACCAACATTGGCGCCAAACAAGAGTCACTCGATTACTGAATACATATTCTTGATGACAACAATGGGAAATCGGATCATTATTGTTCTCCTTTTAACCGCAGGTCTGAAAGACGAATTGTTCTCTTAGAGTCATTCTACGTAAATTCTATCTATTATGCAAAGATGTATTGAACAGAAGAACACATTTCAGGATGGCTTGGGTTTAACCTGACGGCATTTATCAACAGCGTTTTACATGGATTAAGTATCATAACCACATCCCACTACATTGATAAAAACGTTAACTGAAACGGTGATTCTTGTTTCAGCACCCCAAAACAGTTAGGTTGCACATAAAGGGTTTCCAAACAAGAGAATGAGTCAGTCCATAAGCATCTTGTGGCGACCTACATGGCAAACAAGCGGCTGCCCCAAACATCTTTGCACACACTTGATCGGCCAAGATCACTTGATCTATCTATCCCAACTAAATGGGAATCAACTACTAAACCGGAAAAGAACTACAACTTACCCTACTGAGATAAACGTTTAGCCAGCTGTGACCACTTTTAGTTCTTACACACCATTTTTAGTCAGAAATCACAGTAAAAATTTGTTGTCATTCAAGCCAGCCTCGGTGATTAAAATGAGCAACGTAAAGCAAGTGAACACATGTAGTTCCGTGACATTATGTTTGAATAGCATAGGCCGCGTATGACCCAGTGAAACGTCCCTATACAACAAGAAAACAGCTATCAATATGATCTAAGGCTTAATAAGTTCTTTGGGATTTATCCCATGACGGCAGCTACGGACTGAAAGAACAACGTTGATTGCGTCCTGTTGACAGCTAGGCCAAAGGTTGTGGAAGAATTACCGCCTGTATATTCCGCATCTTCCCCGTCACTTCTGGCTTCGGGCCGGACCACTGGATACATAAGCACGAGTCCGGAAAGTGAATCACAAGAAAGCAAGATAATATTTGACAGACTTTAACTGTTGACTTACTTCGATGGAAGGATGCTGAGCCTAAGTGAGGACCTTTAATAATGGTCGGTTTCAATGACATTAAATGTAGCTGGGATTTGTCCGCTGGTTCTTCATAATGTAAGTACTCAAATGTGGCCAGTTACACGCTCGCAAAGAGAATACTCCACAGGAACTTCCTTTCAGAGTTTATGCATTTAGTCGTGCATAATTACCTTGCTTTATGCAAAAGCTTTTTAATAAACCATGGCTCTTAGACCGTAGGCGCTAATTTAGTCAGTTATGAATACTTCGACCTTGTGTCTTTCGATACGCGACACAACTCATCCGAACAAGGTTGATCAACACGACCAAGAACCGTCGCTGAGTCTTAACAAACCGGTAAAAGTTATTTTGTGAGGTTCAAGGGTGAGACGTGAACAGCCTGAAAATTATAACGATCGAGAGACACCTCCCAACGGTTCCAAATAATTCTGAATTGAGTCGAAATAATGGGATAGAATCAGCATTGTGAGCTCGTTCTGTCACCATTTGGTATTTCACCAGTTATTGAAATTAGCCGCAAGATTGTAGGATATCCGCACCAAATTTAGTACGAATGAAGTCAAACAATTAGAGCCTCTTGTTTAACATGTTATTGATAAATCGAGTATTACAACTTGCTCGTAAAGATGTTATTCTCAATCCATTTATCAATAACCTCAAGGTTAATCGTACTTTTGGGCGTAATACTGCAATCTATGTTTTTCGAATCCAAAATGTTGACTGAACGGATGGAGAGTTTATTTTAATTGCACTTGTAACGGAAGTAATATTACATCGATCATCATGCAAAATGCAGAACTATTGTGAAGTAGGTGTAACTCAGCAGTACCAGCTTTTTCAGCTGCAATAGCCAAGTCACTAATCGTTTTGTATGTGTGGCCATAAGTGTTGGCTCTCATGCGTCTGATAGACAGTTTGATGTTATGTTTTAAACTGATCATGTACTATAACAAGCCAAAGTTAAGAAAACATTCTGAAAATGTACTATCGGCTGGGATATTACCAACTGAAACTAGACGAAGTGGAACAAGTCGTAAATGGACTATAACCCCATGGTATAATAACGCTTGGTTTCCGGCTGTTAGATTTTTTATATCATAATGGCCAACTAAATCTGATTTGATCACCTGAGTTACTATGAGACTATTTCCAAACTATACTTGATTAACAATCCTCAATTGTTGATTCATAGATTAGACAGTTATACCAAGACCGTCAGCTATCAGAACCCAACAGATGTTTCAACATATGGAATCTACCTTAAACAGATTTCTGTCGGTATACAAAAACCTTGTTCCACAAAGTCCAAAAATTTCGTTCACATATACAGGACCATACGGTAATGCAAAATGGTCCAACCAGTTAGCGAAATGACATTCTAAAATTCGTCAAAATTAGCTGTAAGGGACACTAATCCAATATCAAGGTTACATAGGGAACTGTGTATAGAAAGACGGCAGACAAAGGAAGTCAGATGTTGGATTTTCGAAGAGTTTATTGATGTGTACTGACCACGTTCCTCTAGAAGCTAGTATAATAGGAAGAAATTACACTGCTAGACATCTTATGGCTGATTGAACCTCCGTTTCGAATAAACTAATATTTATGGAGTACACTTAATCTGGATTGATCCTCAGCAGGGTCGAAGATACTAGACAGATATTTTCAGGAAGTCAATTTCAAATTGTTGGATGGCGATGGACGTACGGTGCTATATCCAGGTACAGTGTTTTTTGGCAACCGAATTTGTAAAACTTTGAAGAAAATCGTAAGCGTGCTAATGATTATGTTATTTTGGAAGTATATGAAGGGATTTTCAGTTTCTGAGAAGAGAGAATGAAAGTGATAAGAAAAACCTGAAGGACAACATGGTTGTTTAAATTAACAGTGGCATGAAAATGAGTTCAAAAATAAATGTCATTCCATTACTAGAACACTCTATGACGAAGGTGCTTTTAAGCGAATAAGGTTATTTGACTGAGGAATATCAAAGAGGGCCGTTCGATCGAGGACGCCGAATCACCGTACGTGAACGCTCAGCCGCGTGCGCTTGTAACTGATGCTCTGATTGCCCGATCACTTCGAGAGGAGATACAGTAACTGTCCTGTTGACTCCAGTCGATAATTGCACGATTACGAAGTTCGAGATAGTTTGAAGTCTGCAGTCTCATTAAAGCTGTCAAGCGATCGGACAGACTGATCATTACTCATAAGCGAAATTGGCTGGGCTTTAAGCTATATGAATTTGATCGTGCTCAATGTAAGGTAAGTGGAACAGTGATCAACATGGTTGCGTTATGAAAGCTTCGCGGGAGTTCTAGTGTTGGTCGTAACAAGGATGTGCACTACTGGTGAGATCTAACAGGAGCGAAACCCGAATCTCGCTCTTTCGTTCGATAAAGACTGGGTGCATGGTTTATCTCAATGCTAAGTCTAGGACCGAATGTGAACGATGCTCAGCTGGAAATCAAGATACTGCTCCAAACAGCTCCATCCCATTTATCCCCAAAAAACAACACGACAGTTGAAAACCAGATTCAAATAATATCACGGATCTTCTCTCGAGCTACTTCAGGGGAAATTTATTGGTCTGTTCCAATTAAAGTTTTCTCAACTGCCTGTCATACGTAGGACTTAAGTAACATAATTGATTGGGCGTATGTCACGATGGTGAGCCACCTTGGAATAATGTAGGCCATAAATATTGTAGTTATATATTATAGTGAAGATCTCACAGGTACGGGACGAAAAATCCTGGGCATACCCAATTTGATTTACTTCATGGTTGAATGAGTCTCTTACACATTTTGAGCCATATTTTCTTGCCTCTTCATGACTTATTTTTTTCACTTTCGGGAAAATAATGTAGGGTAAAACCAGTTCATTCAAGTGGTTTTACCTTCCAACACCTTATTCAAAAGGGGGTAGTGAATCCAACGTTGACTCTAGCTTGTTGCCTTCAATGTAGACGTTTGGCTTGATGGTTTTAAGGTAATCTCCGAATCACCTGTTGACTACCTCCAAATTTTTACATATAATATTGCATCACCAGATCTACAGAGAGGTGTGTGTTAGTAGCAAACCTTTACTGTAACAACAACGGTTGATTGCTCACAACTTATCCTCACGTATGAGTGGCTTAATGAATTTTATAGCCAGACTGAATAATCCATTCAAACTGTGTGACCCAGATTATGTAAAATACAGGGCATATTCTGCTCTCAGGTGAACACTGTCTACATCTGAGGCTTGATTTCACAAACAGGTAGGCTTGCTTGCCACCCGGCATCAAATGAAAGACCCACTTCTTTCTGGCTAGTTAATCACTGTGGTGAACGGTCTTGTGCAAAGTGGGGTTGAAAGCTATTAATATTTGTTTAAAATCGTGTTATTAAGGTACTTTGGCACAAGCATCAAGTTACACAGGATAAAATTATCGTATATAAATGTTACAGTTGAGCATTTTGTGTAAAACTCAAGAGTCTCAAACTTACAATGCTGACAAACCGTATCAGAAACACAACTTTGTTCTAGTACTTTCACGGATAAAATATCAAGGCAACTTGTTCACTGAATCTCAGAACCGTGGTCAAAGTGTGACGGCATCCAATTATTCACCATCATAGTTGTACTTTTTGGTCACTTGGTTTTTCTGATGTGGAATTCGCTTTGCGGCAGATTCTGGCGTTGACTACCATGCAGGTGTCTGATAGCATGTTTGCTGTCTGTGAACACAGAGTTTTAGATTTTGCACACTTCAGGGGTCGGATCTTTCTGCCGTGCAGGTAGACTATTTCCATATGGCCTGAACACCTTCAAGATATGAACCTTTCTGGACTATCATTTTTTCTGGATTTTCGTTAACTGGAGAGTGATTGTGTCATCCACTTCATTTTTCTTGAATATTTACCCTAGGAACCATTCTGTCAAGCAACGTCGTACTTTCTCTCACGCTTAAGTATGCTTCACAAGGTTTTGCTTTCAGCCACAAAAGTCATTCTCAAAATGGTCAGTGAACTCATACTCCCCAGCCGTTATTATTTTTCTCCCTCTGGACCAGCGCCCTGGTAGTTCTGTTTGTGGTATTCAAGTACTGCTTGAATGCCGTGACATATCTACTGATGTGATCTTCTCAGTTTGACCGCTCAACTCAAGCATATCGGTTGATTAGTTCATCCCAATAATCTAGGGTCTTCCTCATTCCCGTGCTCCGGACACTGCTCACATTTTGATACAGTTAGCAACAACTCTTAGTTTACAGTTCAGCGCTTTAACCTATATAGGTCCTGATGCAATGCATCATCTGTCGGCCTACCAGTGTTTTTGAAAGTCACCAGCGTGTTTATTTATTATGGTCTTATGTTCTGAAACCACCAGAAAACACCCAGCGTGTGAAATGTATAACAGTAGTTGAAGATTACTGATGTAAGACACGGAAATCTGAGAAGGAGACGAATCTTTTAAAACCTCGCTGATTTTCTAACCTAATAACTTTCTTGTTCTCTCATTATTAACAGAAAATCACTTTCAAATCCAAACCTTCTACAACCCCGGAAAGTAAACCTATAGGTAACGTCAGTGATTAGAACTACCGTAACAGTAGCCTGCGACGAAAAGAAAAGAACGTGTATCAGGTGTCTACATGATACACAACACCATTTCCCGGTACTTTGCACTTTTTAGGTAGAAAACATCACCGATTTGCTGGACAGGATTTTCCCGGCACAACAATACATTGCTGACCCGTTTCTGTTCCATAAAGTTACTACTAGTTTGATCACAAAGGACACACCTCGACGTTTTCAACTCCCTTGGGGTACGATCAACCCGTCTATGGCTGCTATTCCATTTTTATACGAATGTGATAGCATTGACTCCAAATCCCACACGGATCTCGAAACCCTGATAGTCCGATTAAGCATCCTTTCAAAAGTGGAATGACCATAAGTGATTTGACAGTTGTAAACTTTTAATTGGTTCTGTTTTTACAGTAACCGTCAAGGTGCTCAGACAATTCAAGGATTTTTCGTTATGATCACTCACTTGTTCTCTCACCTCACGCTACTCATCGCCACTGTCACTGTACAACAATCGAGGATAGGGAATCTATTAAGAGTGATAGATGTTCATGCTCTGTCACTGATGGATGTGACTAAATTCTTCTTGTACACATCAGCACACCTACTCCTAAATCGCAAAGGTTTCTGACTGATTACTTATAATAATCTTAGGGTTCAATTTCAAATTTGTCAAGTTCCGCTCGAAACCTGGTCTACGGTCTTCGTTTGTTTAGTCCTCTTGAACCGTGGAACCTGTCGATAGTCCTATTTATTGTACAACAGATCTGCGTTCCCTGTTCCTCGGACTGTAACTTCTGAGGCAATCTATTACGATATACTGAATCACCATTACGCTGATTGTCACTCACTCACCACTCTAACCTTTTATCTAATAATCAGCCCTTCTATAATCCTGACTGACGACTTGGGGTTTCATTCTATCCAGTCAAGTTTGCTGACCAGTTCATGTTCACCTGCTTGTCCCTAAGTCTCCGTGAACCTGTCCGGAATTTTCTGCCTCACGATATTCACCGTATATCACAGGCGGTTGGTAGCGAACTTAATTTCGTCTTAACTCAGTCAGACAGTGCTCGATCACCAAATCCTAGGTTGCCTACGGTTGAGTTGGACTCTATTGTGTTGGCTTACTAGTGTATCATAATATGTACTATCACTGGCTATCTCCAACCACAACCCCTGTAAGTCCTCATCATCCCAAATGGTTCTTACGGCACTTAGATAAGCCAGTACAAGTGGGAAGTTTTATTCCTGCAGCAGAACGTTCAAAAGCAACTATTTACTCACAAACTTTGTTCAGAGTGGTCTTCTGTAAAATATACGTTGTCAGGTGTTATGTCCACTGCCCTACAGTCTTATAACCATTCGATTACGCATAAAGTATAGAGAGCACATCTCACGTCTCAAGTGTTGGTTTTTCATGATTCCATCATGTATTCTCTCATCTTGCTCTTACAGTGATGCTTTCAAAATCATTGGAAATAACTGCTTTCCAACCTTAATATCTGGTCTTAATCGAAACTGCATTGTGTTCGTCAAAGCCGACGTAATGTGTAACTCATATTGGTCATTTTCCACACACTTTTGTAGTATAGTGCCTAATATGCAGTGTAACGATCCTACAGTTTACCCAGTTCTTTCTATCTTTAATTTGTTAAAACCGTGTAAGAAGGCTTTAGTTGTGGGACACTTGGTTTCTGAACCACCTTCGTGGTATGAAAAAGTATTCCGTCCACGATTATTTATATTACCGGGGAAATACTGTGTGGATTGTTTTGATAAAGAGCAGTATGGATTGGCTCTCAACAACACTGTGGTCTTCTAAGAGGTCCACATGTAAAACAGAATGCTCTATTTGTGGGCTGCATGACAAGATCATTTGTGAACTTTTTGTAGGGTGCAAAAGTGATGGAAATTGGCAACTATTCTGTATGGTCGTGTAATTATACAGATTATTTACATTTGTCAATCATATGCCTGTCTTCTTTTCAGGGAATGCTACTGTTTTCCAGTTAAGCTATGTTCTTTATTGAACGCTGCCTCTGCCAGAAGATTCTCCTTATGACGTTCAATCGCGAATTAGGTCAACACAATTTTTGACCGTTGCTGATTTGGTGACCCTTGCTACCCCCGAGTTGCACCACCCCTACTGCAATAACTGAATGTCTACTGGGTTGAATGAGCATGTTGAAAAAATTGTATAACTTGTCCTCTGTGCCGTTTTTTCCTCATTTATGATTAAGTACTTACATTGATGGGCACAAGCATTCTTCTGTCTGAAGTCATTATTGAAAGATTGAAGAATCCTTGTTTATAACCAGTTTTCATTGCGATTATTTAACAATTGTGCTGCTTACTGTCAAGTTGATACCCCTGTGTTTGATAACTTACGGGTGATTGTTGTCTCATGTGACGTATTCTACCAAGTTATCTGGATCAATTCTTCCTGTCTAACCCTTGACGTTACGGGAGAAGTTGAAACGCTTAAACGTTTATCCACTCTGTACACCTGATACATTCTCCCACGTAACCTGTGTTAACAAGATTTAGCCAGTTTCTTGAAGTATTCCGAACCAAGTACTGACCTAAAGGAAACATTATTGACACTAACTTTTATGGTCGTCCTAGTCTAATTTGTTGTAATCCTACCGTTGCTATTTCGCAACTCACAATTCCTTGTTTTATGAAGCTGGCTCGTTTTCAGCATACTCATTCTAACATTGCACACTTGAATCAGGACTCACATGTCTATGATTTTAGTTAATAACGGTATTATCATAAATTCCATCATTTTTGACCACAACTCCACTTTTGAGCATTGTTACATGGAAATCATCATGTCTTAACTGTATTCAGTTTGTGTCATTTTGTAACGACAATATTCTTGAGTGAGGTGAGGTAAGCAAATAAACACCCACTTAAGAAAGCAAATGGAAACGAGTAGGGTAAATATTTGTCCGCTTTGAAAATTTAAACCAAAGGAGAACCCAGTAAACCAAAGATATGCTAATCACACGAATGACCTTTATTATATATTGCCAAAAACCATCACCAAAAATCCCTATTCCGAGATTACCAGTATTTTCAAATTTCAGGTAACATTATTTCCGCTTCGAATTAGGTTTCGCGTTGTTTGGGTGATTTACCAAAGCTGGTGAAGTTCAAACATAATTCTTATCAATGAAACATATCCTCATCATTTTCCTTGTTTAATTTGCATTTCATTTTCATTTTCAAATAAAGTACGGATTTTTATGGAGTCATGGGCACCATAGCATATCTACTTGTCAGCTGAACTTCTGTGATTTGTGGTACATGCTAAACTGCTTACCTGATGACGGAGTGACATGATTTATCACGTAAAAGTAGGTGGACTCTTCGCTAGTGCGTTTTGTCGAGCTGTATTTTCAAAAAAACCGGCTTATTTCGATTAGAGGTGCTCAAAACTAACCCGTGTTTTACTTCGAGTATTTGTCCACAATTGTTCATGTATGACAGAATCCTAGTTTAACCAAAAACCTTGTGAATTAAACAGAGTTTAAGCTCGGTGGTACAGATGTTTCCTTAGTGATAATAAACATCCGTCATCAACTTCATTTACGTGGACGAGTGTTTGGCATATTACTTCGTCCTCTATCCAAATGTATCTTTGTTAACTGACATAGGGTCCGCTTACACAAGTAGCACAATGGCCATATGGTATCAAGGGGAGTGAAATACCCCCACAGTGCTGCTTGCCTTCGTTGGGAAAACGGGTCCTCTCGGGTTCATGTCTAGTGATCTAGAACTTTTATAGTTAGACATGATAGATTACACGATACTGGGCCCTAATCTGTTGAGCCAATTTAGTTATTTTGAATAGGCCTATCTTTTCATAATCTTCCACTATTCTGTATAAGCTGAGATATCCCATGGGTATTTCTGTACCATGTTATGTATTACATGTATACTGTGATGTAATTGTTTTAGCCCTGAGCAAGAAATCAGGTTATCAGCCGTAGCGAATTGAGGATTTGTGCGTTGTAAAAGATGACTAAAGTTAACGCTAGAATATCCTTTCGTAGAACCACTTGTTCAATTGATAACACCTTGGTCGAGATTAATGTCACAAGTCAAATTGTACTGGGCCACAGCCATGCAATCCATAATAAGAAAAATTTACCAAGGTGTTTTTAAGTTGCAAATACAACGCCATTCTCACTTAATGCATTCATTTTCCGCGTAGGCTGGAATCGATGGAATTCAACTTCAATGTTCCTACGATCTAGTAAGCATTCACCACGACCTTGTGAATGGTAGGGGAATGTTTTATACAGGTATTCTGTCTCGCTGATCACCAGCAAGTTAATCGATGTCCGATTTACCATAATCGGGGCTTTTGATCACTAGGCATTCTACAGACTTGAACTCTCAGACGGTAAACTAATGTTATCCACTAGACCGCCAAGTCACAGTCACTGTGACTTCAAGAATGTGTTGGACTATATTAAATCGTTACACTTATGATTCCCAAGACTTTGTTTCCTTACGCAAAACCTCGATCACCCTTGTACGGACCTAGGGTTGGATACTTGCTAGCCCATAGGTCAACCAGAAAATGTTGATCGATTTCATCCCACAAGTAAAGGAAATGGTTTCGGAGAGGTTAATACCTCGTATAATTTCGTGCGATGTCAGTGACCGTGACTACCATTTTGAAAGTAGTTCTCAGACGGGCAGTTTTAACCCCTATTCTTCATAATGTTAATGTGAATTAACTTGATCACACCAGCTGTACACTTCTGTGATAGTGATCACTGGAAGTAACCAAGTTCAAAGTGCAACACCGCTGTAATTAGGACCGCATGTTATTTTGGTGACAATTATGCCTTCAAAACAATTCGTTATGACGTTTTTTTTGGCTTAATTCGATCTAGTAACAAATCCATATGGGCGACGTCTGTCATAGGTGAGGTGGTAAAAAAGACCAGATTAGGTACACAATACTTCACGACGTCTTTCAACATCCAAGTGGATTCTAATTCTACTATGTATTGTGCTCTAATTCGTAGCTCATGTGTGGCCGATTTGAGCAGAGCGTGCAGCACCAGTCTCTTTTAAGTTACCCCTCATCAGTAGCGCGTACTCAAGCACTCCGAAGCTAGTATTTATGCGAAGAATGTTATGAACACAGATAATGGTGACCAAACAGTTGCAACCAAGGAGCCAGCCACAATCATCTCTGGTCACTGCATACATTATTTTAAGATTCAATGAACAGATATTGCAGTCAGCTCATCACAAATTGATGGTCACATCTAACCATCCGCAATCAAACGTTTAGTCTGTGTGGTCGTTGAACACAGTAACTTCATTCTGACTGCAATTTTCGATTACACGTTTACTCAGCGAATTCGGCTCACCAGCAACAAGTCATCTAACTCCACTGTCAGACTGTAACTATGTTTACCTGGAGCAACCAGCCGTTGTTCTCAGCAGCGTGAATACACACTTTTTATCCAATAGCCTGGCTTGACCTGGAACACTAAATAGGATATTAGTTCCGTTGACATATATGATGAAGTGTCGGCCCCTAGGTGAACCAAAACATGGAGGTTTTGTTCAAAGATTTGAGTCACATATACAGTTAGTACTTCACTGACCACTTCTCAGACATTTTTCTTACCCCCACCGTGTGTCTTATCGTGCGGTGCAAGCAACGGAACGTCAGTGCAGGCAATCATGCTAATGTAAATTTCGTAAGCAAAAACCGTTTACTGTATCATGTCCCCTTCGCGCTACATGTACCTACAACGACACAAATTTGACCATGTGGATGTCGGAACAGACAAAACATCCATCTGGTTGTCGTTTACAGCACCATGAATTTCCACATGCGACTGTTATCTGCTAACCACTCACAATCGTCAACAAGATATCGTAATGCCAACCGTTCCAACATAATTCTTGTAAAACTAAGGAAACTGGTCATGAAAATTAGATTTTATAAGCTACGGGCTACTGAAAGATTTTGCCAGTTTTCTCCACATTCTTCAATATGTCATCTGTTGAATTCGGCCAGATAGCACAAACATATGGAGGATGAATATAGCCTTACATACCGAATATATGATCAGACTCGATCAGCCCAAAAATACTATCCATTTGTAAACAACTCTTTCCATCATCAATTTATTGTCATGCGAATTCGGAAGACGATAGACTGGGTCACTGAGACTTGCGAGGAACCACTCTTTAGCAATGTAGTGAAGACTAGCTACAACCAGCAACACTTAGTCGGATAAATAAATCGGAATAAACAACTGTACAGTCAGCCAACTAATAGTGAGCTGTAGAAACGTCCCAAAGGTTGAAATGCTCAAACCCACTCTGAGTACTTGTTTCATGTTAATACATTAAATGTGTTACTAAACTTAACGGCAAAGCGTTACGGAAAGGTAAAATGACTATCCACGAGCAACTTATTAGGATCAGTCTGGTTTGATTTCTTGGTTACATATTTGAATCCGAATTTATAGTCAACAGTTACTTGTGAAACAAGGTGTTGAAGTGAAGAACTAATTTGTGACAACTACTTTGCGGACGAAATATCAACAACTAGTTTGTCGTAAAGACCCAGAATACCGAATTCCAGCTGAAGATCAGTTTAGTTGTGAAAATAAAGACGCACAGAAACTTCGAAGTGATTTTAAATGGGTTCATTTTTTCGCACTCTCTGACTTACCAACAACTACGCGGTAACATTAGCAATATTGATGATTGCCTCCTGCCTTTCTGAGTGTAGGTTTATACTTGTTTACTGACTGTGTTGAAATCTGAAAATTCTTTCGGTGTTCTTTCAACCTTGTGCTACATCACTTACATGATCTAACATCTCAAACAAACCACGTTAGATTCACATGTTTCAGTGGTAAAATTCTTTTGGTGATCACCTTTGTTGATCAAGTTGTAATGGAAAGGCAAGCCTTGTTGTATCAGCATTTTTCGTTTACCACACAATATGTCGACAAGATGATTGAAAGCAGACAAGGCATATTTACCTCATTCGTTATAGTATGTGACCCTTAAGCTGTCAATGATGTTGAGAACAGTGTATTCAGCACTGATACATAGAAAAATACAAATAGTTCCGTCTGGAATATGCATGGAAGCAAGATATGATCCAAGTTGTTTGCGCAAACGGATAATCCTATCATGGCTACCGATTAGCTTTCACCATAAGCACGACAGTTTAGTGTGTGAGCCTTTAAATCGCAAGCATTTTATTTCTGCACAATATATCAGTTTATATGTTGGCATAAGAATATCATCAGACTCCTTCAACCCAAACAGAAGTGAGCAAAGTTACTGAGCCCCAAGTCACAACAGCAGGTTTACTTCCGTGTAAGAGGTTGGGTATTTGTTAACCATTACGTCACCCGGTAGTTCACCTTAACTTTGACGCTACGCTTACCTTGATATAATAATGTGAATATCTCAGATAATGGTTTATACGTGCCAGATTGCGATTGCCAGCAAATTACCAGTAAACCAACAAGTCAATCAAAGTGGTCAATAGCAGAATTCCTGAGTATCATAGTTTTACTCAGATCAGTTGAGAATTGTAATTGACCATATAGCAAATCGATCGTCCCCAATTCCATCGAGTATATGTATTTGATGTCATCTGCAGAATAACAACTTTCTTCAGCTGAGTTATATGGATATGCAAACGGGTCATTACTAACCTTTCTGGTTTTTGTGGATGAAGAAAATCTATGTAACAATGTAAAACCTAAGACTACAAAACGCGTTTCCCTTTGGAACATTTATTTTCTGCTAGGTTATTTCGAGAAGAAGCGCAAGACGTCACTCTCCTTCTTGCTGTAGCCTAATGGTAAGGAACATTTCTAAATTGATCGTTATCTGAACAGTGATCACTGTTCAGAGAGAACTTGTTAATGACTGTGTGATTGACTTTACACCAGCTATTCCCAAGTCGTCTCATGCGGAAGATTGCCCACAATCACTCCTGTGTAAACCTCGGGTTGTCCGATCACTTTGGCAACAGCAGCTCTGGTCATTCTGAGAGATAACCACTAGAGGAGAAACTTTCAGTCATGTTGAAGTCTCATATTTTGTCAAACTTGCAGTATTATGTCTTCGATAGAATGGCTGAAATAATTTATCCATTCATGCCAAGCGAACGTGTAGACCACAGTTCATGATCTGATTATGATCAAAAGGTACTTTGCTGATGGGCTGTAAAAATGTTATAACCGATTTTCAATGCTTACTTCCGAACCACCTAATAGGAAAAGTATATTGAACTGCGGGGCAATGATCTCGCGTGAATTGTGTTCACTCTATACTGTCCATTGTTGTTACGCGTCAAAACATTTTGGCACCGTCAGGTCTTAAACACTGAAGGTTTTCGAGTATTAATGAAGCCCTCATTGGGTTGTTTAGGCCTACACGGAAATATCGTAATGGTACCCTGAGTGAACCGTAGCACTGCAAAGACGACTTAACTAGTGTGTTTTACGTAAAATGTTCGGCGAATCATTACTCACCAGTTTTGTTTGGTTTTTCCTTTAGACAAATGCTTCTATTTGAAAATAAACACTTTCAGTCACTCTGTGTTGAAGCTAATGTCGACGAGGTATCCAAACTAGAAAATGGTACAACAATATTCAGGTTGACTTAGATAGTCCAATTTACTGAAAGCTCGGTGAAGAAGTGCTCAACTTACCCAGCCCACAATTCACAATATATCGTATACCACATTATTTGTTCAAACATAATCCATGTTGTTCACTTCTGTGTCAAGCTTGGATTGTGTAGCATACATTGTTCAAAATCATCCTGATGTGTGTTCACCACCTGTGTCTAACAAATCCAGATTACGGAGACTGACTTCCAATCCTTGACAAAAGCAAAAGAGGTCACGTCAAGCCGTCCCGTTGCACTTACTTGAACAGTACCAATTTAATTTTAACTCAAGTCAAATTTGGCGGCCCGTACATCGATTCCGATAGCTCACGCAGATCAATGAACTATTGTGCATGCAGTGCAACAAACTAGCCAAGTTACACAATGGTGGACATGTGTTTTGTTTTATCGACGTTAATGTGGGATGGTAACAGCGATCAATAAAATAACAGACTTCAACAGAATTACATTTGTTTACCATGTTTGTCACAAATTTACTGTTATGTAACAGCAGTAAAAATGTTGTGCGAATCATTTTTATAGTTCTTCAACAAGCAAAATATCACACCAGCTTAAACAGAAGTCAAACAGATTGATGGTTTGATGAGATACCGAAACATTCTGGACGTTGGTTGAAGTGAAGTGCAATATAAAGTAAACAAGAAAACACTTTGTGCTGTCATAGAAACAAAGATGGAGCCCAAATCCAAAGATTGTTGAATAACCGTATGAAGAATTATAAAAACGTCAGATCATTGCTAAATTAACACGCATTGTTGGAACCACAAGACATGGATCAAAAGTATCGTTCGTCTATAACAACAGACTCAAAATGAGGTGGCCTTGTTAAAGTTTGCAAAATAGTAATGATGTTCATTTTCCCACAGTTAATTAGATGCAGTTCTCAGAGGTATGAAGAAAAGTTCGTTTCATACCGTTTTCGGAATCTGATGAATTGAACGATTTATCAAATATCTTTTAAAAACTGTCTACTTACATTATACATCGAAGTTTAAGATGTTTTTGTTTTCCAGAAAGTTTGGGTTTGTCTCCGACCTGAATATTTCAGTCTCGAATGGTTACGATCTAGGCATCTAACGGATTTGGAGTAGATTCTTGTGGTGTTTTATCTAAATATTCTGAACTTGAAGGGAGGTCCAGTTGTTTCGTTGTAGTGATCGCTACATCTGGTTCCAAATGTTCCTTGTCCGGGCTACTTTTGTGATTGCTTCCATTCAGCGACGGTGAGTAATCACCATTTATGTGTAGTTTGGGTGATTCACTGTTATTCAACAAAGATGAATCATCATCATGGTATACGTGCTCCTCAGTCATCCGTAGGTCAGAGTCAGCGGTGTCGTCCGGGACAGAACAAGCAGCATGATCCAGCACATCATCCACCAGGCTGTGCGCAATGAGATCTGAAGTCGTTGGCGTCCACTGGTCAAAACCACTTGTTAAGTTGGCATCCGGAACTGCTTTACTTTCAACCTCTGATGTGATGATAACACCCGTGGAAACTGTACCATCACTTGCGAAGGCATTACCTTGAGCAACAGAATGCACAGAAGAAACACTATCAAGTAGGCGTTCTTCATCTGTAGGCTTATCATTTGAAGAATACTGATAGCTGCCAACTAGTGGAGTCTCCGTGGTAAACTCATCAGGAAATGAAAGCATGTGTCTCGTGGAGGAATTCTGATCACCACATATATTGTCCTCAGCTTCGTCAGTTGTTTCAACTCGAGACTCACCGACATCAGGTAATCCCGCGGGAGAAGATTTATAACAAGTGTTGTCGGCCGTAACTGAGGGATTTGTCTCGACCACCGTGTCACTGACAACGGATGATATATTTTCTGGGCATGTAGCAGAAACAACTTGCAACGAACTGAGAGATTCTGCATAACCAATCGTTGGATGTCCGATAATGTTGGTAGCATCAGAAAGTCGCAGTTCATCGTCCCCCAACTCAACAGCATCACTGGGGTTAGCGATTAAATCTGGCACAGTTTCACAAGTACTTCTCTCAGAATAACCCATGTCGGTGAAATCACCCGGGATTGGGTGTTCGCCTACCAGAGAACTTGCTTCTTTATGTTCCATGTAAAGACCGTACTGAGTAGTATCTGATAGAACATCATACGGAACATCGGCTGGGCGTTCCTCGCCGTGTTCGGTGGTCCACTCAGGTTGGGCCTCATGAGTAGGAGTCTCATGTTGGAGTTCAGATGGAACTTCCGCATCCTCCTCTCCAACTGCAACGTGTGGCGTTGCCTCAACATGCGAATCACTTACAGCGTGTACTGTGTCGTCATATTTGGTTGTCAATTCGGGTTGTGTATCTCCGGTAGAGATTTCGTGTTCCATTTGGC
>LUCH01000398.1:209673-222957 GCA_013368495.1 Paragonimus heterotremus
CATAATCCTAATGTTTCTCTAATCGTTATGTTAGCAACATCGTTGCCTACATGTGAGTGAGTTGTCAGCAATATTGTTTGTTGCGAGTTGATCAATACATGAAATGAATCATAGCTTCCACCAATAGATAGACACCTCTAGTTGGTCTCTTTCTGAATAAGTGCAGATTTTCCCGCTATTTCTCATTACTTTGATATGAAACTCCTAGTCCTAGTCTCACAGAAAAAGTGGGCACATACTTACAGCGTTAGTTACGTGCTGTTTGCTGATAAGCTGAAACGCATACTTCCAGTCTAGCGCGTTGGTATGTCATTGCTTGTTACGCCCTGCTTACAGACGTGTCTATCGTTGACCGTGGTTAGTGGTCACAATTGTTGCTGGTATATGTGAACAGCCCATGCGAGCAGTATAAGCGCGCCAGAATGCTCGGAAGGTCTAATTTGTAACAGTACGTTCACACATCAAATAAACATTTGTGGACTCACCACTAAAACGGCATTCTTTAGACCTGTGAAGCAAAACAAGGGTCTTGTAGAAGGTGTGTGTTAGCTTGGTAGAATGCTGTTTTAGTTGCTGGGCGTGGTCTGAACCTTTACTAACAGAGTTTGCTCGAAAGGATGAGGTATTAACCCAGATTACTGATGTTAAATACATGAACCACAACATCCTACTTGACTTCATTTATGTGGCTTTTGCTGCGGATATTCCCCACCATATTGAACGTCTTACGATCTTGGAAAATGACGCGGTTTACCAAATGTGAATGTAGTGAGAGACATTGCAGCAAGCCCCTCCCAAAAGCACATTGTTTTTCACGTGATTGTGTTTCACCATTGAAATTTCTGTTCTTTTTTATTTTGTTTTTGTTACGATACTACTCGCAACAAATAAATAGTTTGCACTATGTTGCTAAATATGTTGAAGTCTGACTGACCGGTGTTATTTAGCACTATCAACCTGATTTACACTGAAAGAAGTAAATAAATGATTTGGTGCAAGCACCATAGTATTGGTTTTCCGTTGTTGGTGATAGTGAAAGCGATTCTCAACATAGTGTATGACTATCTTGGTGTGTGTTTAATTGGTGGTGGTGAATATGAACACACCAAATTGAATTGTCCGCCCAAGAACAGATTCCATGGCTATTACTGTTGACTGTTTCCAATATCCATAAATTGCCGGTACTAGCAAAAACGACACAGAACTACTGGGTTTGACATGGCCGTCGCATCCATTGGGACCTGGATTTGGAAAACCCGTAAACAAATGTAAACAATGGGAACATACAGACTAAGTAAAATTATCTGTCCCCGAGCAAATGTCTATATTAACCAATGCAGGGAACTACGGAATCCGCTTTGATGTTTTTATTTAATCGTTAGCCAATGGTACTGGAAAACACTGACAAAACTAGATTGCTCCGGTTGAACGTATTTAATCAAAAACCTACGAGAAAGGCTCATAGAACGATCGGTGTAATTCAGCCATATCTTCTTGCTACTCGATAATAAATTCCATACTCAAAACGACAATCAAGAACTGTTGTGATAACTACCATATTGGCAGAATGCCTTCGGTGGTGGCTGCGATTCCGTCATCAGTTATACTTGTCGATCAATCATGGTTCTCAAGACAGATATTACAATATAATAAAAACGGCTGCAATCTGAGCGAGAATAAACTGATAAACTATTCATCCTTAGCAGAATTCTGGAGCAGCGTTATACGTACAGTCGGCCAATTGTTGTCGTTTTATCGTCTACAACGATGTTTCGAGTGGGAGGTTGGACAAACATTTTCAAAATCGCCTAAACGCATGGGTGTGCAAGCACAGCAGATACTTATTTCTCCAATCCACGTCATGCCAAGACCCAATCAACAGTTTTGGGATCAAGAGATACCTGGCTCTGTATTTCCCGCTTTCGAGATTTGCATTCGTCTTGGTATTTAATGAAATAACAGAAGATTTTCTACGACACAAAAAACATTCATGTGGGCCTCCTCTTCTCTGTAATACTGACTGACCATTGTTGCTCACTGCAAGATGCTGTCTATTGACAGGTTTTAGTTAACACGTGCAGGCTGTGGCAAGCATTTCGCAGTGTTTTTCGACCCTAACGTATAAAGCGCTTCCGTAACATTGTTACATCTTTACAAATGTATTTATTAACGATAAAGTGCGCGTTTTGAAAAAGTTAATGTAATAGCAGTGGAGATATAGTAAATGAAGTGGAAACTCGTGTTTCTGAGGCCAGACTAGTATTCACTGACAAATTGTCATTACGTTATAAAATACCTGGTCATAGTATTCACCAGCGAGATGATAAACAGCTGCTTTGACCTGACTGGGTCTCATCCACACCATACACACCGCAGCCTCAAACTTCTCAATAAGCAGCAGGATTTACTTCACACGCTTGCGCACCAGAGACTGAGGTTATGATTACCGGGGTTAGAGGAGGGTACGTGAATGATTTTCCTTGGTTGTTGTCCTGTGTTTTCGCTAAACTCCCTTTAAATCGCTACTGGGGCCATGGCAGGCGCTCGCTCTTTTAAATCCTAACCACTAGACCATTGATTAAAGAACAGCAGCTAAGGAAAGTGATAGACATCATTCGGGAGCTTGCTGGTGGCGTATGTAAAGCGACGGCGAGTATTCTGGTACTTTATGGGTAATCAGGATGGAATACATGGACTATTTCTATATAGATGTCCATCGATGTGTGCGTTCTATCACTCGCTTTGGGTAGTATCAATGAGCAAACAATGATGAGGCTAGGAAGATGATGTTTGGTAGTGATTTACAAGACAGTTTATTCACTCATTCATTGAACACGCACAAATCTAGACGGTTAAGAATTTCATTTTACGCCAGTGCCGCGTACCATTGGCCTGGTGGACAAATATTCCGATGCAGAAGATTTATTCACTGTAGGTCGATTTTATCTCTCGGCATCAGTTACTCGAGAATCACCGAGTCGGGGTTTGGAAGTGTCTAGTGAACTAGGGCTAGGAGCCCACCAACATCGGTTGTTTGACTCAGATGTCTGCATAAGAAAGACAGTTATTGATGGTATACAGTGATATCCTTGGAAAAGCTATTCGTTGATGATATCTTGCCCTATGCTAAGACTTAGCTGTCTGCATGCAACGAAATGGACTGTTGAACTTTAAACATATCTTTTCTCGATAATTAGGATGCATCTGTTTTGTTTGTTTTGCTTCCAAGGTGGGGTTTGACTGTAGCTTTTTGGATGAATGACAGTTTCTTACGGGTGTAATATGTGTGCGATGTAGTTCTATCCATAGTGAAGGTACTGTTGGTCATTGTGACAATCGTGTAGCAAGAAACTACCTGAACAGACTTTAAACTAGACGAAAAAAGGTGAATACACTGCTGGACACGTAATGGTACATTTGCTTCATCCGATTAAACCTTGTTTCATTCTTCTAGTAACAGTAAATGAAGTAGAGATAGCTACAGAACCTCAAACGTAAAGTCATATGACAAAATGTGTTGTGATAAATCATATACTGTTGTGTACGGAATCACCCAATTCGCAGAAAAATATGCAGTTAGATATATCTGCGCACATGCAAATTTCTACCGGAGGCAATTACGTGCTGACAACTGTTTTTGTATATTCTTTTCATATAGAACTAACACACTCAAAACAACTCGAGGTGTGATTGGTTCTTTTCAAAGTACCAGTGATTCGCAAATAACAACAAAGATCGATTATCTGTATTTGTGTTAAACTACAGTTCTTATTCAGCTGTTCTCTCTAGTTACCTATGGATGGAATGAGATATATTTTAGGATGGATGTTTTCACCAGCGAGTTGGTTGACAGACCTTTACACAAATCTTTGTGACATTTTTACTCATTCGGTCGGAAGAAACTCTAACTTTTATGAGGAGCAAATGCACACTACGAATCTGGAAAACTTAAAAGATAATGAAGACACCGAAAAGAATGCTTATCTACCAGTTATTTACTTTTCAAGTTCGACTTAGTTCGAACATAACCCGGTGAAGTTAAATATTTATAATACCTATTACACTGTTTCATACGAAATATAATAAACGATTAATGGACACATCAATTCTTGTGCGCGTTTGAATAAAAACTGGAAGTTTAACGTTGTCACGTGTTATAAGTTGACAGCCACAAATGTACGTATCCATTAAACGGCCACGTATTTCGTACTGTGTCATTGATCAAATTACTTGTAAGAATAACCAAGGACCACTAACTCTGCAACCGTTTGGGTTCTCCTACTTGGTTTAGCCGCGTGACTTTTGCTGAGTGCATTGTGAAACCAAGCAAACAAGATTTGGATTCGGTCGATTGCTTTCGATGTTCAAAGGCGAAAAATTTCGAATAACACTTAAGACATTACTGATGAGTAGTAGGGGATTTTGATTTTCATGTAGATTGAACATCATCCACGTAAGACATTCATGTAGGCTTCGTGGCGACTAACGAGTGAAACAATGCTGGGCGAGAGGTTATATATCATGTATGCGGTCGACGTTGGCAGCTAGGGGTAAGTATACAGCCTGAGTCAAGTGTTTGGTATATCTGGTCTGGACTAGCTTGTTAGTGTCAACTGCTCATGTGTTTTTGGCTGGATAGAGTGGTAAGTAGCCATGCATATCTTTTACCAGGTTAATCCAGCGTTACTAAGATATGATTTGTTTTGTTGTTTTTGTCTTCAACTATTTGATAGTTTGTCGTTTCACATATTTGCTGTTATCCAGCGTAACGGATAGATGATTGGCTTTTATCTAAAATATCTTCATTTTCGAACACTATTGGAAGACGACTCCCTAGTTCACTTGTGCTAGTACGCCATCAAATGATTATAGTGTTACATGTTTTTGTTTATTGTGTCGCGCAAAACTTTGTTTTCGGTTACCATTGATTGTTCAGGTGTGCCCGTAGAAGTTCGGGCTGTCATACGATAAGACACATCTACTGATAATCGGGAAAAGCTGCTAAGCAGTATGCCAAACCCCTCTCAGGTTACAGGAATCATTATAGTTCTGTTTGATAACTTGGCTCAGATACAATTTGTAAAACGAGTATGAAAATTGGTGCAATCTACATGTAACCCCGGGTGAGCACAATAGGCCTCGAGCTGTCAGTTGCAATGGCCATGACCCTAAAAGCATTAGGTACTAACTACTTGATGGACTGTGGTCAGCACTCATGCACGCAGTCCATATATGACAAGATCGTTGAATCAATATCTCCCACAAACCTAACCCGGTCACAGTTTCGAACGTGGTGGTATGTTCGAGATTGTGTTCTACTTACGGTACATATCTACATTGGCTTACACTTACCAAGTGTGTCCACCTTTGCACCTGTATGTATGACTCGTTATACCTAAACATAGTGAATAAGCAACGCCTGTTATCGTTTTCTAAGTAATTGATGTTCTAGTAGACCAGCCTTAGATCACCATCGAGAAGTAAAGTTCCACCGAACATGATTTTTGCATATTTTGAGTCATCATGCCCTAAGAACCATGACAAGGGACATCTTTGATCAGTAAGTAGGGCACTGTCGAAATCAATATTATGATGACTCATTCCTATTATAACGGATAATAAATTCAACCATACTGTGTTAATGAATGTTCTAACATATTTCATTTTTCAGTCTAAGCGACTGCACGACATTCAGATGGCAATTTAAGCCATAATCTATCAGTTAAATCACTTCCTGTGTTCCAAAACCAATCACGTGCACTCGCTACTATAGGGACCACATTGTCAACTGTAATAAAAGGAAACTGCACCAGTAATTTATTGAGATATTGCTGTGGGACATGCTTTAACTGTAATTCATCCGGGCAACATAAGCAACTGGTTCCAGCTAACTGACAGAAGATTATAATATGCTGTTTAAAATGCGAGTTCTTTTCCAAGAAGTCGATATATACGACAGCAGATTAGTTAACGAGACATATTCATGCGCTACCCCACCAAGCTAAGTATTTGCGACAACAAAGGCGATTTCTCAGCATTGCTAGGATTTGGTAGTGGTTTAAAACGTCTCGATCCAGTGTTTAAGTCACGTGCAAAGAACATGCCGAAACATGGGCATTGTAGAACCAGTTGGATTGTTAGTACTAATGTTACTAATAATGTAGACTCTAGGGCTGAAAACGCAAACAGAAATAAATAACACAAGGATAGTTATAAAAGTTTCATAATAATCACAACTAATAAGGCCCAAACACCGTTATAAGTGCAGATACGTTAGTGATTACTGCCTGCTTGTAGGTCGATAAGCAATAGAAGTCGATGGTGTGGTTGATCGTGTCCCCTTTGGTGTTTCACCAAAGCCGTTATTGGCGCGTTCGTCTGGTTGATCGATTGACACTATGTTATGACTGGTTGCTGCACGTTCGAAATGATGTTGTGTGCATCCATGCCTTACTATCAAGGTTAACTGGTGCGTTTAATAAAGTACACGTGTTTGTGCTTACGTCTCTTCTTCAACTCAACAACGTTTAACCCAGAGGACAACATCGTCCAGCCTAACATAACCTGTGACGACCGTGTTGTATAATTAACTTCTTAAATATTTCAAATGTAAACGCGTGATATGACCCAACTAGCTTAAAATACACAATTTTAATAACGATATCACGGGGGGAAATTTCATATTTCTCACCCATAGTCTGCCGAGCTGTGAGTCTTTAACCACAGTCAGAAGAACTAATTCAAGCTGACTGCCATCAAAAGATTTGTTTGCATACCAGAGAAAGCAAACATGCCCCTAATCTTGAGTGTCTGATTTAATTACGTATCAGGCTTGGCATTTAGCGATACTTGAAGCTTTAGTAACGGCGTGTGAAAGGTAACGATTCACTGTTCCGCGACATATCTTCCAGGATTGTTAAGTGAAACATTCTTATAACGCAATTTGTTTGCTCTGAACGTTCTTTCGGATTGATGCTAGCTTCATGGTCTTGAATAAAAGAGCAAAACTATTCTTGGTAGTTGAGAGTAGCTGTTGAGTAGTTTGGCATATTCTCTGTGTACCTTGTGTGAGTGCTTTGATAATACAAACCTCAAATTAATAAGTGTTTTTTACTAGATGGTGTTGCGAAAAACCATTCGCTGTGCACAAACATTACTAAAACTGTTGACTGATATACCCATACATGCGCATATGTGCCATCCGCCTATTACTAACGCGATTAAATCATCGATCGTCTGTGCACACCAGCTACGACTCACATCATTGCTTAGAAAGTTAAATCTACTCTTCAGGAAGTCTTTATTTGCACACTTATGAGAACCCAGAAATTTAGCTATTGTGAAACATGTGAAACGATATTCCTACACTGACTGTTAGCAATCCGGATGTATGTTTAATTCTAATGGGTAACTCGCAAGGTCACCTGAGTTGTTTCCACTGCAAAAGAAGCCCATTCAATCACAGTGTTCTCAGAGAGGACACTCAAGTGGATCCTGCAACAACTGAAGTGGTTGAGAGGCAACAAGAAACCTGGGGTGCTTCACAATATCGCCCGTGTTTATGCAATTTAGAAAGTGGCGGACGCTGTCTAATATCACGGACGGATTATGCCATAGCCCAAAAGAAACCGAACAAGGTTGAACCCGTATGTACCTCAGAATGTTGTCCGCGTTGCTGTCGATGTGAACGAAGCTCGTATGTTCGGAATACTCAAAGAATTCAGTCGTATACAGCTGACGTTTCGGCCGACTCAAAACCAGACAAAAATAAGACTGTGTTCAAAAAATTAGATAATCCCAACGGATTCCTGCCGGTATTGTGGGAAGATCCAGTGTCCTGATTGTTCGTCCACTTCTCTCGCTATGTTCTTGCATTGTACTTTAAATAAACAACTCTACAGCCTACATCAAATCTGTGCAAATTACTGTGCATAAACAAACAGGATTCTTGTTAATGTCTCTGAACGGTAAGGTTAAACAAAAAAGAGATTTCGGCCATCGAGTAAAACATTTTTTCCAATACATTCGACAAGATAAGCAACGTGTAGAGTGCACGTTACTAGTGCACGTTACCTAACAGTGTTGCTGGTGCAAATATACAGTATTAGTTTTCAAATGTCTTTCTCATTTATAATTGAGATCTTCAGTAAACATTATTTGGACTCATATTTTGCTGAGGTAATTTATTGCCACGTATAAGGCCAACAATTCTGGCACACTAAACGTAATCTGTCAGGATGTTAGGGGGTGACACATCATACGATATATAAAATTAAACCTAGAATTTTGCTTTATAAAAACCTATCGAGCAATCTAACTTTAGTTTTCACTATTTACATAAACCGGACTTAAAGTATTAGTGCCAGCGTTGAATCGAAAAACCGTGGTTCGGCAACCATGTTATGCACTCCCCATTTGACTAGACTGAATTCACACAGCTAGACAAGTCGGTTGTCAGTATTTATGCTCCGAATCTTGACCAAATTTCAAGTCCACGCTGACTTAATTCTGGACATCTGTTACGGTGTATAGATCACTTCATTTCAGTACGACGTAGTTCTCGTTCACCAGACGGGATATTAAAGCAGCTTCATATAACTGGTTGTCCAAAAGAGTATAGGTGCCGTAGCTGAAGGTGGAGCGATTTGGACGAATGAGCAAAATGAATTGTTCACATTACAAGGAAATGTTACCAAAGAAATATACTGTGTTACCTTGATGCCTCATTTTGGATCCATATACAGTGGAGCATGACATGGATGCTCCCCACACAGCAATATCGTGTCGTGTCGTAGAAATGTGCTTCGACAGTTCAAAATGAAATACTATATTCACTCCTGTCTACAGCCAGCGAGCTGCCCATACGCTGAACTCAAACGAAAACCTTTTGACCGCGTTCTGTTATTATTCGGTTGCAGTCAACATCAACTTATATAGACAGTAACAGCAGTGAAAAGAAAACATGGTTTAGGCTATATTCTGAAATTTACAAGCGGCAGCATCATTCCGAAGCGCGTGGATAAACGCACGATGCGTCCTTGAGGGTGGGACCAACTTGAACGTAGTCTGAGTTGAGTGTTAGCCGGAATCTTTAAGCAGTTTGCTGAGTGCACTTGTTCATTAGGCTCAAGGTAGTTGATTTACTCAATCCTATTGCCGAGGATAGTAATTAGCGTCCTAACCACCCCAGGGAATTTCTAATCTAGTCGATCTTTTCACAAGGCTATACTCGTTTATTTATGTATCCTGGTCTTATCTTTTAGTGCACACATACTGAGCTGCCTCCATAGTATATCTCCAACTAACCACTTGTTTGAGTATCATTCAGAGTCCATCACTAGCTGCAAATTAACAAATTACTGAATCGTTAACTAGACTCAAACGTAGCAGGTGTACGCTAACTAAAAACATTTTTAGCAGATGAGTCGCCAAATTTTATACAAAGTTGATAACTAAGACCATGTGTGATTCAAAATGGTTATAGCGTACAGATCGCTCCTCGCCTGATAGCTCCATCTGAAACTCTGAGCTCCGAAAAGTCCTGCTCTCAAGAAATCGACCTTCCTTAGTCAACAAAAGGTTAAACTGAATGCATTGTTTTTATGAGCTTGCTTTGTTCACGAAGTAATCCAGAGATTACAGACTGTAAATGTCATTTCACCTGTTGTCGTGGTTCATCTCAAATTTCCAACCTCTGAGCGATAAGTAACTGATTCCTTTACCAATATCGTGGTTCCTGAAGAAAAACTATACTGGAAAAACTTTCATTTAGTTATATGGTAATGGTGAACTTTGCTTTGATGAAAGCTGAATTGGACAGGCGACAAGAATAAAAATGTTTAAATTCTGGCACACAACGGTTATGTTAGGAAAGGAAGTTCACAGGTGCAGCAGCAAGAGTGAGTAACACTTAAGGTAGAATGCGTAGTAGATATGCGTGATCTGTATACGCCCATGTCCGCAACCCTTAAGCTGGACAACGAATCCACTTGACTGACCGGATAAGTCAAGTGTGAAGAATCTGTACCAAATTATTTTCGTATGGTTTGATCGACGTAATTTTTAGTGTATATTGAAAGCCGAATCATAGAAAATCAACCATGCGAGAACTGATGTTCCACATTCAAGAGGTTTCCACAGGCGCGGTGTTCTATACCAAGGTTGGTTGATGTACTGTCTGATGCGAGTGGGTTATTCTTCTTGGTAGAGTATTAAATGATATGTCCTTTCTTTTGGCTTGTTGAATAAACCAACCAATCGCGCTCTAGGCTTGAAAACTAGGTACAATATGAATGGTTAGTTATAAATTCGTTGTGTTAAGTTGGTTACGTTGGCAAATTTCACTGTTTACGAGTACCGGAAAGGTGCACGTATTTAGGGTGACCCAGTATCTTTGCATACACCTCTTTAAATTTGTTCTCATTCCAGTTTGAACAATCTACGAACGCGGATGTGTGGAACCAAATTGTGAAAGACAGTATTCTCGGCACGGGTGTCGTGTTGAAATCCGCGTTATGCAATCGCCTGTCTCGTGGAATCTATGCCTACGGACCAGAAGGTTTCACACCGTCCGTGGAACAGTTGGATATCATTCTGAGTCTTCTACAAGTAAGTATATGTCCTCTCTTGGATTCAGTTTACTTCCTCGGTTATTCTGTAATCATAATTAGTAGTTGCGAATAGAAGAGATGAATTGCATAGCTGTAACTTTGACCTGGGATTAGATGCATTTGGAAAAGCATACTACACAGCTCATCACTCACTCAGTTCATTTCGTCAATCACCGACGTTTACAGACGCCCTTGCACCACACACGAGTAAATAACTTTTAAATGTGCACAAATTGAAAGTGACAAAATCCACAATGGTCTTACCCCCTGCGCACCATTATTTACACCACATATCCCAAAATTCATTATGAGTGTCACTTGGGATAACTTTCGTTATGTTCACGATAAGAATAATCCAACACTTTTCCCATAGCATCAACAAGCGACGCATAATTTAAGTACACCTAGATAGCACTTTTGGTTCAAATGAAATTAAGAACGTTATTACCGACGTCCTCACTAACAGTACTAGGTTTATTTAAGCTTCCCTGATTAGGCTGTATTCTTACTTTGTTTGGCAAGTAAATGACGTCTGTGAATCCTGCGCAGTGTAACTGGTCAAAAGTTTAGTTCCAGTGCCTGGTTTGAGTAAAGAAGGAAACAGAAAAGTCTTTATAAAGCTAACGAAATCCAAACAAACAAGGAGAAGCTTAGGTTAAGGGTAGTACTGAAACTGAAGTGTGAACGGACGATGAGGTTGCGTGGAAGTGGAAGAGAAACTTGAGGTATGAAGCCCGCTGCAGAATTGGGGAACAGCATATTGGCCGAAGAGGATGTGACAACTTACGTGTTATTTGCTGAAAGGCGACGACCGTAGAGCCCAACAGCCCTTAAAGCCATTACCAGTCTCCGAAATAGGTGAACTCTCGTCGATGGATCTTATAGGCCTACTTCCACTAAGCGCCCGCGGCAATCTATACATATTGGTCACGACAGAACACTTTACCCGTTGGATCGAGGCGACTGACGCCCCGAATCAAAAAGCATTTACGATGGGAGACATGTTGATGAAGCACATCGTAGCGAACCACGATGTACCAAAAGCGATTTGGCGGATCATAGACCACGCTCTGAAAGCCAGGAGTTACGAACACGCATTCAACAACTGATTATTTTCGTCTACATGCTTGTCGCACTTTCATGATTGAACGGTGTGGGGAATGAACTAATAACCCAAATTTCTGTGGTCTGGATATTCTAGTCAAATGGTTTAGAAAAACATATGATTGCATCTTCTACCTACCTGCGAACAGATAAGTTTCCTCAGCAGACGGTCGTAGAGTGTAGCTTACAAGATACACTGGAATTTTCTCACCCATATTCTTCAGAAATATGCCATTAGGCCCTAAGTTCAAGTAAAACAAACTGTTTGGAAGGGTGGTTAGAACATGATTCAACCACTATGTTGCTCAATCACGTGTGGAGAGACTGGAAGAAATAGGACTTGATGATAAAGTTATCTGTCAAACTTTGCTCAACCGACATGGTCTCAGCTTTCAAAGCAGTTGTCATCACCGTGTATAAGTGCAACATTTATCGTTGAAACGTTCCTGTCATTCTACAGAAATAAGTTGATTATGCAAACTTAGTTAGTGTTAAAATGCAACCAAATATTAGTTGATTTTAATCAATAAAGCTGGTTTTATGACGATCTGTGTGTGAACAAAACAACATTGCGTCAGCAGAATACGGCTATTTGTGAACCACGTGCCAACCATCACTGGAGTGAGCAAGAAAGAATGACTCACTGGTTATCAGGTTGTCTGTGTGAAATTATGTGATCCTGTGATAAGTGGTAACAGGTGACCGGAATTTATAGTTTTGTGGGTTGAAGTGAGTAGCTTTTAGGTCTGTTACTCACGTTATCAATCCGTCAGGTTACTCTAATTGTTTGATCTCTGATCGAAAAATTGGTCAATAGTGGTCAAGTAAACCATCGATGTCAACCAAAGATCCACACGCGGTGTTATGAAATTGGAATGTCCTATGTAAACTGGTGTGATTTGTGCAAACGTGGGATCCGGGAAATAAAGTAGTTGAACGAACACGACCCTTCCAATACAATGACTTTCTGCCAAGATGTGTCCTGTCATATTCTACTATCGACAACCAAAATCAAAGCTATCACCAGACTGTGGCTGATTCCGGGGTGTCGTGTGTTGAACAGTAAAAAAGCTATAAACCAGAATGTCTCTGAGTCGAATGGTAGGTAGAATAATCCCATATGGTTGTCACTAAGTGCTCATCAAATGGTTCGGTTGCATAGCATTTGGGTGAGTTCAGTGGGAATGAGTAAGGTATTGCATGTTCAGGTGACCAAAATGTTTAAACAAACACAAGATAGCAGAGAATATCTACAGGCTACCAGTTTCCATTACAGTGCTCACAAAAACTCGTAAAACATTACCGTACTTCGCGTTCTCCATCGCACATAGTTTTGCTTCGAAAATGAAGTTATCTTTTATCAGTTAGCAGTTGTAGTTAGGGTGACACCCTGGCAGAGGTATATAAACACAGACTAACAACCTTAAAAACCTAACCTCTTCCAAAAAACACTGTGAGTGGAAGAGTTGTGGGAGCGACCAATTACTCGTCAGCCCTACAGCCAGTTTTGCTGCAATGTAAAACTAAATATCACGTTTCACTTTGGTTTGCTTGCATGATACAGGCAGTA
>LUCH01000399.1:0-23816 GCA_013368495.1 Paragonimus heterotremus
TCACCCTTAAAAGGCAGTTCTATGATACTTATTTCGTGGGCGCACTTCTCCGTATCTTTCAAATGTTTACCATTTTCAACCTGTATTTTCTTCCATCCAGGCTTTTAATTTCTCATTTCCGTTCCGTAGCCAAATCACGATCCGCTCCATCTCTCGTTGGCTTGACTCGCCTCTCTGTACATCTGCTTTACCAAGGAAGTTAGTAATAAGCGAGATCAACGTGCTGGGTCTTTGTTTTTCACAGCAATACGCACTTCGTTAGTCACAGACAGGATATTATTCTGCTGGACAGGTCACGAAATATGAAGACTCTGACTGCTCCATTGAGCAAAGTGGGTAGGCGTCGCCTGCCTGGATGGGGTCCTCGTGATCACCGAAACCGTTGGTTAGAGACGCTATCCGAGATGGCGATGTGTCACAGTCAATGGCGTACCTGTATCCATACCATTTCTAGTTCTTCCGCCTAGTCTTCTTTTATTAATTCTCAACCTTCTTAGTAACTTTTTCTTCTAGGATATTCCACGTCACTGTTGAGGTGAGCGGCGGCCCGAGCCACAGTACCTTTTGGTCAGGCTAATGGCTGCTATGATGGATGATGATGATGATTATGACTGATTGATTGATTGATTGATTTTCAGATATGTGCCCGTGCAACAACAGTATTTGTAGCTGCTTCGCTATTTGCTTTTCCAGCAGTATGTTATTGTCGATCGTCTCATCTTTCTTAAATTGTAGTCATTATCTTAAGTACCTTAACAAAGCGAAACTTTCCGTATTAGTAAATGAATAAAACCAGTGATTAAAGACTGTCTACAAATGGAACGGTTATAGCTGAACAACACAGATAACCTTGCACCTTATGTGAAGAATTTGTGGGGGAGGGGGAAATGACTGGTACCTACTGAAACGGTTCAGAGATGGCCAACAGAAGAGTCGTGAAGTTCAAGACAATCCCTATTCAAAGAAACTAGTGGAATCATTTCAATTCTCAGTGAATTATATACACCTCAGTTGATACCTAATTGTCACTCATAAAATTCTCCACATACCCAACTATCCAACAACAGATCTCCTCACACTAAGTTAGAGGTACTTAACCGAAATCGTACCATGGAACTGAGAAATTATTGTGTAGATAGAAATGCTTTACAGATAGAATCTGCTGGAACACCATGTCCGTCAGTATGATCACGTCTGGTTCAACGGAAAGCTTTAAAATGTTACTCGATCAGCGTATGTATGGGCGACAACTTGTAATACACGTTTCCTAACCACTGTGATCTCAACCCCCAACAGATCATTCAATGTGTACCTTCGACTGAAGTTGTGTCAGTCTGTTACAGTGTTCCTTTTTGATAAAACTGCGCAGCGGTGACTTTAATAAGGTTATCTTCTATTCATATTTTCCAGCGTTTTTTTTAATATCTACAAGCCTTCCAACATAATGTTCTCACGATCAGCAGGGAGACAGGACCACACTCTCTCTTGTAATAACTTATAAACCTATTTGCCTATGAGTACGCGGTTCTCAGATATGTCTTGACATTTAAGTGTGTCCAAACTATACAATGATCAATGGATTTCCTACGGATTCAGAAACTGCATCAACAAACAACACATTTACTATTTGGTTATTTTAGTTACATCTGCCAAAGCACGAAAGAAGTAGCACATTACCTACGCAAAAGTAAAAACACTGACGTCAGTTTTGTAACCACTAGATTTGAATCAATAGATGTTGGCGAGAAAGAACGTAGATTTCAAGCCCACAAATAGCACATGACAACTTACTTTCCATCTGCGTCAGTGCTTGTACTGAGCTGGGCCTTGAAGTGAACAGAAAGCTGACGAAATGGTAGTCGCAGTTCACAAATGAACTTGTGGACTAGTAACAGATCCACAATCTTCACTGTGCCAGTAACACTAACCTACGTGATTGATTATGCCTCTTGAAAAGATGGCAATTTCCTAGTGTGTCGTGCGTTTCATTCCCCTCAAAAGTGGTCCCACCAACTGATCGCGCGACACCACGCTCCACTGCCTATGTGTTGTATTCCGCTCGAATGAATCGCTTGACTGTGCAACTATGTTCTTGCAGTTGTAAGTTTCACCTAGCCTGAAACGATGTCTCAGTCAATATGTTGCACTGCCTGCCACCTAGAAACTCTTACTGGTGGTCTCCGGGGGCATAACACGTTGTGAAAGATCACCTAGGATAGACATCAGACATTTTCACTCTGTTGGTGACTATGCTGCTATGAGTCGAATGGCATGTTATTTTCCAAACAAATTGTCAACTGGCACATTAAATTCTAGATTGAGTATTCTCGTTGCATTCGCTCATTCTAAAAATAATGTATTCATTCGAAATATTCTATGCATTTTCGATGGCACTACTGATACTCAGATGGAAGTTCAGGCAGGCAGGCACTGGATGAATGAGTTTTACTTAAGACTTATTGTTGTTAGATCTGACTGTTTGCGCATGATCTCGTGCGATCAGCGGTTTAAACTCTGACATTCTTGTTTTTGTCACGTTTTTCAAAGACCATGATTTCTCAGTCTGACTGAAGTCATTATCCACAGTAAGTTTGGTGAGCATTGTTCTATCTATTGGTTACTTGTAGGTGTAATTATTTGACCAGCGTATTTGTCAAAGATGAAGTACAGCTCCCTGTTGGTCCGTACTTTCTTGATTAACAGACGGATTACACAAATCGAAGGCTTGGTTACTAAGTGACCCAATCGCAGACGTTGGTGAATATGAGCAGAGTTCAACGTGGATTATTGAATAGCTCTGATTTACAGTTAGGTAATGTTTACTGATGAGCCATCGAACATTCGACTGGTTTGATTTAAGCCTCATTTAAATCTGGTCATAACCTTTACTGCCAGCTGAACTAGTTTACCAACCCTCTCTAAAAAGCACAATCAGATTTTCATTTCCTTCTAATTAGAACTCGTCGTCAGTACAAAACAGGGATTTTAACTCCGGTTCATGTTTTCAGTTATTTTCTAACTCAGGATCTGTAGACCCTTGATATGCTTTGTGGATCACACCTGTGTCACTTTCAGTCACTGTTGATAAATTTGCATCGCATTAGCCATTCGGATCGTATTCATATGGTCGGAAATCACTCAGATAACTTCGTTGTAACTAACCAACTATGTTGTAAGATAACCAATTACGAAATAGATGGTGTTCTGATAGAGTGCATGGAATAATTTACCCATCAGCCCCCACTCCCCACAAAATTCCCCTCGTAGAAATAAAACACTTAATACGAACGTTAAATAGCCTACGACAAAAATTAACAACGTAACTTATGTATAGTCTTTTCCAGCTTCTGGATCAGAATGAATTGCGGCATACGTTAGATTCAGACAGCATTACACGTGTACTAACGTTCTGACAATGATAAATGTGTATCACATAATCATCAGATAAAAATGAGTTGCCCACGAACTTGCTGAGATCATTTTGCTTGGTCGGTGTAGGATAGTTTGCTAACTTATCAAATCAGTCCGACTCAATACATTTGACGGAAGTTCATTCAAACACACTGGCTCATATTTCAAATTATTCAGAACGCAAGCCTCATGCCCATTACAATGGACCCGGTTGCATTAAAGTGGATAGAAAATGTCTTTGGTTTCCAACAAAGGGGATACCCCTTTTCTCAACTCACTGGATGGTCTTACTGATTTGGCTGATTCGTTCAACACAAGTTCTTCATAGTTCAAAACGTCCAAATGTATTACCGTCAAATATTCTCTTCAGATTGACGATTTTCTCTAAACAAGCGACGAGAACGAGTTTCTTTCTAGACCATATGTTGTTAACTATATAGGTGTTACGCTGTGTTACAAATTAAAGCGATATCTTCATATGAACAGCGTGCTCACTAAACTTAGAAAACTCAAAATTTGTATTTTTCATCTGAAGTCATTTTCAACCCCATGTAGTCTAAGCTGCATTGTGTAAATGAGTGCGCATTACCCCACTGCCAATATTATTCTCCGGTTATTTTATCGAGAATTCTAACCAGAGGTGTTAAATTTGCTGTGGTTGTGTTCACGTATGATAACTTGATCGTGCCTAATGGGAGGGCAGCGGCGCAGTGGTAAACATGGTTGCCTAATGAACAGCGTGTCCGTGGTTCAAGTCCCGGCAGTGGCGATGATATGCACTACTGACGGGCTCCAATGAGAGCGAAACTCGAGTCTAGTGCTTGTGCTGTTCGAAATGGGCCGACTGGAATGTCTATGGGAATGCGACAGCTGCGATCAATTGTGGGTGGTGTTCAACTTGAAATTAACCAAATCGCTGACTACTCATCAGTAATCTAGTTTAGTTATGTTAGTAGTTTACTTCGGTTAGGCTAACTGAACATCCCTATCGGATCAGAAGATGTTTATTAACATATTTTGCATGTCTAGTAGGTTGTCTTTAAATCGGTTCTCCCAGAAGTAGGTTAATTGTTAGTTTTCGTCATTCCTTAAAATAACCCCAGTTTATCTCACTTTGTTGATTCACAACAGATGCATACACGACAGTTATGTTATGTTGTTTATCGTTACAACCTCACTTTCAGTGAACGCAGAAGTTAAGATTTGGGATCAGCAAACTAGTTGTCCCAAACCGAATTTCCTGTTCCCTTTTCCAAGTACCATACGTGTCTTAGAAGAAATACCCCCCCCCAATAAGTTTTAGTAAGGATCTATCTGAGCCTATCAGATTGTTCATGTTATGTTTGAATTCATTGTACTCATTCTTGCTGAAGTAAGTTTTTTTTAAAAAAAACAAGCAACACAGTATATTTGTACAAGTGTAAGTTTCGTGAGGAGCTAATGAAAGGAACCAAAAATACTCACCAAACGTTAAAAGGGATGCGAAAATAGGTATAAGGTCATTAGTGTGGTCACATGTGTGGTCGAAACCAACAAGCGCGCACGGACTGAATTTGAGTTGTGTGACAGAGCGTGCTACCGTGTTGTTGGCGTCGCTTTAGTTTTCGTTTGTGTAAGTTGTGTGCTTGGCTTACTGGGTCTTTGTTCCACGCTTGTTTGCGTCGTTCCCTTTTATAGGATTGTTACTAAAACCCTTACTTCGGACGAACACTGTCCCCGTTGTCTTCAGGTTGTCCCAGAGTTGGTTCGCAAGTGTAAGGCACAATCAGAGAGAAGACTGAAGCTTCAGGAGTGAAATCATATCAACAAAGAGCATGGCAGCAGACTGAAATAGGGTTCTATTCAATATACGCATATATTGACCTACGGAACTAAGATAGGAAGATGGCTGGAAAATTTCTAATGTAGGTTATCTTTCATGTATGCGTTACTGAGACAAAATTTTAACTCTCGACCTATACACCCGCAAACACACAGCTGAGCAGTGTGTCCCGGTTTGAACGGACCTCTAATTGTGAAATAGTTCTGTCCGAATACTAACCTGTCCATTTCATAGCTCAATTTCAGCGAGTGATCCGTTAAACCTTCATCCTTGTTGAGAGACAGAACATATGTTACTGGATGACCACGGATGTGTAACATTTGGTAAGTAAGAATGAGATCTCCTCTGAGGTGCTCATAATTCAATGAGAATCGGCCTAGTTCAACTAGTTTCACAGGACAGGAGGTTTCACTTAAACGCAATTCTTCAAGCAGGCCGTCTCTGAGCCCCAGTCAAGCGAGTCGAATGATTTTATGATGAGGACGATGGGCCTGTGGATCTGTTTCCAGGAGTGGATGACAAACCCAGTGAGAGAGGCACCAACGTAGAATATCAATACTGAGATATATATGCTTATATATGTGCTAAAGTAAACTTTGGAGGTTGATACCTGATTGGAAAACGACATGAATGACTGACCAATTAACTATTTCGTGCAGTGTACGTGCGTAGATACAAGGTAACAGAGTTTTAGATTCGCCGGTGTATGTAACACATGGGCAACATAAGTAACTTCTTCCGAATTTACTCGGCGAGATGGCCTGCGTAATAACGAATTAGATCTTCTTGTGTCTCTAAAGCGCTTTATTTTCTCCACAGCTAATCCAGAGTGCGACAAAACCCATGTGGGTGTTCTGAGTATCTCTGCCACAGTACAGTAACGAGTTTTAACGAAAGTGCTTATTAATATACATTTATGGCCCCCCCTTGCCAGGTATTCTTGTTCCTATGCTCAACAGTGGCTTTGGTGGCTTCCAGCGTGAACTGGTTGAGAAATTATGTCGGGGCAGTCGATTCTCCGGATCATTTGGTGGATTCCATATAAGACAGTGGGACGGGTGGGTAACCGAGTCCAGATGTGAAATTCCCGATCTCCTGGCGTGGCTTCATAGCTTAACTGGTGGAACATTTGTCGCGTTGAGGCGTGATGTTTCTATCGCTGGTTCGAATCCAGCCGAGGCCCTGACTTTTCACAGTTGGTCCTCATTTAAAAATCATAAATCTGCCGAAATACTTATTAGCAATTCTTGTTTACATTTATCATTGGGGTATTGCAGTACGACTACAGCGTTGCCAGCCAGCAGCGCACTTATCTTCTCATGCATTACCTGTATAGACGTCCCCACCCTAACTGAAACACAAGTGTCCCTCGGTGGACGATTGTCTAACCTTAGGTCATCCGCTCCCAATGATATGCTACAGTCCCGGTGACTGATACATTCACCACCTACGGGAGCTTACTGAATCATACAGTCTTACAGTCTGGATTTTAGCTTCTATTGTTATCGGTGTATAAAGGACATGACAACCAATTGTTGGTTATTTAGAAAGCCGACTTGGGGTCATGGGAAATGGACAACTGTTTCTTCTGTGATTAGAAACGATTGTTGACCAACCACCTAAATGCACAAAATGACCTCTTCGTGTTTGGTCTCAGCAACTGTTGGATATCGGGGGTGGGGAGGGGTTCATGTTGGCGGCAACCTCTTTATCATTCAAGTAGAATCCACCATTTGAAAGACTAATTCAATCCATCATTTAGTGTAATTCGTTTGCCAGTTACGTTCAGGCAATGCTCCCAACAACACGAGAATTTCAATCATACGATTGACGTATGACATGGGAACTAGATTTATAACAGTAGCCTATGAGTTGGTCCTATAATGAATAGACAGGCAATGTAAATGGTCACCTTGTGAACGCATTTGGTCACACGTAAATTAATAAAGTATGTGGACTGCGCTTTGCCGAGATGGGATATTGAGGCCTTTCTAGCTGCTGGGGGAAGACTATTTTGAATTTCCACCGCTTGGTAATTTATCAGTTTTTAGCGTAAACAACTAATCTTCAACAGCATCTGATTGTTAATGTATTGGAACCAAGCCAGAGATATTAACGTGATCTTACAATAGTTCATGGAACAACCTGTGACAGTTTGATTGTACTTCTATCGCAGTCAAATTCAACTTCTCATAGGAAAGAGAAACACATGAGTTACATTCATGTTTGTTTTTCGATTTTTGCCCCTCTTTTTCTTCTCAGCAAACAGCGTCGTATGACATTCATTTAGTTCATTGGTATATGTTTCACTAATACCATGTGATTTGGAGGGACACAGACTATATGCATTTTTCAGCACTCAATATATTGTTCAGTAAGTTTACTGTATTCTACAATTCCACTTTAACTGAGATGTCCTAATCGTGGGATCCGAGGTCAAAGGTACCAAAACGGATATTATATCTCTTCTCAAGACAACCTGTCAACTTCAGCACTACCCAAAATTGTGGATCAGTGTTTACGGATGATGCCCAGTATGGGGTCAATGATCCAGTGGTCAACGAGTTTTCCCCATGAAAACATGTTCTGAACTCAGATCCCGGTCGTGTGAAAACTATACACTACAAAAGACCCAACTTAAGAGAAAAAATCGAATGTTTTGCCTCTGTCTGACAAAAGTTGGCTGGATAGTCTGTGTGAATATGAAAATTGCCATCAAATTTAAGCGATATTCAGTTCACATCCAACTTTAAAAACCCCTTCACTTGCATAATCCTCCGCCGAATGTGTCCAGCAGATAGTCATCTGGGGTTCACGTTAGGAATAAGCACTGATCAGTCTCAACACTGGATGGAGTGATATGAGAAAACATTCTAGAGTGGTAGAATATGTACATCGTGAAGTATCATCCCAATGTTTACACTGAGCACTTAAACAGCGAAAAATAGAGTTATGTCTCACATGTATTGTCTTATGAAGAGAGCGTCTACTTTCAGTTCATTGCAATGAAGTGGTTAATCTTTCAAAGAACAACATGTCTCATTCTATCACGTAATAGGTGTTGTACTTTTGTGCGATAAAGTATATCCGCTCATTTTTAGATCATGCTAATTATGTACCCAAATATTTGGATCCTAGCTGAATGTTTTCATCGCTATAGACGATATTATTTCATTTTTCATTCTCCCTCTTTCAGACATACTTACTTGCATATGTGGTTTACCTAATACGGCTACTCACACGGTACTCCGACCATGACTGAGTGGACGTTACACTATCCTTACGAACCATTATTGTACTGCTTCCCTGTACAGCCTAGAAACGCTTACTGTTTTAGTCATGGCATATAGAGCAAGCTTCTGCCGGAGTAGAATCGCCCGTCTTGTAGTTTTTTGCTGTGCAGTACGCTACTAAGCATGTCAAGAATTTGTTGAGATTAACTGTTCGAAAGCCAGGCAATTTCTGTTCCACACATTCTTGCATTTTTGTAGGTCAGTTTCTTCTTTCTGTTCCCACGGCAGTTGCATCCAGTCCAGCACGATTGGAATGGAAACAGTGAAAGGCTCACTAGTGCTATTGACACGATCTGGTTAATTGATATTACTCGTCCAACTCAAAATACAGGAAAATTTGTTCAGTATCGATCTTCTCGTGAATATTACGTAGTGAGTAAGCAAGCTAAATAGTAAAGTTGAAAATTTTATTGGACCGTGTGAACAAAGGTACCGGCAAATTGGATTATGATTTACTTCAACGCAGTTTTCTGCCTTCTCATATTCATTCGATGATGGTTTGATGATACTTTGCTAATCAAGCATGGCTAAAAGCACTTTTCTTGTATCGACGTTAATAACCAACCAAGAATTTGCAAGAATGTGAATGGCTTATGTCCAGTCCATGCGCCATGCTTGTTTGGATACACTTTAGTCAGTTCTCTGTCTCATTCGATATCGACAAGATACCCGACAACTGTGCTGGTGTCTGCTTCTCGAATTCTGAGTCTGATTTGTTGTAGGCGTTACTTCAGGATGTTTTGTGGTTAGTAACCGATGGTGAAATCAAAAACCTTATTGTTGGGGGCCACTAACTTCGTTTGTTCGTAAACTGGTTCGTAAACTGGGTCAAAGTAATTTCACACAACTGCTGTTGAGGATGAATTCCTGGATTATCCATAAACTCGACGGTTACTTTATTCCACGGTTTCAACCCTTTTGAACAATAATTTGACGACAATCGATTTTTTCCCAACCGACCAGTGTTATAATTGACTATGATTAGTCGATTTTGAGGAATCATGTAAATTACGCTGATTTGACTGAAAATAAACCTTACATAACATCAATCATTAACGCCACACTTGTGATCAGACAGTTTGGAGAGTATCAGTTCAATGAATTTGTGCTACTTGCAAACAGTCATTGTTTACTGGGGATATCTGACCGAAGTCTTAAACCCTGTCCACAAACGTGTTTTGCCGCATTTTAGTAAACGAGAAATCGAGATAAAATCAGCCAAAGTCCTTGCGACTGGGTCCAGTCGTGCACGGGGCCTGCGAAGATGGTACATACACAATAGAACCCTGTGCTCTGTTTCCCCACCCTCAATACCGCAGTGTATACAGCTGAACAGGGGGAACACGCCGCAACTGGTTTGTCATCTGGACACGCTTCGACAACTCGAACGACAAAGCACAATAGCATACATGTAACATTCGCTTTCGAATGATGCCACATTTGTATCGGTCGAACATGTTTTATGGACTTACCGTCTCAAACGGTCCTATCCCATAAATCAACACCAGAGAACTCTGGGGAAGGCAATGAACCACGTGCTTAGGGCTCCTCAGGTAATTCCTCTTCCTATCCCATACTAATGACCATTCTGTTGAACCGAACTCGATGGAATGCCAAGGTTTTTGTGAGGAACATTCTACTATTGTACGAAATTAATGGTGTATATACATAATTGTTTTGAACCAGACCAATGACTGGAATAGAAGAAATAAGTATTAAACATAAGTGGAATAAACTGGGCGATGGAAAAGAATAAAACGAATGAATAACTTTGTGATTGAGCAAAGAGGCAAATAAATAGAGGAAAGAGGAGCTGTAAATAATTTAATACCACGCAAATAACAAATAAATAAATACTGAGTGATAGGGTGAATGAATGAAACGTATTCATACACGCGGGCAATCGTTGTTCACAAGCACTTTGATCATTCAGACAGAATAACATGTGACTGTGAGTTATAGACTTCATAAGTCCAACGATTGTAGGCTAATTGACAATGTTTGTTTCTGAGGTATCGCGTACACTATTTTGTTAAACCTCCGATTTGGTCACGAATTGAAAACTATGGTTTCTAAACTGTTTTCTAGTTACCAGCCCGCGATCGAATGGGGACAGAGTTTAATGAATAACAGTTTGCTATGTGATGGAAGTTTTTAAACTCACAAATCTGGTATCCAAGGGCGAAAAACGCAAAAACGATTGACACAGGTCACCACAGAATAGAGATTGGTAATCATATAACTAAGATCACACTGAGTCAATCCGAATTCCTCCAACAACTCGCACCCTGCCTCTGTCAAGTAAACACACTTCTAGGTTGAATTGTTTGAATTTGCATCCCACTTCTCTCTGAATGACTTTGCGCATGTTTACATGCATCTGTGTGTATGTGGAGAGAGGGGGAGAGAGGAAAGTTTGGGGAGTGGTAGGGGAGAAAAGCTAGGAGAACGAACACGGCTTCCAAGCCCCGGGGAATGGATTTCGGCGGTGACGTGGGTCCTGAATTTGATGAATGTTTGCAGCCGACAAAGCAGTAGCAACACGTAAATCACACATGGAACTTCTGTTGTAAAGGTGTTGCGTAAGTGACATTTTGAAGGGATCTGTGGGGTCGGGTGATGAACGAAGATTATTCTTGAAGACAATGTGGAGGAGGTTGCACACACATGCACGCACGCACGCACACTCACATCTACACAAACGTACGGTCGCTTTTGAAGTGGCAGTCTGAACACACTGCGGTACACATAGCCGCGCTAGTGCTTTAGCAAAAACAGTAACTGGTCGCTTGTCGCATTGCCGTTGGTTGTCTCATGATTGCATCTCACACTGCTAAGTTTCCGGTAGTCTGACGACAATGTGCACCGCATTCATGGCCCACAGATATCATATCGTAAGGCCTAGCAAGAAAGCCAAACGCAACCAATACAGATCACCACAGGCCTAACTTAACGTATAGGTTAAGGCGAAATCAGAAAGATGGATAGAAAATTCTGAATTCACAGTAGAATGGGACAATTTACGAAGAACAAGAACAAAGTTTGAAATTCACAGATGACAATTCAGAAGTCCTGCCAATATCCCTTCAAATTAAATAGCATACAAAATTGCTTACTCACTGTCCATTTTACAGTCTTCATCATAAGAAGTTATCTCTGTTCCGGCTATAGTTATCTGGTATTTACATGATACACAGTCAGTCACAGTGTCTTAATTGTGACTAGTGAGCCACATGTCGTATTGGTTTTATTAATACTCGAAACAGTAACAGATCCCTACAACGTCCACTCCACGACTCCACTAAAACAATTATAATAGAACGCGTCATTCGAATGCGTCCTGATATGTGGACGTACTTTGTTTTATTAAAACGCATATTCTTCCATCGAAAACCAATCAAAAGTGTCAATTACATTGTGCGGTGTTCTACAATGGTCGACTGAACTTAACTGTTAGGGACTTATGAATAAAGACAGTCGATGGGATTACTATGTCGCTCGAGTTGCGGCTACATTTAGAAGCTTACAGTTCTGAATGGGTGTAGGAGAGAAAAATGGTTTGAAAACATCCTGGCCCATAAGAACGAATGATGAGAGAATTCAAGGATGGACTAACGTTAATGGCACTGTTTATTAATTAGAATAGGGCTTCCAGATTCTAGCCAAAGTCCCAGTTTCTAAAGCAACACTGATCTGTGAACAGTTGCACATTCTCAGAGTGATAATTAAAAAAAAACAAGAACAGCGAGCCAACCTGTGTTTTAGTTAATTATTGAAATGCATCTTTATGCGACTGCCCAGTTCAAACTAACCAGGGGATCAGTTCGACACAATCGCGAACGTAGTCTGTCTGACCAATCTATCTCTCAAGTTATCCAACAGTTCACTTGCAGTTGTAGTGACTTTAGCATAGGCAGAACGGACCGAAAGCTATCTCAGCGAGTGGAAGAACACGTCCAGAACTGGCTAAAGCAATTCATGGCACAACAGTATCAAACCGGTGAATCCGCTGCTCGAAACCCCTAATCATCGGCTGCTAAACACTACATTATATCATGTCATCAAGTCGATGCACGTAGTTCATTCGAAACAGTGTTAAACAGTTGGAAACCGCGGCTACTGGCCCTTAGCAAAGCTATGTTAATCAGAACTCACCAGTCGGCGCTATGTGCACAAAAGTGGTTGAAGCAACCCATCGAGTTGATGGTGTTGATGAGATAATACGTGATGTGACTGTATGCGTGTACATACGTTGTGTATCGCTAATTATCTGTCGTATATAACTTGCATGTTTCATGTGTGCAACTGTTGAGAGTAAACGAATTGTTAGTACGCCGCAGCATGTCCTCTTTCTGCACTGATGAAGTTGTTAAAGAGAGCCTAGTGTTACAAGCATCGTTTGGGACAAACTTTTGCACAGTCGTCTAAGTTTGAATTTGTGATATAAATTCGTTGATCGTCGGTTCAATGACGTCAAAAGACCTTACTAAACCATAAATAAGATTGCTGATACTTTTCTGTCTTGATCTGACAGAAGACACCTTTCAGAATCTCAGTTAAGGTAGCCATACTGTCTTTCAATAAAAAATGGCAAAAGTCTTGTTGATCCGCAGCCAAATTATTTGATCATGAACTTGTATCACGTGATGTTCTAATGATATTGATATTGATTCTACTGAAATTGTTTGAACGGAACATTTAAAATGTAAAAAATGTGATGAATCCAGATGCCAAACCATAAAGTAAGGGTGGATTTCAGTAATCGGATATGTCTGTGAGGTTCTATTCGATTTTCCTTGGTGATTACCACTCACAAATAGCTATCAGGTTATTTGAGGAATAAGTAATCCCTGGGTTTTGGATTCAAATGTCCGACAGTCTTGAGGGTGCTACAATTTGAATGTCAAATACAGTTGATTGTTATCTTCAAACTTTGATTATTTCAAAGCTGACCTACTTTATATGACTTACAGAAAAGAGTCCCATCACAAAGAATGTAATGCATGTTACGGCCAGCTCGTTAGCCACCATTCTATGAACTTCCCTCTCGAAATTACTGAATCAACACATATAGAACTTCAGCTGCATTCGTTAACAGGTATTGAGTGATTTGGTAAAGCAAAACAACTTTTTCCGTTGTTCACTTCTTGTTGATATATCAAACTCAATGGAACCTGGAGAATATCTTTGGGATACGTCATGCAACAAAAATCAAAGGCATCTCTGGTTTGCGGAAGCGATATCAGTTACCGAGTGGAAGCCGCTCCTCTGTGTGAAAAAAGACTTTGTCATCAGTACTAGATTGCTCTAGAACCTGATGCACTGATATGTGTGCGCCGGTGGCTATTGATTTTGTCGTTTTGCTTCACAATTCCCATTAAACTGTTCTTTCAGTTAGTTCAAAACGTGCTATTATTGGCTTGCATTCCGTAAAAGTTTTATGCCATGTGAATGGGCTGTATCCATGTGTTTCACTGAGTGACATTTGACAAACATTGAGTCTGGACGAATTCGGCTCTTACAAACAGTTCACCAGGAGTGCTTAGGATACTCATTTCGATCAGTACAACCATAAACAAACTCGAATACTTCGTGGGTATCTGCAAGCCTGGTATTGAAGTCCAAATGACGATTTGGCTCCTCAAATATCAGCTAGTCCCTACACGCTCGTAATCTCGCGACAATTACTGCTGAGTCATAGAAGACAACGGTGACGAACAATCGTTTTCGATAACTCTTCAGCAAGCCAACACATGATCATTATTAAGTCACTTGATCCGGTTAACACAGTGGAAGAGAAAATTATCTTTAACTGTCTACCGTTCGGGAGTGTTACCGTAGCAGAAAGACTGAATCGTCGACTGTCTCACACCCTCAGACACACCTTCCAGACGGCAACACTACGGAGTTGGTTTACCAAATTGTCCCTAATTACTTTGAGTCTGAAAAACAAAGCGTCTGTCTTCAATCAACATATGCTTGTGTGTTCTTCCTCCTGCTGTTCTACAACGGAACACAGGCCGGACGACTGTGTTCGTCCGGTCGGATCAAAGGATACCATTCTTTCTGGCTCAGGACCGGCTTGAGTAAAACAATTAACACTGTAGTAGTTGCACATCTTGTCTCTACGGCCCACTGCGACCACTCCAAGCTGGCTTTTCATACAATTTACAAAGTCCCTGCCAATCACCCCAAGCTAATCAGACAATGCAGGTTAGCTACCACGAGTTGTATTGCTCTTCGATTACGTATCCCCGTTTTATGTTCCCACAAGCAGTTCGTATAAACTGTGATGTTGTCATGGCCAAAAGGTCACATCAATAACTTAACCCTCGACTTTTGTCGCCTGACTGTGTGCAAATCTCTAAACCATTCATTCGCCATCATCCATGAAGAGTGGTTTGCACGATTTAACCCGTTTAATTGCAAATGTGTACCCTAGTATAAGGACTAATAATAGTATTCTCAACATTAGTTGGATTTTGCTAAACATATGTATCTACATTGATCTGATGTCGAACTACCGAAAACGATTGTTCGTCACCGTTGTCTTCTATGACTCAGTAGTAATTGTCGCGAGATTACGAGCGTGTAGGGACTAGCTGATATTTGAGGAGCTAAATCGTCATTTGGACTTCAATACCAGGCTTGCAGATACCCACGAAGTGTTCGAGTTTGTTTATGGTTGTACTGATCGAAATGAGTATCCTAAGCACTCCTGGTGAACTGTTTGTAAGAGCCGAATTCGTCCAGACTCAATGTTTGTCAAACACATGGATACAGCCAGTTCACATGTCATAGCACTTTTACAGAATACAGGCCAACGGCAGAACGTCCCGAATGAACTAACAGAAGAGTTCAAGGATTTCGCAAGCTTTTCTTTGTATACCCGCGGACTGCAGCGTGTACTGGAAGAGATGCAACAAAATACACTCGAGAGATACATCGTGCAAAATTTGGTTATATCCTGGGCTAGTTTTGAAGCCACAGCTGTCTTCTACTCTTCCACAACAGTCCCCGGAATAGGAGGGTTCATTCAAGAAGAGCCCCCCATAAGTGACACCCACATCCATTTCACAAGAGTCTGATTTGGATGGTCTCCCATAAGCTGGATTAGATAATATGTGATCGTTGCCAGCTGCAAATAATTCCCGAATCTGAAACCATCTTATGCTATTCACAGGATCCTCATTAGATTGAAGGAGGAAGTCAAGTGATCAGTGTACAACGTATGCTTGAGGTTTGTATCACCACGACTTGATTGGATAGGACACTATTGACATTCCTGGCTCCGAATTTGTAAACGATAATTACCCGTTGTTGGTGACGTTGTTGGAAATAACGCTCGAGCCATAAGAATTCGTGTCCTCTCCAATGTTGCATACACTACTGTTGTTGTTGTTGTTGTTGTGGTGGTGGTGGTGGTGGTGGTGATCCTTCCGTTCTTAGTGGTGCTTAATTCTGTGTCATGATAACAGGTGTGACTAAAAAGTATACGCATAACATACTTCTCTGGTGAGTAGACGTGGACCCAGGTGATCTCAGCTTTCGAAGTCGGGTGAACTTTTCAGCTAGTCTATTGGAAAGGATGCATCAGATTCCAAATTCAGTCTTACTATAGTCTGTCATTAATGTTCATAATGCCACATTAGGAAGAAGTAAGCCATCTAAATAGTGTTTAGGTCAATATGACTGATCGTTTAGTCACAGCAACCTGGTTAAGTCTAATGTCAAGTCACCGGAGCAGGGGGGCAATACGAGTGTCTCGTGGGAACGTGGGTAGGAGCTACTAACAGGCCTTAACAAAGACTGGAAGCCTTATTGTGTCCTTTTGAGTGAAGTAGTCTGAATGCGTGATCTGAATATGAAAGATACTGTCAAAACTGAGAGATGTTCAATGTATAGTGTTCGGAATCCGTAGATGTTGAGGATCGACAAACAAATGTTTACGAAATTACTTCCATTAACCGATCCGATTACGCTTTTTTCGTATATTTGGGAGTGAGTTTGGCATTTGTAAGCATCTCTGTGAACAGGCATGATTTGTTTCGCTATCAACTCTAACTGTCGATCAATGAGTTGACGAATGATCTGATGAACTAAACATTTCAATCAAATATGAACAAATTCTGGAAAAGAAGTTTGGTAACTGCGGATGAAGATAAACCTCTATGCTTTTAAGAACGATGTTTGACCAATTCTCTTCTATCACCAAATAATTTTCAAACGTTGATCAGCTTGGTTCAACACGAATCACACTGCAAAACTTAGCACAGTTTCTAATAGCGTTTCTCGCATCAGCGTTCTCAGACGCAGTTCGCAAGTGAAAACCACCCCTCTGTTCGTCAGTACTAGATTGTCCTAGTAACTGATGTGTACGGATGTGTGTGAGTGGGAGTGTGTGTGTTTGTGTGGTTGTTGATTTTGTTGTTTAGCTTCACACTAGCCATTGCACTTTGCTATATAAACGCACAGACTACAGTATGTACCTGATGAGATGCGGCGAAATGTGCTCGAGAGATACAATGTGCAAAAAAACTGCTTCTAACTTCTTTGTTCAACTCACCAAACTGCTTTAGCAACCGAATGATCAAATGCAGTAAAAATTTTCAACCTTTCCTCCACCTGTTCATATTGGCAAGATCCAGCGTCCAAGAGTGTCTCAATACAAACAATAATATGATCTTAATTTATCGCATATCCCTGTTTTTTTCCTATAATCCTGCCTGTAGAGATTAAGGTAACCTGAACGTATATGTGCTCATGACCTGCCTTTTGGCCATCGGTGTTTTTGTTACAGTCTTCGTGGTTGTTCAGAAATTCAATAAATGATTATCTGGCTAACGTACACGGCTGAACTGAGGGACATAATCCATGATGAGACTGAATAGTATCACTGGTATAGACAGCCAACGGCAATGTGTTGTATGATCAGTTTCTGTTGGACTAATATACAGGGAATTAGATAGATGTGTGACCACTAACCGTAATAATATGCTGTGTAGCTAACCTGTTGCTTTGATTTGACTGATACGAACTACACACAAAAAGGCTTTGGACTTCTGTCTATCATTAGTTCGGCTGACTCAGTCTCGCCCAGCAATAGATGCGCGATCGGGAAGCAACTCGATATATAGTACATCATCCCACATTCCAAACTGAAATCAACACAGTCACACTTCTGTCATATGCATCACTACAGATATGTATGACATATTGTGAAATCACCTCCTCCAAGTAAGGTGTTTCGTGGAAGATACATTTTTGTTAACGGAGGCTAGGCAACTAACACACTGAGACGACAAAATCATGCATACAGTTGTGTTGGCTTGTGTATTGTTACGCATCACATAAACTAAATGTGTCCGCAGAAGCGTTATGTATATTCTACAAATTTTACCGCACATTCATTTCAAACTTAGTAATCTGTAGTAAGATATCTACATCAAATTTAATACGTCGTTTTCAACATATTATTGATAAACCTTCCTCAGATTTCTGATGAGTAGTCGGGGATTTGGTTAATTTCAAATTGAACATCACTCACAATTGATCGCAGCTGTCGCATTCTCATAGACTTTCCAGTCGACCCCTTTCGAAAAGAAGCACTAGACTCGAGTTTCGCTCTCATTGGAGCTCGTCAGTAGTGCATATCATCGCCACTACCGGGACTTGAACCACGGAGTTAACAGACAGTAACTGTGTCTCCTCTCGAGGCGATCGGGCAACCTGATCATTATTCACAAGCGAAAGTGGTTGAGTGTTCACATATGATAATTCGGTCGTGCCTAATGTGAGGTCAATGGCGCAGTGGTTAACACGGTTGCCTCATGAACAGCGTGTCCGTGGTTCAAGTCCCGGTAGTGGCGATGATATGCACTACTGACGAGCTCCAATGAGAGCGAAACTCGAGTCTAGTGCTTCTTTTCGAAAGGGGGCGACTGGAATGTCTATGAGAATGCGACAGCTGCGATCAATTGTGAGTGATGTTCAATTTGAAACTTCCTCAGATGTGTTGTAATCCATTACAACACTCTGAGGAAGATTTATTAATCAAAGGCCACCCGAGATTGATTGAAATGTAGTGTATTACAACTTGATCATAACAATGTGTTATTCTCAATCCATTTGCCACTAATAGTCTGTAGTGTGTTATCCTTTGGAAAAGGATGTTGGGTTCTTTTGAAATCAGCTGTTAATGACCAGACCTGAAGGCTACGTATTTGACTGACAACGGAGAGTTGTGCCATTGAAACTAGGTTTGCTATCAAAGTGGATAAAGAGCTATCCAACTGGTCTTCTACAGACAACGGAGGTTTATGAGGGTCTGTTGTTTTTATTTCTAGCTATTCTTTTATTCCCTAAGCATTGCTAAAACATGGGTGTCAGTCCATACTACTAACACAAATATCCTATAAATCTCCTAGTCCCTGAAAACTTCACAGAACGATCCGAAACATCATACTCAATGGACTACACGAAGAACTCACCGTTCGAGGTCAACAAATTTAATGTACAGTCGTCTTCAAAACTGTGTTGCACACTACTTTAGTAATACAAGACTAATCATCTCCCTATACGACACAAGGTACAACTGAGACCCTGACAGACAGTATGTGTCTGTTTACAAACTACTCGACAGCAACCTAAAAATCAAAAACGACCTAGAAACTTTTTAAAACGTTTAATGGAGTCTTTCTCCCCCAACTTCAGATTCACAGCCAGCCAACACCTGGAAATAAACATGTATAATTATGATCCTCATCTTAAAAATGAATCCGGTTCATCATATTTTACATATACCGAGTCATTTGATAGCGTGTCTCTTAATTTCAGACTGTGATGACCATTCGAGAAACCAGCTCTGGGAACTGAAAAGCGGAATAGACAGTTTACTAGTTACTGGAACCCTTTTAAATTTAGGACTTCTTTATATTTAGCCACATCGTTTAACTAAATGGTCATGTCTAAATCGGTTTCAAGTTTCAAATCCATACCTCACTTGTAAATCAGTACCAGTACTTTTCATGGGTTTGAACAGTTTTTCCCAAACTAATCAACCTGAGACCAAACTCAAATTTGAGCTGTCCCTACGGTTTCTCCACGGTGGATCCGCAGTACAAGATGACCAGGTGTTCGAACATATTATAAATACGGCCTGGACAACAGCTTCAATCGTGAAGTTTCACACTTGGTGCACACAACTGAGAGCGTGTCCCAATCCTGTCTAATTGATTTGAACAAATTTGGTTTGGTAACCGATCAAAATAACGCGTGACTAACTTGTTCCTTACCATTGTCGTTAAGGTCCGCAATATTTATTCAGTCTAGGGCAAACCCCATTATTATTGCCCAGCTGTTTGAAGATTATGTGCCAATGAACTAGACAGTTGCTCACTGCAATTCATATGTATACCCATCAAACCAACATATGTGGAAAGGAGTAGTCAACAGCTAGCCAGATCCCTGTCGTCTGTTTGTTGCACCCGACGAAATCTCTAATTGCTTGTATAGATTCGAACGCAAAACGGTGTGAAGCCGTGAAACGCACAACATTGAAAAGATTCACAGCTCGTAAAGGAATGATCCGTTACTGAAACAGTCATAACGGAACATCATTCAGGAAATGTCGTCAATAACTTCATGGCTAATTACCAAGCAGAAAAGTAGAAAAGTTCCTTTTCTGGTGACATTTGTTTGACGGTAAACGGTGTTCAGCTTTGCACTGCCATGGTACCTCAAGTAAAACGCAGACAATCCCTCCTCTCTCCTTCACCAAATTTTCCCTATCACACACACACACAAGAAACACTGCTAATAACATTTTAGAAGAGATCCATTTGCGAAAAGACTGGACTTCTACTGGATTCGCACCAGCGACAGAAAAACCGTGCTCAAACGCGGCAAGCGCTCTACCGGCTGAGCTACGAAGCCACGCCAGAAGCTCAGAAATTTAACATCTGGACCTAGTTACCCACCCAACCAACTGTGTCTTATGGAATCCACCAAATGATCCAGCCGCGTTTGGGCATGGTGTTTCTGTCGCTGGTTCGAATCCAGCAGAAGTCCAGACTTTTCGCAAATGGATCACTTCTAAATTATCAAATCTGCCAAACTACTTATCAGTAATCGCATTTTAATCAAACGTAGGCACACACGTAGAGTCCCTTTTATCAACTTGGTCATATCTTAAGGGATTATGGAAGTAACCTTGAAATACATCTGCAATTACGGCGAAAATCAGCAACGGAACAGTGACCATCTGGTTGAGAACTCGAAAGTACAATTGACCAAAGCCTCCAGTGACTGTGTCACATGGATTCCAACTGCACACCATCTAATTGTACACAATGCGTTAACTACACAAAACTATCTGGTCTGGAATCTGTACATATGAGAAGAAATTTCTGTCTAAGAAAGGACGAACACAAAGTTGTTAGTCATCTTCTCTTAAAGGACACAAGATAAAATAAGTTTTATCTTGCTTCCTTTGAAACCAGTCTAGCAATATGACACTCAAACAGTTTATTGACTTCACGTAAAACATGTTAACAAACCCCCTCTAGCATTCAGGATGCACAAATCTGTCGTATATGTAAGTATATTTTGTGCAATGAATGAGGAAAGACACACAAGCACACACATATTGAAATCACTCGAATTGACACAGTCAGTAGAGACATAAAGAATGTGACAGTGATCTTTTTTGGTAGTTGAATGCCCTGTTTAGCCAGTACAATTGTGATTGTTTTTTTTTAAGATGAGTCATTGAAATGTTGCTGTACATATAAGCAAATCCTGTAGAAGTAATGCCTGCTACCTTGACGGTACCGCTTATGGGTTACAGAGTCCAGTGTACCCAGACGCCATCACTTGAGGCGCAGTGAGTCGAGTGAGTGACTCTTGACAGAGCTTATGGTAAAACATTCAGTATAACTGAATATATCACAGGCGCTTCGGTTCCCTGTGTACGAATGTGTTTGTGGAAGGTAGATAGGTAGGTAGGTAGATTGGCAGGTGATTATTGAATAGGATTTGGTTGTGTTGACCATCAAACCACCGGCCTCATTCTGACCCCTGAAGGTCAGTAGTAGAAGTGAACACATCAACTAGTCAAACGCAGTAATCAAGTACGCCAATCGGTGTCGCAGTTGGAAATCGGATACAAGGTTTCCGAAACTGTAGACACCCCGCTTCGTGGCTGGTGCGGTGTCCTTTGATCCGCTGACATGACTGATGTATGATCCAGATAGGTGGCCGGGTCTGTGACGAAGTGGGGTTTATGCAACTTGTCTGGACTGAGCCAGGGCTGTTTAGTTCTCAAACTACAGCCAGATGTGAGTCCCATCAACGAGGTAGGTGGTTCCACACTTGCATCCGTTTCACTATCACGTTCATCGTCAGATTCATGACCACTGCTTGGTTTTCGATTCGATGGTACTCTACGCAATATGTGTGGAGTCATATGAGTGGAATCAGGCAAGTAAATGCTCATTGTGTTTGTTCTATCTCGAACCAAATCAGAAGAAGAGGAGGAGGAAATGGGATCAGGAGGCACGTACTGGTCAGGGCTGAGTCGACGCTTTTTTAACAACTCCTCATCGCTATCCTCACAAGCAGAAGAGGCTTTCCGTGAATGTTTATCAAACCCAGTATGTTGAGTCCCGCCACCAATCCCAGTCTGCTCGGATAGTTCCAATTGTTCCAATGTTCCTGGTCCATTTAGTTTGGCAATGTTATGATCTTTCTTCCACTTCATACGTCGATTCTAAAGCAAATGTACGGATGGAAAAACAGCTCAGACATTGGGCTACAAGGCATAGGAACTACACAAAATAGACACGGATAATCAAGAAACATTAGGCCCCTTAGAATAATTTTGTGTAATCCATAAAGCATCCTCCAGTTATGGATAAATTGTTTGTTACTTGATCGTATACATACAGAAAAAGAGTGATTATTCGGGAAGGTTATTTCTATAACACGAAATTTGATCGATCAGAGACAAAGCATAATGGGTTAATTCTTATTTGTTATTTGGATTACCAAGTGCAAGGGTTGGAAACGATTTATAAGGCCTAGTTGCTCGGAGCTTCCATTCGTAACATGATGGTTTCAATTTCGAACCACGTCATAATCAGCAACAATTACGTCGCAGCACTACTTGGTAGTCAAAATTGCTGGCTGACTGCTATTAAAACATTACAGAAATGCAATTGCGATGGGGGCGGGAAATAACTTTTACAGCAGCTATTCCCAAACCTGCTCATTTAAAACTGGAACACAGTTGAGGACAAATGACCGAAATGCGAGAAGAAGAAGGTAGCGTCAAGTCTACAGGACAGCGTCACTACCTAGCCTTAATGATTGTTTATATTTCAAAGACAGATTGGTCAAACAGAAGCCGGAGTCAAGCTGTTGAATCCAATTGTCCGTCACTTGTAAAACCTCAGGTATGCCAATAATTTGTTATGCTCAGTAATGAACGTATGTTAGCGCCAGTAATCTGATGGTAACCGTCTTCATATGTGTACGCATTTGCTAACCAGGTGCCCACAGCTTAGGATAGTAGGCCACGGCACCAGCAATGAATGATCAGAATTACAAAAGACTACAAGGTGGATTCCGAAAGTGTTAATCGAATTGCCATGTTAAAAGAACTGTTTATCAAGTCAATCATATGCATATACGAAAGCCTATGGAATGGCGACATGTTGGTGTGGGGAAGAAGAGGTAGAAAGACGTCTACGATGTGACACTGTGTTCAGATCAGGGACCTTTAGTAGCTATCATTACAGATCGCAATTATCAGGTTCACTGACTATCGTTAATCTTCCCAACAGCGAGAGTCTGTCACGGAGTGTGAGCTTTAGTTGAGCTTCAGTTGCCAATCTTAAGGCGTGTTCTGAGGCTGAGTTGCACCTACCCCATAGGTTAAGTTAAGTTCTATACAACTAGTTAACTTTTGCATTCTGTTCAACTAGTAACCATATGTGACAAATGTTTGCATTCGTCACCGCTTATGCCTTAACAGTTTTGTACATACTTGTTGCAACCATTCAATGCCGACCACTAAAAGACAATCCCTTACTCAGAAAGACTAGAGCAATTAAGCCAGTTTACAAAGCCATTCACATAGTTTTGAGACCTATTCCTCAGGATCTTCCACAAACCAATCCATCTACCAGATCGAACAAATATCTTCTGGCAGCTCATGACGCTTACACTTCAGATTAAAATTAACTTACTGCGTACCATCCCTTTGTTAAAAGAGATGAAGATGCTTATAA
>LUCH01000399.1:23916-45666 GCA_013368495.1 Paragonimus heterotremus
GATATCAGACAGACATGCTCGTGTTTGACTCATCCGTAAAATCGACAATCTACGGAGCTAGCTCAACGAGTCGAATATCTACTAAGGTTGAATAGTGTGAATCGTGCATCCTTATCAGAGCAGAAAGAAGACATGTTGAGGTATGTGAACATTTTGCTTATTCTAATCAGTCACAAACGCACAGCTTGCAGATTATTTACATCAAACGAATAGAGACAAGCCAATAATCACACAAAATATTACGTAATCAGGACCAGGGCAACCCGATGTGTTGCCTTGACCACTTTGCACACAAAGCGTTGTTTGATTAGTCCAAATAAACATTATTTCGGAGGGAAAGTCAATAACGTCGGGTTTCGATTGAGCAACACCAACATGGATGGAATTACTGAGTCACTCTGGTGGTCGAATGTCATGAGATGTCTAGCAATCAGTGACGTGAGACTTAGTCCGGCTGGATATATTTCTGTTTTTGTCATTATCAAGAAATCATCCGGAACTAATTTCTTCAAAAAACCAGCGACCATGAACGGCTGTTTGAAACGCGGTAATCTCATAACCAATGATTTCTGTTTGTCTGAATGACAGCGTTTGAATTCACTGCACGTATTCCGCAAAACTCAAACTCGAAGAATACGGTGCAGTTAAGACAGCTTTGTTGACTTCGGTCGGCTTAGTCACTCGGATAAGGTTACCAGTTGAACAGCATGCAAAAGTTAACTAGCTGTATGGAACATGACCTCACCTATGGGCTAGATGCAATCCAGGCTCACAATACGCAAGAAAATTAGCAAATGAAGTTCACATCCGTATGTTATCACAATCCGTGACAGGCGCCCGGTGTTACGAGGATTAATGATAATCAGTTAACTTGATAATTATGATCTGTACAGGCAGTCAGTAAAAACTCCTAACAAACTGATCTACACATGACGTGTTACTATGCGACTGGGAGGATTGTTTCCACTATAAGAGACAAGCAATAACGCGGTATAATAGCGGTATTTCTTCAACCGTTTTCTGTAACTGTGAGACAGACCAAGAGTCAGTGTGATAAAAACTGACATGCGGTCGCCCCACAAGGCATCAAGTCACTCAGTGGCAAGACTCATGAAAGATGGACTGTAAAAGCCACCACGAAATTCAGCTACTTATTTGTATATGGTTTTCTGTCAGAAGTGGAAAACCAAAAGCAAAACAATGGAGTTTTAAATCCAGTATATCAATTGGGTTTTTGCCTCACTCTGTCTATACTGATGATACTTACGGAGAAAGTGTCATCTGACTTCATTTTTAAAACACGTCACATGTGTCCAAAACTAATTCCACTTTCGTTTACGACCGTAATTACAGCTAACACACAGATAACAACACAAAAGCTATCTATCAAATCAACTCCGTGATATGAAATATGTCTGCTCGTCCACATTTCTGTCAAATGATAGATTTACAAATAGGTCCTTGTTAGTTAACTAAGATAGTCTACCTTTTGTTAGTGAATGAAGATTTCCGCAAGTTATGAGGCAAGGATATTGATTTTAAAACATCACCTAGCTGTAAATTCAGTTAGATAAACGAGAAAAGTAAGCCGGAACATAAATCAAATGCAACTTGGTATCGAAACCTATCGATTCTGGGAAAAATGGTTTGCCAGACATTCTAGGCAAAAATACACTCTTTATTTAAAATCACTCTCAATCGTTACCCGAACGCTGAAACTGTTTTCCCCAACCTACGATTTAACAAAATGACGTTCTCTCGTTTCAGTGCACTGTTGCTGTAAGTTAAACTTATATAATTGAACATTCTGTACAATCGATTGATCACAGTAAACGAAACGCTTACATCTCACAATCCATGTTCTCTTGTCATAATGTTGTACTCATTGACGGAAAATCGATATTTTGAGATAAAATACCAAGTTTATAGAGTTGGATGTCACTTATGACGCAAACGAAATTATCAGAAACAAACGGAACATCTGGGAGAAAAGCGCGCGTAAAAATCTAGCATACTAGTTTATCATATCGAGATACTGATATACCTATTAGATAAAAAATCGTCTTCATCTCACTAGAACTTATATTACAATCACCAGACGTGATTTTATGGGTTCTTTTGGTGAACACACGTAACTTAGGTCGGCAGTCGCATAGAAGATTAACGTAAACGTCAGTACAATTCCATCGATCTCTTTTGCCTACCTTCCAGTTAGTTCTTCTTAGGCAACTTTTTCTACTCATATTTCGTTTACTTGATTGAACTTTCTCACTCAATATCCAATTTAAATCTTACTACTACAAGGTGACTATCTCAAGACTTGAGATAAGTTTCATAATACTTTACAATACATGCTCCATACATCCCATAATGATCAACAAAACTAAAAGGCTAACTTTACCTAAACTTTCTCGATAAGTTAATAAGTGTCGCATTTGACGATTTCTTCATTCTGACGGTCATTTGATACCATATGGTCTGATTACCGTAGTGATTAGTTAGATTCCAAGAAGGTGCTCATACTAACCACAAATATCCGTTTAAACCATCAGGAGCTGGTATTCAGTCTAACGTGTAGTATCTGATCAATGCTTCTACTTTGCTACAGATTGATAGGTGTCGTGATTTTCAGTTGTCGATTCTCCAAGTGTGCTCCTTCAGTTCCACAATTCATTTGAATTCACTTGGTATTCAACTGCTGATGGCTGAACAGTTAAACCGACACTGACAATCCCCGTAGTAGCTGTTCGGCTTCCACCGGAAACCCCAGGAGTGTTGATTTTTTTGGATGATACTTTTAAATAATTAGTTCAAACTATGACAAGGCCAGTTGTGCTTTGTTTGCATCACTTAACACGGTAGAATTAAACAGAATAGAACAGAAAGACTTAATCACGGTTTGTGGAAAAATGTCACATCATCAGTGTGTATGATATTGCACCACTTCAGATTGTATATAACGTCATATTGGAGCGCACTTGTATCACTGATCTTTCAACCAGACTATGGAGTAACTTTTCTGGGCTGCCCAGTAATACTGTCCTGATGACTGTTCCAGCGTGGAGCGGTTAAGCCACAACTGCCATTCGATAAGATGTAGACTGCCAATTTCACTGTCCTTCTTCTCAGTACCGTCGTTAAAAACGCGCTGAATTGGGCCATAGAAAGTTTTATCTTTCCATTCGTCACTATAAGTTTCAAAGTAGACTGCAATAAAGGTATATCATTTTATGCGCTACGATTGACGAACAAATTGACACTGAGACATTATCATTCACAAGTACCGAAGTTGGTACGTGTTGTCTGATCAGTCAAATGAATAGTCTTATCATCTGGGTACGCCTTACTTTCGTTGTAACTATTCAGGTCATTCATCCATTTGCAACAGATTTTATTCTCCTCAATTACTCATAGCAACCCTTCATTCACGTGAAAGATGTCAATTAGTTAGCAAGTCACTCGTCGCTTACGATCACATGATAATCCACTGTCCACTTTATTGCCTCAGTGATCCGTGGAGTTTGACAGTCGCAGGTGAACCACACAGACCTCTACAAATTGATCGATCAATCACTCTCATATTGCGTCCAATCCAGAGATCTGTATATTTATGATCAAAAGTTGTAGTATTAACAATGACAACAGTGTGACCACATGTGTGTTATCAGCCATCAGGTTGTGAGTACCGCTCAGTTTCGTGCATCATGCAATATTAAAGCGTCCAGCGGGAGAACAATCAGCATTCAAGCGAACGTAAAACAACGCCGTTTGCCTCGCTTGCCATAACTAGCGCCGGAAAAACGAACGGTTCAATGTTTGTACGGATCAAAGCATGCCGCCAAGCCGATGTGCGATGCGCATGTGTACGCACATATGTATGCGACAGTATGTTGTGACACTACACACAGCCATTAAAAGAGAATGCGCACGAACGAAATAGCTCCCGAGTTCGTGTATGCGAATTTACGTGTGCTGTCGAAGCAGGCCCCAGCTCCGAAAAGCGCACACCAAGGGTCAACTACGATAATTGATGGTCATTAGACGGAGCCGATCCGGCTGAACAGTCTCGCTCTCACTGTTGCCATTGCATTGTGTTTCTTCAGGCACACTGACTCCTTTTCTGAGACGGTGCAAGTTACAGAAAGGTGTGCATAGAAGCAAACGTGAAGGGAGTGCATAGAGTGGTTGCTCGTGATGAGAGGCAAAACGAAAGACAACACCGAGTAGTAGATAGCATGAACAACACTGAACGGTGCGTGGGAACTGTTGCAGCTGCTTCTAACAAAAACACTATGGATCATGGAATTTCTAAATAAGATGACCTAAATAGTCCAAACCGCGACAATTCACAGCAAAATAATGAACAAACTAGCAACCAACAGAGATAGTTGGCATGAACGGAGATTCAAATACGGTGTTACTAAATTGACGCGATGATAACAAACGTTCCTGGTAAATCATTGAGATTTTGGTACACGCAACGAATAAACAAATCAACTATTGTAGGTTGGTTCAAAACGGATGGTAGGCTTCCAGATTGGTTCTCAGCAGTTTATTTGTTTGTAGGACGTGTGAATTCAATATATCTGTTTCGGTTATGTAACATGTTATCTGTGGAGCACATTTTTAAGAAAGACTGATGACTGTAGTAAACTTTGAGAATCTCACGGAATTTGTGTTGTCTTGAAGTGACCACCTGCCTGTTGAAAGATTCAAATTCGCAGCGAATGACATAATGGTGTTTAGTTAATTAAGAATGACAATAAAATCGAGACTTGTCAACCTTTCCAAGGTTATATTTTTGACAGGTTCCTCAATAACCAAGAATATCATCTACATGTGATCACATCGTTCGCATTCACAAACTTTTCATCCTCTTGTAAAAAAAGTATATTTTGACTTTTCTCTTGTTGGAGCTCGTCTGCAGCGCCATAACCGACCATACCGTTGTATGTAGTCGTGTTGACCACCACGTCATCGACCTCACACTGTAAACGAATAAACTGTTACACATGAACGCAAAACCATATTCAACATCGTACCGATAAGCTCCTCATTGTTTGATTAACACGAAGATGAAAAGTCCATTCATGCGATCAACGAAGGCGCATTTTCCTAATGCAGACAGTTATGGATTTCCGTCAACGTAACGTACATTCTAGGTAATAGAGAAAAGATTGTCAGAGCCCCAAATGTTTGGTTAATCGATTGTATGATATCTCCGCAATAGTAAAATGTAGACATCACGTGTGTCCATAGGGATCTTGGCGTGAGTTCTTCCTGTCAAACTAGTCAGCGCCTTAACACGTTTACTACACAGCCTTGAATAAACAAATGTTAACCATTGTGTAACACATTTCCTCAATGCTAACGCCCCCGATAGGTAATCTACACAAATACCTAGTGTAACTCACCCTGATATTCCCACACCGTTATGCTCACAGTGACATTTGGTTTAAATAACTAGTGAACAGGGGTCCAGTGGTTGACTGATGAAACTAGCCGGCTGAGGGTACACATATGATACCCAAGGGAACATAGTAGAAATGTCAATCTATCTTGTAGGAATCACACCAATCATACTCAGCGCACCTATGTTAGTAGTCTGAATGGGATGCGTTTTGTTGCCTAACCACATTAGCTATAGTATGTTTTACAGCTACATTTTCCTACCACAGGTTCAAAAGATGCCCAACGAATCCAAACTGTTGTCACATGCCAGCTGTATTCAATCTAAATGATTGTGCATCTAAGTCAAAAAGCATCACTTGAAGCCAATTAAACTTATACAGTGATATATAATGGCTGTCAAGGGCGTATTTCTGCGAGTTTCCTCAGGCACATTCATCACAGTCCGGTAAGTGAAACTTACCCTGCGAGATACCTCAGTATCACATATTATTCTGGTCGTTGTAAGACCCGGCATAGACCGACCACTTTGCTATGCGATGTGATCATGCTTAGTTTGTGAACAACGTTGGACTCTTTACCCTCCCCGTAAATGTCCTTAAACAACCAAATCATTGTTTTGCACTCGTTCACCTATTGTTTTTTATGCACTGTACATCTCTCTGTCATAAAGTTCATTGTGGTATTCGAAAAACTCACACACACAAGCGTAAAAACATACCGTTTTCCAAACTAGTACTCTACTACTGTATTGTCATAATCCATACTACAATCTGAAGGTAATAATGATCAAAATAGCTGAAGATAGTAAGCTATATCTGTACTGTAAATGTTCGAACCACTATCAGATCGCAAATAACCCCAATAAACTTAGAATAACTCTTCTCTGTATTGAATATTTACAGTCCTTGTATATCACGTTCAGTGGAAAGCACATTTATCAGAAGGAAAACATAAAGACAAACCGTTGGGCGCTAATTACAAGAATCTTATTCAGTCTGCAACACACATCCTAGAAGGTCACAAATCGGGCCGGCAATCTCACAATTTTTGTAGTGCCTTCAAGTGTCATGTTGACACAGCCAAAAAACGAGATTTTTTATGTACAACCCTGTGCAATTGTATGTACAGTACATCGAAAACTCTTATTAGTCGCTTCTGAGGGAGTAACCTACAGTGGAGTATAATCTCGCACGTTATCTATACTGGAATCAGTTGGTCACACGTAATAAAGCACAGATTGTTTGTGATAGCAAGTTGACATTTGAAGTACACTTTTAGTTGACGTGTATAGTATAAACATTTCCCCAAACCTCACCTGTTTGTCCTCCTCTGAAAACACTGAATTCAAACAGTGCTTAAAGTACCTCGGAGGTTATGTTGCTTATACAACACTGAGAAACTGTTGTGTCTAATGATGAGAAACAACGGCTCGACTGAACCGCCTACTTGAAGCCAGATACTTCTAGCATAAAAATGAAATATTTTTCTAGCAAGAGGTGAGTGATAAATATTCGATAATAATTAAGGACAGTTTAATTTCATATGTTGAATCAGCTATAAATTTGAGATTCAGATCAAGGTTTGACAATCTGTAAAATACATTTGGGGTCTTCTGATGTCACTCAGTCTATCCACAACAAGCGATTCTTCCGCTTCTCAAAAAGCCAATAGCAACTCACAAGTCATGCGCATCGTGGAATTCAGGTTTTGAATTTACAAGTTCTTGCCACAGTATTGATCTGACCACATCGACCAGCTACTTTACACATTGCACACTCCATTACAGTTAGTTCAACTGAGATGAAAGTGCTTCCATCAAGACAACCTGAAAATTCGGAAGTCATTCATATCCATTCACTAACCCGTTGCATTGGAGATCTAACAATCGATGGAGAATAGTGAACCCGCCTTACTGTGTGATAGTTGGTTTGTTCACATTTAGTTTAAATGCAACTAGGGGAACTGTTTATGGTCAATGTAACCATAGTAGTCTTTTGTGATATTGGCTCGTGAACTTTGTTAGATCAGTTCAGTGGACAGTTTCATGGACGTGTTATGTATTAATTAACCTGGTTATTAAACTCGAAGACAATCGAATTCGTTCCTCGAATATTTAACGAGTATGATAGCAACAGTCACCTGACAGTTAAACAAAGGTCACAATAGACTTACTTGAAACCAAATTTTTATTTGTCGTTCAGTGAGTGTCAGAGTATGTGCAATTTCAATTCGTCGACGACGAGTCAAATACCTGATGGAACATAAGAAACATGACTGGGTTATGAATGATTGAGCGTGATGTGACATTGATGCGTACACTGTCATATAAAGAAGACACAACTACTAGTGAAGAATGAACATACGATAGACAAGAAGAAAGTAATGACCCATGTAATGAAGTGATAAATCAGTCATAGGCCATGTATCACACGGTCTTGAAGGTGTCTGTCAAACGGAAACAAACTATTTGTTTTGTTAACCCCCCTCGTAGAACTCTTCCTTCTCTACTTGTGACCGTGGTTACTAAATAAGGGAATGCTTAAAGTACAATAGGGTGTGGGTAATGCTGAAAATATCTGACACTGTTAATATCGTCATGAAAGCATACTCTATGGATCAAGGCTACCGAACCCTGGTAAACATTCAGCCATTTTCTGATTAGGTTTGACAACACTGTAATGTAAGGATAATCTGCGTGTTTTACCTTTCAGTAGTTTGGTCAATTCTAATCTTATTTTGTCCCTAGCCACCACTGATAACTTTCTTCTTCTCTTGTTAAACCCTTCCACATCATCTTCAGTCAACAATCGGTATCAGATTGGTCCATATTGTTCGGGTATCCACACATACTTTACTCGTCTCATGTCGCTGACTGAATGAATTAAGAGTGTGCACCGGATAGAACCCTGGTGTAGAATAGGAGCACAAGTGCCACATACGTTACAGCGCTTGACATGACTGTCAGGCCTTGTACAGTGATAGCAACAGATGACTGTTTACCCCAGTGACGTGATTGCAGGCCTAGAATTGGAGCCGAGCTAAAGACACTGATAACTAGTTGAAAAACACCGGCCAATAATAGTCAGACTTAACCAGGAAGGTCGGCAAAAAAACCTGTAGTTATCGGTCTGTTAAGCGTTTAAATAACGTTGCAAATGTGTTACTTTCAGGATCCTAATGAGTTGATGCTTTTTGTGTTTGTAAGATAACGTACTTGTTAAAATGGAATTCTTTTTCCAATTCCAATGTCTGATATCTGGTGTAGGTTTGTCTTGTCCGTTTTTGGTCTGCGCCAACATCTGCGATGAAAAGAAATAGGAGTGAAAACGGTGGATAAAAATAATCTGACTAATTAAGGACGTCATGAATCTCACAAATCTGATTGGCGGTAAGACAAGTGTAACAAACGCCATTTCACTGAGATATTGATTTATTTAAACTGCAATGGCCTGTGTGATTCACGCGGAAATAGGTGAACACAGTAACCACCCGGCCTATTAATTGGTGCCAGAGACTACATAAGGGAGTGCGGAATTTCACTTGTTACTATTTCGTGTAATGAACCATGGTCAGACTTGATAACTATGGAAACCACGACGACGGTGGAGAAGTACAATGATGTTTTCCTCCTCTCCAGCCGAGACCACCTCCCAGAGGTTCGCAAGCAGTTTCATCGAAAAAGTCAGTTTGTGTTCTCCACAATGGGCCTAGGAAACACACGACTCACTTTAGCATGCAATCCCGAAATCTGACACAAACTTTCCTCATACTGTCAGTGTGAAACATCCCTCTTCCGTGACAGTAGGTAACTGGATTGGTCGGTATATAAAATGGGTCATGAAATTTGGGCGGACTACCAACTATTATCAACTTGAAAGTGGTCAGTTTTTGAAAGATCACCCATCTCTTCACATTGTAATAAAACCCACACGGAAACATCCGCCAGTTACTCCACAACATATTAAGTAACGTTCGTGCTTGTTGTTTTAACGTCCGGCTATTCTAGAAACGAGCAATTGAGTCACTGAAGTTAAGAACTTGCATTCGTACAACTGATAGTTGACATCATTCCTAATGGGAAAACACAAGTTCAATGATCCAATGTAAATGCATGATTGCAGCTGATCACAACGTGGATGGATACTCATCATATTCCAACTGATTTGGTCTGTTTGTGTTGACAAACAGTTGATTTGGTCAACAATGTGATTAATCTAGACTATAGTACAATATAATAAGTCATGCTGATTCATGCAAATACACAATCTGGTTATTCGATTTGAATTTGTCAGATAAATTAACCAAATCAGCGATCAGGACACCCGGATCATAATTATACTATTATTATTCCAATAAGTGTAATTTTTACTTCCCTCAACCATTACTAATACAACTTATTCAGTTTATGCAGACCATCGATTTAAATCGTATATTCCCTAAGTCATTTTCATGCAGTGGACTGACAGCAACAGTTAACGTTACATTCGTGATCGGGCATTCATTTTATCGCATTGTTGAATCCATCACTGAAGCAATATCGATGAAGATGTGTGGGTTTGGAATGATTAGCGGTCGTTCACAATTTTTTCTTCCTTCTGTTCGAAATAACGCTCTTGAACTGTCATTCCCCCTTCTTTTTGCTCAGGCCAAATGACAACAGCGACAGCAGAAGAAAAAGAGGTGTATCTGTTGAGAGAAAAAATTGTCTTGAGCATTCACACAACACACAGACACACGCATGCACGCACGCGCGCAAGTGGAGCCACAGGGGAAAGAAAGATAAATCACTGAGATTCATTCCTCCCACTTTCACACCGAGGTCAGTTTGGGACACGCGACAAGCATGGATTGTCAGCACAACACAACTGCGAGGGTTGCGTGTCGCTTCACTGCATGACTGCGTATGAATTATTTCTAAACTAATTATTAATTGTGACTACTACTGGGCAAATTCCTGGTTGGCAAGGCGCATTGATCGAGTAGTCGATCGGTCGGCAGGTTGTTTGAGCATGAGTGTAGAAACAGACGAAATCGTACATCGATCTGCATTTACAAGGATGTCACAGGTTGATCGTAGCTAACAGACCGAACTCAACGTAGTCCGAGCTCATATGTGTATTAGTGTAAAAGTGTTCAGTAGTCGGATGATGTAAGCGCGAGTGTTTTTGATCTAGTAAATAGGAAGTGGATTTGAAATTCAACACAAAATTCGAGAAAAGTTATTGGAGAGTAGAATGCGTCAATAGAACTAATCTGTTTATGCAATTTACTATCTGCTGGTGTGGATCAGTTTCCCTGGTTTCCCTATGAATTCCACGTAGGCCAAATCAGTTAGGATTATTTACGTCTGCCACAAACTCTTAACGAAATCACCAAAACTTCGGTGTCCAAATCACAACTTGAAGCTATTTGATAATTTTGTTCCTATTCCAACAAACTTACACATGGTCTGAACTGAATTTGCTACAACGTAGTCGAATGTGGAAGAAGCACGCCATATAATCTATTCCAGTTTGCTTAAAGAGGCGTAATTGTAACCAGCCAGCATGTGACGTTACAGATCACTTGTAAGACTCTGTGATGCATAAACTCGACCTAGAATGAGACGTCTGAGGGTTAAAGACGGCATACTTACAAAGGAATGTTCATCAATAAATCTTATGCTAGTACAAGAGTGGTCACATTAGGTTGTCACATGTGAATGTGCTTCAATCGATGTATGCAACTTGCAGGTAAACCACAATACACACAACGAAGAGGGTCCTAACGTCTCCATTTCGTAAACCGCAGACCGCAGAATACGTGTTATAAACAGTGTGAGATAATAAGTTTGCATTGCTGGTTCATTTTACTTATGGTGTAGGCCTCCTGAAAGGAAATAGATCTATTGCAAAAAAAATTGGTCTGTCTCGAGGACTCAAATGAGCGCTTCCCCTTTTTCGAGTCCACTGTAGTTTAGGTGGGCATGGAACCAGTGTGTTCTCATCCTTCTTCCGGAAAAGATGCTGACAAGCCGATTTACCGTTTACTCGTACAGACGGCAGGAGTGTGTTAGTTTTTTTCAACAGGGATGTGTATGCTTGCCATACAATGATCACAATTGTTCAAATTAGTTACTCATTGAGCAAATATCGCTAGTCATCCGGACGAATCGGGCGTGCAGTAGCGTACATTCCGATCGTCCCTAGGCCTTCTCCATTGTCACGTGTTCTCCACTGGTGCCGTGGCCGAATGAACTTTTCGAGACCTGTCACATAAACACATTCGATAAAAAACGATCATCCGACCAATCCACAACACGTGTGCACACTCAAGGTCGATCGGCTGGTCACAGTAGCTAGATAACACGTGACGATATCACAGTATTTAAATGCCCACCATTTGATCAACGCCGACATTTGATTACATTTTCGGCGCTGCGCAAGGTGTATGCCAAGTGTTGAGATACCAGACGCATGGTTGTTATCACATTGCCAATTAATCCGAACAGCGTTCAGTATGGAACGAGAGTAGATAACTGACTATTTAATTCGAAGCTAACAGGCTGTAGAAAATAATAAGAATAAAATTTTAATCTCTCCGTGTAGTACTGTGACGAATTAAGGAGGTCAAATAAGTTTGCATGTTGTGACTTTAGTTGACCGAGATAGATTATTCACTTTCCTTAGAACAAAGCGGGGAGAGTGTTTGCTGTTATGGACAAATGCACAGTACAAGTCTGAACTGGCCGAACGATTCAGTGATGAGTTAGTTGATCACAATCGAGTTGTTCATAGTTGAATCGGGCGTGTTTGCCAGCGTCTTCTCATGTGCTTTCTCACAGTGACTAGCTTTATCCATGCTTGAGTCCAAGAGGTGAAGGAGATCAAATCGGGATTTGCGGTAGCAGATAGCTTGTCTAGAAAAATACTCACAAGACCGGTTGTTTTAGTGAAGGGTGTCATCGCTTCTTAGCGTGAAAGATTGCTGGTTCGAACCCATCTGGTCATCTCGACGTGATGAGTCTAAACAACTTCGTATGTATTTACTTCGCCAGTTAGTTTCAACGGACATTTGTGTTATTCGGAATTCAGACTCTGATTGGCTTCACTGACAAGAACCAGCCACAAAGTAGAGTGTGTTTATCCAACAAAATGAGATGTAGCTAAGGCGACAATATTTAGGGGCTACAACATAGGATGAATGTTCTCGCTGTTGTGCAAACTAAAGTGAGGATTTAATCATGGGTACATTGTACGATTACGTATTGAGTACCAACCACTCACATTCAAGCAGACTAGTTAGCTGTTTAGCTTCAAATGAACCCGTGTGATTCTAATTTAGCTTTTAGAAAGATTACTTAATAATACATCTTCCCAAACCTAATAGGATTTGAACACTAACCATCACACTTTTTTCAGCAAGTATGCTGTCCACCCATATGATTATGTCACACACAGAGATAGCCATATCCAGACGCTCAGCTATGAGCTCTAATGAGTCACTGTTGTTGTAATCTCAATCGGCAACTTCACAATCAAAACATTTCTGTCGAGTGAAACAGACAAACTTGAACAGATATGAGTGAAGCATAACAGCTTATAGGTTACTGTTAGAATTATCAAACAACTACAGTATTAGTCACTACAGATGGCGGTCAAACTTTTACATCTGACGATTTGGTCAAATCCATTGTCATATTATTGTATCAGTGGTTAGCACGCGTTCCTCAAAGGCAGTAGTGTTGAAACTCTAGCTCTATTTCGGATTCGGTTTCGCAGTGAATGAATCTGAATTTCCTTTTATCGGCCGAAAAAGTCTGAACTATGTTGGAGACATGCGATAACTCAAAGATATGACCCAATTAGCTATCGGCCACATGAACAACGTTTGAAGTTCGTTAATTACTATACTGGTTGATGTCATTCTGCATTCTATCTTGTACCGATAAACATTAACCTCCCATGGTACAGTTCTGCTGAAGTGATTTTCCTGTTCAGTGATATCCACGTGCTGAAAATTGTCTTCTACTTAGAAACCAAAAAGCAAGCTGGACGTTACAAAGCTTCACATTGTAGCATTTAAGGTATTCTTATTCATACTCCTTATCACATGACTGACAATCGATACTGATAGTGTAAATGTAGTTCAGACTTGAATGTTTCTCGTTTCACCTCACAAATTCATCGAGTAGATACAACAGGACCACAGCATAACCTTCTTGCTAACGAAGGTGGTGCAAACAAAAGATGTGTCTAGCCACTTTCAAGATTATCAGATGAAGTCAGGGCCCTTACACAGATAATAGATGGTGAGCGGTGAAATTGTGAACTTGTATTCCAATGATTTTTGGGATGGAAGACTCCACAGTTCATTGCACAGCACTACAGCAGACAAAGTTTCTCAAATTAATTCGCTACCATAATTGCCCTGAGAGTCGGTTTGGTCATTCATTTGTCAAATACTCAAGACAACGGGATGAATAATCTCGTAGTCCATCTATAAGACTATATAGTACAGATGACATAATATAATGGTATCAAGCCAATGTATTAACGTCATCCGGCTGTAACCATTGCTGTCATCGCATCCGTTTAAACCAAACTACCCAAGGACAAAATTTAGCAGACCTCTGGTGCAAGAATAGAACTCACCTAAACGATATGGATTCTATCAGATATCACATAAAAAAACAACAGATATCCGTCTGGCGCCGGATGGAGAACTTTTCATTCAATCAATGATGCTCAGATGGTTGACCGGCCGTATGCCGTACAACAGTACGCAAAGAATGGTGTACCGGAATATGAACAAACCCAACGGATGTTTATCACTGATGGTTTGAACAAGAAAGTTTTGTTTATTGACACAATTTCTGCATTAACTTTCTGTGCTCGTGGTTGAATGAGTACCGGATGGCAAAGTAACACAATGGTTCTCGTTGAGTAATCTGGATGGATTACATAAATGCATGGAACTGAGGTCTTTTGTTAAAGTGACCTTACTTAACACTCGATGTTGAAGTAGGGAAGCACCAACCCTCAGACGAGTAGAACATCACTATAAAACTTCGTTCGTGAAAGCCGGATGATCATGTATAGATGAAAAGAGATTCAAAGTACATCTAGACACGTGTATAAGCTATTATCTTTTCTGTGAGAGACAGTGATTTGGGTGTGCTCGATTTGGAACTGTTCCTTCCCTTGGCCCAATACTTCAATGAAAAGCGTTGCAGTATGTTGCAGAATTGTAAATAATGTGTACTGATACACCCAGCATCGATTCAATACGAGGCTAGCTTATAAGGAAAATAGAATGGCCACTGTTTAGAAATCAAAACCGTATCTTTAAGGGAGTAGAGACCATAACATCGGACAGACTGTTCGAGTTATTTATGTCTGGTAGACTGTAGCATCTGAATTTCTCACAACCAACTTCTTCATGTTTTGAAAACCATCATCCACTGTGCATATTGGAATTCATACAACTGAGGCTTCAATCTGAAGGAATGACACACTTTACAGTTGATTCAATATAATGATCATAAGGCTAATGTGTCTAGTAGAACGTTTCATCGGGAACCGAGTGGTAGCTCAGTTACTTAGGTTTGACTGTATGTGATATAATACAACTTGCATCTAACAATTGGGTTTTTTATCAATAGTCGAATGATCGTACCTTCTTTCACAGATGCCACCTACGGACGAAGGCGACCAGAAGTAGAAAGAATGTTAAATTCATATAATTACTTAGAACTGTCTGATGTGAGTCAAACAGAATGTTATTTGAACATTGAACAGAAACATTGCCATTATCCCTTTTAATCAACAAGTAGTTTGGAAAACATTTTAAAAGCTATGTTCACGCATCCGAATCCAAGCAGTCGCAATGTTCTGACGGCGTGTAACACCTATCCTGACTATGACTTAATCGTACTGCATTTATGGTTCACAACTTTTTCCCCGTTAGCTTCCTACACATACTCCTCAACCTGCTAAAAGCATACCCACAGCCCACAATATTCAACCTACACTCAGAGTAGTGTTAGTACAACATACTACTTGATAGAATGCAATGTATAAGACCATATAAAAGTTGACAGATGAACAAGACTGGCGAGCCTACTACCAACAAATTTTATCAAAAACAAGGTGAAATGTACTCAGAACCAACTGTAGATCACTACCTTTAGAAATGTGAAACAATCCAGTCTTACACCTTTTCAAATCTCTCATTATCACCCTCTTGAATCCGCACAGTTTGTGAATTACTGTCGGGGACAGAAACACTGCATACCAACTTGTATGGATTACACATAAAAAAACGGTTGTCAGTAGAGATCCGAAAAATAAACTGGTTCAGTGAAATGTCATTTAGAAATAAACTGGAATATGATGAGTACTGAACAACAATGGCTGGCAACGACAGCCGATGAAGTGTTGACTACCGGATGTGTTATGATGTTTGAAGGTTAAACTTTTAGCAGAAATTGCTCAGTTGGTATGTAGCAATTTGTAGCAATGGTGTCCTAGCAGGTCGGAAAATAGTGCCCTTTACCAACATAATCAAAAATAGTGTTGTTTGTTGCACATCAACAAACCAACACAAAATGCTGATTGGAGTTGCCTTGACTGAATACATATGACACACTGACTGGATAAACAAACAGCTATAGTTATATGCAAATGTTGTTCGCTCGCCGTAAAATTGTGCATTCACCAACGACCCATCAACACTTATAACGATACCTGAACAGTGAGCTAATATTAGTTGTAACCGTTGTAATTACTATCAGTGTTTTATGAATTATTGCATTTTACTGAACTGTGGATGCACTACTGTCTTTGTAAGTCAATTTGAAACACATAGTGTGATTACAGCCTCAGACATTGTTTTCATTCTATCCACTCAGTATGTTTCTGCAACTACAAGCAAGTTATCGGTTATAATGTACTTTAGAATTTCTTTGCCCAGGCCCATTTGAACTAGGCGAATCTGTCCTTATTCTAAGCCTGGAACGAAGTAACGATCTTGTGAAGAGCAGCGAGTGAAAAGTCAGGAGAAACCGAGTTAACAGAAAAAAACATAAGCTCAAGACAGGAGTCTAACTTATCTTGACTTCAGATCGTTTCTGACAGCTTGCCTAAACGCACAACTTTGTCAGTGGTTTCAGTCCTAGTCAAACGGATGTCAAAATTCTACGGTATCTACTAATGTCGGGAAACCATTAATCCCTCGAATCTATTACATATACTGACCATCTGGATGCCGCTTAGAACTCACTCCAAATAATTGGTCTAACAAGAGGCACGATAACAATACTGAAATCCAGCAAATGTGTGTCAATGGAATCTAACACCAGTTCACTAATTTTATTTCGCGTGTCGTTTCGAATTGAAGCTGGATGCGTATCGTTTCCCTAATGTTCTTCCGACTAGCAGTACAGCGTGTATACTGTATGTCTGACGACATGCTCAAGTGATTTTGCCACGCCTCCTAAAAAGCATCATGGCATCATTGTCGACCTCTACCTAAAACATACAGAATCAATCCACCCCAACGTAAGTGGCTGAACTAAACAGAATTACAGTGGCTTGACAACATCAATGTAAGTTTACACAGAGTAGTCATCTGAAAGTGTAGTTTCTAGTCATCCACTTCGATAACCTACCCAAAAATGATCACCCTGAATTCTGACCTCCTTCCTCTCCGATAAAACCATCTATCAAAAAGTGGACAGATCTAAATATTTATGCTAACTATTCGACATGCAGGTTTTGGACAGAGTCACACCTTTTGGCAGTTAGGCCTGATTGCCGTGTGTGTGTATGTGTGTGTGTTTGTGATAGTCGATGAACAGGTTTATGTGATTACACCCCCGGTATGGTTTTTGCAAATCACTGAGGAGTCTGTGCTTTTGATTAATAGGGTCGTTATCCGGTCAACAACAAATGTCCGATCCGCGCTGCAACGATCAGTTTGAGTATGGCTCCGACAGATGACCCAGGTCAAACAATGGTTCAACGCTGCATACACGGTTTATTGTTTATCGACGTCGACCGAAGCTGGACTACTGTAGTTCCGAGATTGGGGCAGTGTTGGAATCTGATGGATGACCTGGTCAGTTTCAACGATAGAAACATGCAACTCCTGAAGCCTGACTCCCAAATGCAACGGAATGAACAAAATGAGCCGAAGTTACTGTAAATTACTTACAACGGTATGAAACTCAGTAAGCTTTGAACACTGCTGGCTAGAAGAAGCGGTATATTGCGTGTAGATCTTGGATAACGTGGTCCAATATTTGGCCTATAAGCTCTGCTAGAAGTGAAACGCACCTCTTAATACATTGAATGTAAACCGTACCGAGTACGTGAGCTATCGGATTGCTCAATTTCAACATAAGTAGTTTGGTTCCTAGAGGCCAATGAAGGGAATCGTAACTACAGGCCCTTAAGACAATACGAAACGAGTGTATTTCGAAAGGAGTACAAATGTCACACTAATTCGCCATACTGCGGTTGTCAATATAGCAGTTAGGAATTTGAAACTTATCATATTGTTAGTAATTTGCTGTAGATAATTTTGTGATACCTAACCCACTAACACTACATGACAGAATAGGTGTTTCATTGTGTAACATTTTCATAAAATTGAGTATATCTGTCACTGTTTGTAAGGAAGCATACGAGTCATTGCAGTTTAAAATAATCCCTTTGTGTGAGACTTCACTCTATCCTATTAGTGAGGTAGCGTCACTAGCAAGTTTATAAAAATCCACCCTATTCCGTAATGTTTAACAGCTAGTGGCTGTTGGTTGCTAGACAATGGTGGAATTAAATAGTCTACTTAATCTCTTTTAAGAGTCGGACAGGGTCTGCATTTCTTCAACGACTCTCTGAAAGTGCCTCATAAGTGCAGGTCAAACCGTTTCAGCCAACAGCGTTCAGGGACACTTTAGACAATCGATTGCCCTGATTCCTAACACTGGATCGCCTTAGGTCTAATCCAAGTTTATCGTAGACGGCAGTGAGGTTAACAGCGTAGCGTTGTCAGAAAACTAGTCGAAACTCAACATTGTTATTGATCCCAACAAACGTGTCCAGATGGATATAGGTAAAGAAATCAAGATTATTGAGTTTGCAGAAAACAAGTTGTATGAAACTCACGGGATTTTAAGGATTTACACCTTGAGGCTCGTCATCTCAAGATAAACAACATAGCTGTTCAGTAGTTCCTCGGGAATATATTCCTTGAAATTTACTACTGAACATCCCAGTGCTTTTTGTCTGACGAAAACAGACATCAGGAACTTAACTTAGTGATCAACACGGTAGTCGTCATGAGAAATGTTACCTTAGCTTCGTATGACGCTCTTGACTTGTACAGTCGAACTAGTTTCAGGATGCACCGTTTCAAGCGGTATATAATGTATGTTTTTAACTGTATGTCATTTGGATTATTTCAGCAGTTATTATACTCTGTGAGCAATTTCCACGGAAAATTTGCCACACTAAACCCGCTACTTGTCGGGGAATGATAGGTTTCTAATGACTAGTGAATGACATCAAGACCGAAAGACCTTCAAACGAATGCCATAACTCTTCGACGGTATGATATATTGTAGTGAGAGTGTGCAATATAATAACAAAATGTGCATGATCATTCGATTACTATTATTGTTGCCGGTTATTCATGGACCCAGATTGAATAAACAATTTGTTTTTTGATACTGCTGTTGGTATAATTGTATCACTTTTGCCTAGTCTACTGGTTCAGGTCAGGTGACAGGTTGAATGTGAATCATGCATATGACCATTTGTCAGTCGCCCCACAGTCCACTGACTCCACGAATACTTCAACGGACTTGTTCGTAACTGAGCTGTTTTGTTTTACTGGTCCATAAGCTTGACAACCGTTAGATTTCGGACATGAAAAAAGTCATACTCCTGTTAAGTGTGTAATACACTATATGCTTGTGTAATTATGACTAATACAAGATAACTAATCGGACTAAGCCTTAGAATGGACACACTGATTTGTTCCTCCACTGTGTACCTCTTGTTATTGCCTATCTGTTACAAGGTGTCACCAATGATCATATCAAGGCTGGTCGAAATACTGCATGCCATTATTGTTTTTGGGTTGAGTATTCCATACTACCGAATTTATCAACTTCGTGTAAATCTCCTAATGGCTTTATCTTGCCTGCTACCAATGTCATCCCATTTCGACTGAACTATTTACGTGTACAAATTAACCCTGGTGAATGTAACTCAACCAAACAAAATGAATAGGTAAACACCGGTTCCAGTGAACGCAGGACTGAGCTGGGCAACTATGACTGTCTTTGTAGCGACTAAATGCTTCCCAGTCTATCTGCTCATCACTTCACAGACTACGTCAGTCACAGTCTGAGTTCCGGGTGAGACATCACTCTACAGCCTAAATGGCATTGACAACACATATCAATATTTACATCAACGTTTTGCCGTGTGCTCTCCATCGACACTAATAAGAACCGGCAGCTTATGTTAGACATTTATAAATACAACCTGGTTTGAATGATTGAACCGCATCACTCAAATTACAGAAATATTATGTTCACAATATTTACATCACTGAATTCTTTTGTCCAATTTATATAATCAGAAAGAAAACATTGATCACGAGATGTTAGCATATCGATTTTTCTCATATCTGTGGCGAACTTAACACCAACAAACTATGTCATATGCACATAGCAACAACGAGTGGAAAAAATGGCTAAACTATTTTTCAGTTTTCACTCTAAAATGTGCTAATCAATACCACAGAAATGAGACTGATTATGTCAACATTTTGTGTGCATAGTAGATTGATCAGTACTAGCTGATTATCAATGATTCCTTATGTACGGGATACGATAATATAACTTCGTTTCGTGTACTTTCACGAGGCCAGCTAAATAACATGTTGCTAGATTGTGTTTGACAATGGATATAGCGGGCACCTTCCTCACTGTTCTAATTAGCAGCTTGTTATCACACAATACCGTCATTAATTGCCTAGGAGTATGCGTTGTAACACACATGGACTCAAACCCCCGGTCGTTCTGTTAGTGTAACTGAAACTGAACTGGTGTATGACATGGGATACGGATTGGTCTATTCAACGATTCGCACCACGATGAAGAATTACGTACACGATGCTTAAGAGGATGAGCATTTGATCAACTAGATAAATGTCGTTCAAAGCCTACAATAGTCCAGGATTGTTGGTTAGGTGGCCAGCTATAAATTATATTCACAGAAACAATTTCCATATCTCTAAAATAAACCATATCAATTTGGCTTAGTTAGTTCACTTGTTGTAGGTTCCATTTTGCATCAAGTATGCTGGTTTTACGTTAGCGGCTGATTAGAGTCAACAAAGAGGTTCACAGTACCGTTCACCAATCGGGAAATGAAACTGTAAACCGACTGGAGAATCGAACAAGTTGTATAGGACTGTTCCTTTGTGTACACCAAATGAGTTCACGCAATGGATCTTTTTGGTCATAGTACCTCTAGGTTGAATGACACAAATATGTTTTAGTGCTCCTCAAATTCCGATGTAGCTGAGTGACTACAGATGTGTTTATCATTTATGAGGAAATGTTAAATGGCTCACTACCCTTCTAAGCATCCAGAAGGTAAACATAGTTGACACGTTTATTGGAAGGTCATACGGGGCGGACAGTACATAAGATTCACACTAGTTTGACGTATGGCTTATACACGTGGTTTGGTGCGAACGCAACGAACATGGTGAGTATAAACGAAAGACTGCGTACAGAGTATGAAGAAAAGTCAATGAGAAGTAGGCAGCGAATGGGTATCAACCCATATTTATTTAAATGTATTACAAGAAGCGAGCAGTTAACTGTCAGTTACAATCAGCATCAACCTTTCCTGCATAGGAGACCGCAATGTTATCTGTGTAAATCAGAAGTTGAACCCTGTTACTCATCTCACTTAACACACTACTGGGTTTCGTATATTATTTCCGTTTGCAGGATTACTGTCCATCGCTTTGGTTGCCCTTTCTCGAAAAATTCTACCTCCCACGTCGCTTCGAAGTTAATCCACTGTCACGGTGACATAAACGTTGGCAGAACCGATCGAAACTTACGACAGAAGAAAACGAAGCCTATCCTTAAATGGCTAAAGCAGATAGATACAGACACCTTGGTGATTTGCAAAAACCGGCCCATCGACTATCACACACACACACACACACACACACACACACACACACACACGGCAATCAGGTTTATCAGCCAAAAGGTGTGACTCTGTCCAAAACCTGCATGTCGAATAGTTAGCATAAATATTTATG
>LUCH01000399.1:46083-87897 GCA_013368495.1 Paragonimus heterotremus
ATTTTGAAATAACCTAAATCCCCGAACCTTCACTACAGAATCAGATCTGTCCATTTTTTGATAGATGGTTTTATCGGAGAGGAAGGAGATCAGAATTCAGGGCGATCACTTTTGGGTAGGTTATCGAAGTGGATGACTAGAAACTACACTTTCAGATGACTACTCTGTGTAAACTTACATTGATGTTGTCAAGCCACTGTAATTCTGTTTAGTTCAGCTACTTACGTTGGGGTGGATTGATCATGTATGTTTTGGATAGAGGTCAGCACTGATGTCATGATGGTATTTTTGAGGTGTGGAGACATCACTTGAGCATGTCATCAGACATACAGTATATACTCTGTACTAGTGGTCACTGTAATGACTCAACTGATATCGGTGTTCCAACACCCGAACAGATATTTGACCTTTCCAAACGCGAAACAAGCAATAGCAACTGGTTATGTGGTTGCCTCCGTAAATTCGTTTGCAATTCTTGTCAGCGGTTGCTATTCTAATGTAAACACGTTTTTCCAGGTGTTGATAATTCAGCATCCCATACCGCCTCTATTTTGATGGAAGATGATGACGCAACTCATCTCTTTGCCGTGGCATTGAAACGGTTTACCTCACTCTGATATGCTCATATGCTCATTTCCCTGCGTTTGACACCATGCAGTAAATTTGTCTCCTTATGTGTTTTATATAGTCGACCAAACAAAATCTTTGCAGCTGGAAATAATTTCGTGTGCCTTGCTGAACTATGAAGCGATCGAACACAATGAGCTCCCGAGCACTACATTCTCCAAAAACAGTCGTAATCGGGTTGTGTGTGTGTCAGCGATTCACTCACATACCTCCTGGTCTCATTCCTTCAGGTTTATACTGGATACGTGGTGTATGAGTGGAACCACAAGGTATTTCAGCGCAAGCCACTTGTGGTATGTCTAATGCACTGGTGTCCCTTGATTTCGGTCACTTCGACAGATTAATCTGAAACGGATGCCGCCAACCATGTCTGAAACAGTCCGCAAGGGTACAATTGTTTGTTACGCAATAAAACAGAAACATCTCGACTGTGTTGCAGCTGGATAACGAAAATTAAAACGCAGGAAATCGTGTTTTGTTAGACAGATGATTGGTTGGTCAGACTACATACATGGGTAATGAGTTGATTTATGATGTACCTGTATATCACCCATTCACACGACCTGAGATCTAAGCTGTCTAAACCTAAACCGAGTAGATGAGATCAGATGCAGTTTTTCTTAAGTGAAGATGAATCTCAAGACTTCGGTTGCGGTGAATGAATAGAAATCATTGTATGATAGTTTCTCCAGAGACTGTTATCTACTGGTTGTAGTCGTGTATGTCTGTCAGGCGTCTTTGGTGGTAGGAATGAAGAGATTTTCGTTTCCCTTTCGATATTGAATGTCATATTTTTTGGCGTGACTCATGTAAGCCGACGTCAGCTAAATAAAACATATTTGTGTGAACCGGAAGTTTCCTGTAATCAATGTACACTTTTCGATTGCCAAGAATGTGATGTTCGTAATCTGAAGTAATTCTAGTGCCCTGTCTCATACTGCTGTATTGTAAGCGCGGATGACAGTTAACTCAAATCACACAAACGCCACTCAGTGTTGCAGTCTGTATGAGTGTGCTTACGGGTGGGTGGAGGCCAAGCTAGGCGATCACTTCGAGTTGACCCCACCCCTAGTTAGCGCATGATTAGTTTTCTGCTGAATAGATGAATGACTTCAGAACACCTGATTGAAATAATTGACCAGTCGTAGAAATTGCAATAAACTGCACACAAGTAAAATTGCATTCAGTAAACTTACAACTTGCAATGTTAGCTTGCCAAATGTTTGAAACATGAACACGTCGTCGTAATCTTCCGGTACTCCAGCGCTTGCACAAAATGCGTGCGGGACAAATTTGTCTTACTACTCGGAAATTAAGTCTTGCAGGATAATATGTGCTATTCATACACTTGAAAAGAATGTCACCAGACAGAGTCAACTATACCACATTGATAACCTATATTGTTTAGTGTGACTGGATTAGCTTTCTGTTTGCCATCAAAAAATCTCTAATTAACCCACAATAAGGAGAAAGAACGCTTGAGAGGTGTATGCTTCGCGTGTATACTCATCTAATAAATTGTTCTGGGATTCCACCTTGCAACACTACCGTGCAACATTTCATTCCTACTTGTTGATTAGCTCAAAACATGCAGGTGAATATTTTTTTGTAATGATGCTTTAGATTAGTGGTTGTTTTTAATGAGCTTGTCAGTTTTCAATTCTCCTTAGACGTAGTAGCCGGTGACTGTAGTCACATTGTCACAAGATACCTCCGCGATCATCACACTAACCCAATGTAATTGACTGTCCCGCATGACTATTTTCATACAGTACAAGTGCGTACAGTTCTGCAGTTGAGATAGTTCCCTGAAAGTAGTTTGATGACTGCTCAGTTGGATGCAGAATTAGCCTAAAGATAAGTGGCCAATTTCATCAGTGCCGAAAGAAGATATATGTTGCGACGTGTCAATATTTCGCCTACATTCATCAGACGTAGACTTAGAACATGCACGTTATATATGACAAATACTTAGAGATAAATACGCATACATTCACGCTAAATATTATGTAAAGTTATATCACCAACACCACAGCAACAGTATGGGTAGCTTCAACCAATTTTGTGCACATAACGCCGGCTGGTAAATTCTGATCACATTAACTTCGCTAAAACCCAGTAGCTTCGGGCTCTGATGGCCTAACAATATTTTGAATGATCTTAGTGACCTGTCATCATGAAGTGTCTGACAATCGATGACGAGGGGTTTCGAGCAACGAATTCGTCGGTTTGAGATTGTTGTTTCATGAGATGTTTTAACCGGTGAGACTCGCTGAGACATCTGTCCGTCTGTTCTTCCTACGTAAACGTCACTGCAACTGCAAGTGAACTGGTGGACAATACAAGAGACAGAATAGTTAGGCAAACTGGGTTCGCGATTGTATAGAATGGATCGTTTGGTGGTTTAAATCAAAGGTAATTGGACATCTGTATACGTGCGGGATAGGGCAAATCATGCAATGACACCATCAAAGCTGAGTTGGCTGTTATTTGAGGTATCAAACTTCACAGATCTGCAAATGTTACGTCGATCCAGAACAGCAAATATCAGTCTACAAATTGCTTAGGTGTGACAAGAAAGATACAAGTGATGGAGTGTTTGGAAGAAGTTAAAAACCACTTTACCCCCAACGTAGCTTCCACAATATACAATTCCATTGTATGTTTTCTTACAGAAACCTACTTACAACCTAGTGGCTTCTATTAAAATATTTTTTACGGTTCTTGTTAAGTGTTCGAAGGTGGTCAGCTAGAAAATCTGGAGGCTTAGGATTTACAGTTTTTCATAGGGGTGCCAGCTCCGAATCACCTCTGATTGGACAATGAACACTGAAGAATGAGACTTAATTCTAACAAAACTATCCATATACCATTTACTTACCAGTTGACAACTCCAGTAACCAGGAAAAAGAGGCTATGGGATCATTTTGTTCAACTTGAACTTTAATCGCGCAGGTTCATATGTAAGTAAGACTGATTATCAGTGGAGGTCTTCCCGGTTCTGTGCTGTCTGTTGATTCGATTGGTGGGTAAAATATATCGGCTCATCCGGCGTCTACATGCAGGTCATCCAACATCACTGTTTTGTTCATCTCATAACCCACTCATACAACTCATCTGATGAACGTATCGGTCTGTATATCCGTTCGCTTCTTGTTGTATTCTGTCTACATTTGTACTGTATTGGTATAGTGTTGCTATTAATTGTAATTCTCCACGTTTGCATACTACACCCCCAAAGTTATTCACCTCACTCAATTTTCCTTCCCAACAATAGTATTCTTTACACCTGTCACCTCAGACGAAATTTCCTCCCGTCAACACAGATATATAAACAGGTAAACTTTCCTTGCACAAACCTGTGAACCCAATCGGAGACTTCATACGCCTAGGTGCACCAGTTCTACACATCGCCTAGTTACTTGTTGCTCAGAAGCAGCCTTTATCTGGAAAGTTTAATCTGTTGAAGGCAGTACATACCTCCAGAACAGTTTAACTTTCGAACTTGATGACCAGTCAGTTTGTTGAAGTAAATCTGTTAACTCCCGAAACTTTTTTTTTCGCCGTTGGTGTCCAATTATAACAATTTGCATTCGTTCAAATAAGTTATCTTTCTCAAATGATAGACAACGTTATAAGCTAAAAGAGGAAACTCTTAAATCTAACATGTTAGTTATCGCATGGTGCGGTTGATAATTTGAACGGGACTGACTGATGATCACCATTGGAGAATAAAAACGATCGCTTGATGCGAATCATCCTGAGATGGTGGTGAGGGTATTACTTGGTCAAAAACTATCCCAGCTGATAGTCATTCTCATTGAAAGCACCCAGCAGTTCTGATCTTATTATGTCTGCTTAACATTACAATCAATTTCAGCCATTGAGAACTCAGTAGCTGAAGCATCTGTAATGCGATAACTCTGAAAGAGCGTACCGGAACTTTTGGTGACCTTGTAGTTGCCTCGCTGGTTAGTTGAGCATTGCAACTGCTAAGGAAGTACCAGTAGTACTCGAATATTCGATGAGGATACTCTACTGATTGTAACTGCGTCCTACCAGAACATTCGAGTAGGCAATATTACATCGCTTAGTCAATAACACTGGACCTAATGGCAAGTCTCAGGTTCTACAGCGTCGGTTACACCTTGTTTTGGGTACCATCGAGTACCTCCTGTTTATTCTGCTTGAACGAAATGTATAAATCCCTGAAGATCATAATCAGCAGCCAGATAGGAACAATTTCTTTAGAAATGTTTACAATATAGGTGCCGAATCCTTCTGCAGAATATTCACTCCAAATTATCTTTTAGTGGACAGCAGTTATTGCAATGAACTAAGGAGGTTTCTTTTGTCGGACAACTTTAGGCCTTCTGGTAGCATGACCGTTTCTTCATGTGCTTGCCTGGATGCAAAAACTTCTTGTGACATGCTTCTCACAAAGTATGTTGACGATAGTTTAATGACTTCTCCTCCAGTGCACTTCTACAAAACAACTAACTAGAAGGGGTTAACTGGTCTATTTACTATTCTCTAAGGACCACTAATCCTAAATGCCATGACGGTTGAGTACTAATTTTAAGGATCAACTATGATTCACTTTTTGCCAGTCGAAACACTCCTAATTTCCTTCAGGAAGCACTGGAACGTTTTTGTCTGCCATGACATTGTTTACTATTATTGTGTGGCAACCGTTTTCAATGAGGTAAGCTCATCAATCTACTGTTTCTACGTTTGCTACTTATCGCCCTATTGTTGTCCACCTCCTCTTACACAGATTGCGTTGTCTTCTTACTGTTTGTGTGCACTTCTTGAGAAAGATATCGCACTGATAATGCGATCAGTTAGACCTATTTCCATGTCTAATGGCTTTTACTAAAACCACTTACCAATCCCTTCATCTCATTGTATTCAGCAAATCTGTTGATCAGATAGTTACATGTCTAAACGACCTACTTTTCTTTGAACGGTCTTAGGCTCTACGTAATTTTTCACCACTTCACATACGTAAACCATACGACATCACGCAACGCTTTGATTATTACTCGTCTTGTAATTTTGTCTGCTACCTTTGGTTACATTTTCAAAAGCAAGTTTTCTCCAGATAATAAAATCCGTTTGTAAAAGCTGTTTTATTCCTCCTAGTCGTGCACTCATGTTGACTAGTTACCGGCGTACAACTCACTGATTGGCTAGTTCCGTAATATTTGTTACTTGAAGTAAAGAGTACTGGACTTTTGACAAGGTCCTTTCGGTTAACCATACCGTTACACTCTGTTGAACGGTATACAATTTCTTCGCTAGTTTGTACTACCGAAGTGTAGTTTATCAACGTTGTTCCCGAGATCGGACTAAAATTAGGTGACTTTCAAGTGTTCATTTAAAGTTTACCATCATACTAACTATTGCTGTCCTGTTAGAAACTCGTGTAACATACAGGGGACCACTTTAAGACATGTAATTTCTAGAAATGCTATATGCACACAAAACGTTTTTTCAAACCAGAGTAAACTTCTCGGTACGTTTAATTACATGAGCCAGTTCTTCAGACGGAATTAGTTGTTTCACCCATCAAACGTGTATTGTAGAATTGATCACTATTATACAGACTTATTTTAAACGAAAATAGTCCTAAATATACATTTCTGTAGTAACACTAAGTAGCTTTCAAGTTTTGTGAGTAAGGTATAAAAACTCTTAAAAAATAAATGTTACGGTCACTTCAACTTAAAATAGTCGAACTCACCAGAACCCTTGGGATTCATCCAAGGATAAACCACTACACCGGGATCCGCTGTACCTGTGGATCCAGTGCGTCCCGTTGGGGTCACGCATTCACTTCCGTTTAGACCGGATGGAGATGAAAGTCGATCAATTTGACATGTATGTCCACCGGCAATTGCCGAAACAGAGCCCAAAGGGGGCAAAGGATCAATCATGTAGTTCGGAATACCAGAATCCGAGTGTAACAGAGCACGAAATGGAAGTGGGTTGGATCCGGAACTCATGTCTAACAGACCAGCATATTGAGGATCGGACAGATTGAGACCAGGTCCGAATTTATCGTTTGGGGTGGTACCGGCATGAGTAGCGTAATGAGACCGACTGTTCAAGTGAGGGCTAAGCGAGAACGAATGAGGGATGGTATAGTTACCGTGTGTGTTAAAGGGCAAGTCATATGTGTTAAATTTGTCTGGAGTTTGAAAAGAAGGCGCCCTCGGTGTGAGAACTGGGGGTGCGAACGAATTTGGAGACATCATAGAAGGATGCATCAGACCAGAACCATTGAATGGATTTAACATGGATGGGGGACAGTTTTTAATAGTGGGATGTTGTGCGTTGAATTTCGAATCCGAGTTCAATTGGCCAGATTGCCGTTGATCATATGGAAAAGAAAAGTTCACTCTTCGTTCCCCTAACAGTTGTTGTTGTGGTTGTAGTTGCTGTTGCTGCTGGTAGTGGTGATGGTGTTCTTTGGCAGTGAGATCACAGCCACCCATGAGGCCAGATGAAACACCAACCAATGGATCCAGGTTAGAGGATGCGTTCAAACCGTTCATGCTAGATCCACCCAACTGGCTAACCAAAGCGGCCGCCGCGTTTGCTGCTAACAGATAATCCAACTCTTTCGGTCCAGCACGAGAGTGTGTGCGTGCAAATTCGCTCGTCCGCCTTCCAGACGCGAGTGAACTACTGAGTTCCGACAGGCTTGGATGGTTGGACGGAGAAGGAGAAGAGTCTGCTGGTGATTGTCGGTTGGAAATTTGCGCACCACTTGAGAGCAACTGGGAAGGACTAGACTGAGCACATTCGTGGATTCCAAACGTGGACGGTGATACACCCTTGATACCAACGTCAGCAGTAGCTACAGCCTCAGTGTCTGATTTACGTAGTCCCCTAGATGACAACCAATCGCTCGCGGTCAACCCAGAGGATGAGGAGGTTAGGAAACGTGAATTGTCAGTCAGTTGTGAATGCCTCTGGCGTTTTGTTTCTGGTTGTTTCTCGTAGTCATCAGAATGCAATTCCACTGCGGACACTCTATCCAGTTCGTCTGTGTTTGGAATCGTTGTAGTATTGGTAGACGAAGCTCTCAGTGGAGGCATAAACAACTCTTGTATTGTTTGGGGAGGTTGGTGGCGTTGGGATAACAAGGTGTGGCCCTGCGGAAATGCCTGCAGTTGACCGGGAACGAGCGTTCCGGTTGCGCGAGGATCTGTGCGGTTCGCATAGTAATTAGGATGCATGGTCATCATAGCTCGATTAGCGTGGCACAGAAGCCGCCCACAGCGTTTGACGGTGCACACAAATCATGAAATGTATCCGGTCGCGTGATTTTTGTGCTGTTACGAGTGGGAACACAGAAAATGGTTGAGTATGACAGAACTGGTTAACAGCTTTGGCTTTTTGGGGGTGATAAACGTAAATGAAAGGAAAAATTTCCCTGCCCAAAGGAAGACTGTTGATAAACTCGTCCAACAGTGCGCTTGCGCCACGACCAGTCCATGTGCGTTCGTGTGTCTGTGTCGTCGCAACACTGCTACATGCTCATTGGCTGATGTACGCAGCGTTGATTTTCTGCCCTCCTCGGCTAACCTAATTGGCCAATCCGCATCGAGAAAAACACTAACAGATAAGTTTTGCCGTCTGATTGGTCATTACTGCGTTTGTATCTTCAGCGCGGCAGCGCTGCTCCGAAAGACGGTGAGCGATCTGCTTGTCTCATGGTCCAATAACATTTGCCTGCATGCGTAACTCGGTCATCTATTGATCTGATGTATGCCTCAATTGTTCGCACAGACTGATCATCTGTCCACCGCTCTTGGCATTACCGGCACGCGAAGTTATACCCTAAATTCACGCACGCAAACTACCAAGAAACTACCATAAAACAAACTTGTAGCAACACGCACTGTTCACTGTGCTCGAGCATCAAAGGAAACAGAAAACGGCGAAGTTACACTTCACCCAATGCTCCAATATCACATAGGTTTGGGCGAACCAAGCAGGTAGACTAACTTGTCAATAGCGGTTTTGCATCGTTAGTCCACTTTCAACATGTTTGTGAAAGTGTCCGACACCAAATACGCAGTTCGTTGAAACCAGCCAGTCCCATTTACAGTCCCGTTTATAGGGCTTTAAGTTTCCAAATTCAGTTTAATTATAGTCGGAACTCTGAGTATTTGAAATCGAGAGCTCCCAAACATGATCTGAATCCAACTAGCGATAAGTTCAAAAACTATTTCACGGGGTTATCGAAATGAAACTCACCATCACACTGTGTGAGCTCTCGTCCGACCACGTCACAGGAGAAGAAAAGTGTCAAATTTCACATCTCTCACTTTTCTACTTCTTCCAGCAATCCCTACTGATTTAGTGGCAACGCAGATAAGGTAATCATTACACTGTTCCGGTATACACCAGAATGCTTAAGATAGCTACAAGCATACCCGTTGTCCACTTGACTAATTTAAACTAGTCTAACAGTAGGAAAGATAACGTTCCGACAGTCCACCGGTCATCCAGCAATCGACCAAAGGTAAACGGACTGTTGGTTCTTTCCCAAGGCATTAACCTTCGAATCTTCACTCCAGAAGTTGTTCAAACGTACTTTCAATTTGAACTGGACTACAGTCGTCCATATTCACGAATGGGCATAGTAATGGTCTAAATGACATAAGTAACATAGCCCATGTCTTAATCCTCATTATGTGAAGACTTCCTCGATAAAGATGGGAAACACACAATATAGATTCGTTGTGAAAAATGTAGCGTTTCTAATGTAAGACGACTTAAATTCCCGTGCAGGACTTCATAATCCAGAGTATCATCAACGGAGTATCATCTTGAAACACGCAAAATATATCAGTGACGAATGGTTCTATACTAAGTTGCTGTAGATCAACGCATCAATAACGTGATCCACAAAATAAACTTCACTCTATTCAGCTTACATATAGGGTAATTATCCATCATGTGGATTTGTACGAATATCCGTCAGATCGTTAGATTCATCTTTGTGAGTCTACACGCGTAATTTCGACTTAGCTTTCCGTATCGAAACCTTGATTCACCAACACACCTTCCACATCCTAAAGGAACATGAATCAATCCTCACCGAGGATCAGCATGCTGGGCTCAGAGGAATTGTGTGTGGTCGAATGAACGGTACTCAAAAAAAATTTCAAGTAATCAATGGGTACCGAGAATTAAGCCAAAACAACAACGTCATTATTCTATTCTGCATGAACGGACATTCTGTAAACGCGCATGCAATCAACCGTTGATGAGAGCAGTACATTATTCCTGACATGTCCGTGTTGGCTAATAAACAGACTACCTTTGTTTAATATTGTAAACAGCCTTTTTGTTTGGCCCCTCAAAAGGAATCCACTTGTACTGAACTGGATAAACTGGATAGCAAATAAATATTCCAAACGACGTTCGTGTATCTCAACAGATCTCAGTGACCTAACGACGAGACATAACTCATCTACAGTTGAACACCGCTCATATGTGATGGTGGCATTCTCATTCAGATAGACTATCTGTCTGAGTGCAAAAGTTGCGAGCAAACGTGAGAAATGTTCGAAATGAAATTAACCACTCCCGGAAACTCATATGTAATTAAGCTATCCTGTAAATTATAATTCACTTTAGCTTAAGTTATTGTCAGATAATTAATAAGTATTATGGATATTGACGAGTGAATACACTACTTTAGTTGTGGAGAATTTTCGCTACAAACGCTACTGTGTTTCCTTATGGATCAATCAAGTGTGTTCGAACATGTGAACAATTTTATGGATTCCAGCGTGCCCGAGAAACACGGCAAAAATAACTAATGCGAACGACTGGTTTGTTTTTGAGGTGAGTAGGAGTAAGAAAAAATACAAATATCCAATGGTCTATCATGGTTTGTTGCAAAATTGAGCCGGCGACTTTAACTACGTCCTGACTAACATGTTTTAATTAGGTATGCTTATTGAAATGTCATAAACCACTGTACTCATTTAATGGTCGTAACTTTGAAAAAAGTTTTAATCTGTGTTCGATTATAGGTATTGTAATGAGCGTGAGAACACATGTGATCATAAACCCCTAACAGAATTCGCTGTGTTTTTTAATAGAGTACTAATAAATGTTAGCTGGACTAAAATAACTGGATTTATTGCCGTTATGATAGATATTTTATGCCAAACGAGAGGCATTGGATTAAAAAAAACAATATTAGGAAATGTTGCCAGCAGAACGGGTTTTTCTTTGACGATAATTTATCATGAGAACCTCCCTTCCACATGGGATTTCCAATGTTTACTTTCTGGATATCCTTCCGGGGGTAGAACTGAATTTGCGCCACGCAATGTAGCAACCATTCGCGAATAGCACGATATATTGCTGTAGGGGGATGTGACGAACAATCGGAGTGACAAGATGATGGAGGCACTCATTTGTGAATGTGCGTGCGTGTGCGTGTAGCCAGATATCAGAATGGCACCTACGTGAAAAGATCGAGTCCCATCTGGACAGGCAAAATTGGCAATTTATTCATGAGCAGGCTTTCCAACTCATGACCTCGACCGGACATACATGCTCAATTCCTGTTGTCCCCCACCCTTCGTCTCGTGCTCCTCCTCTTCTTCGTCCGTGTCTAGTGGTGGGACTGCTGTTCAGCTGAATATATCTTGACGCGAACGAAGTGGAGGCGGGCGATTTTAAACGGACGTAGAAGTTTCGTAAACAATCAACCAAACCACAACATGTATATTCAGTAATCAGCCTGAATTCTTCCAATCAATGGTTGCTTTCGAACTACCTCCAAACGGATTCATTAAGAACATAACAGTAAAAATTTAATCTAGATTGTATGCAATTCGTCGCTAGAATGAGCAACTATCAGTCCAGAGAGCAGGTGAAAATCACAGCTCACGCTTGTAGGTTAATTATGTGGGCGTATGTGTTGGGCGGTGCTTGCCTAAAAGCTCGCGATTGGTCGCGGCTACCAAGCACTTGACAATAGACTTTATGAAGCGAATTTATCAGTTAAATAAATGAAGAATGAAAATCGGACGGAACAAATCGATAAGTATCGTTTATTGTCGGACTATCATTACAAGAATATGTATTATCTCGGTGGTAACTACAATGCTTTTCAACAGTTTTAGTCTTAATTATTCCCGTTACTTCTGGTTCCTGACAATATTCGGTTCCGGCGAATGGCTGTGCATATGACCTCGGCAGCAGGGAAAGTTATACGAAGTAATCGTTGTAACCGCATTTTATAAGAAAACGTACCATAAGTGGAATGTTACGATACAAATAGAACATCATGCTGAAGACTTTGGCGGAGAAATTTATGTCAGATCACACTGTTCTAACTGCAAAAGACGCTTGACCTGCGAAGTTGTTTATTGCATGGATTCCCGCACAGGTTATGTTAAAACATGGGACCACGAACAAGTACACTCATTTGTACAGCTGACATGCATTCACACACATTGTGTAGCATTACGTTGCCGTTCGTCTTGGTGACATTTCCTCCATTGTGCCTGCACACTGTTTTAATAGCCGTTTTGGTCTCCTGTCTTCCTGGCGATGAGACTCATTGTTTCGTTCCCAAATGTACTTTTCAAAAATGAGGTTGCCTGTTGTACAAGAATTACTATGCTATACTCCCCAAGATATACTACAAAGAGGGGATCAGCCATCCAATATTTCTAGTCCAATCAGACTCCAGAAAGTTCTTTGCAGCCGCAACGTCTTGAGAGATGTGTTTGGAAGAACCACAGTCTGAAGCCGAGCACTAAGCTCTTTGCCTGCCGCTCAGTGGTACTTTCTATATTGATGTACGACAGTGAAGCTTGGACACTGTATCAGCGAAATGTGCGTTATCTGAGCCGTTTCCATTTACATTGTCCAAGATGCACCTTTGGTATTCCATGGTTGGACATAGTTCCGAACACTGAAGTACTGCAGCAAGCGGATGTGAACAGCAGTGAAGCGGATGTGCTGACGCTGAATCAGCTTCGCTGGTAGGGTCATGTTCGTAGGATGAGCAACAGCTTGCTTCTGAAGCAACTATTGTACGGGCAGGTGAAAGTAGATAAACGAAATCTTGATAGTTAGAAATGGAGATACCACGATCTTATTCAGACAGGTCTTTCGTGTTACGGTATTGATTCGGGATATTGGAGAACTTAGCCTTGAACCAGACGATCTGGAAGAATATGATCTAGACAGGCAGCCCTCGGTTGAATCAACAACAATTGCGGGATCGTGAACTGAAGCACGCGGTAAGCAAGAGAACCATCGGTGCCATAAGTCATGGTGACATAAATATTTGTCGTTGATACGTTTGCTGCGATGAATATGTGTTGACACTCATGGATTAGTAGGTCATCAACGTAATCACAGTACATCTTCAGCAAAAGACTAACGGATAAATTAGGTTGAAGTAGGTTATGTCAGTTACATCTACTTTTTTCATTCATGCTGACCAACAACCGTTGTCGATCGGACAAATCAACTACTCTTTCCTTCACCCATCTAGATCACTATGGTCATTAGCCTTCCATCTATTCAACCTTGTTAATACATTGTTTGGTGAGTCTTTTTTCTAGTCCAACTCAATTTTTGTTTTTCCTTCTTATCTTCTCGAGAGTGCACTAACACTCGTTTCCACACTGAACTACTTCTTCCATCATATTCTCGATATTTCTCTGCTCAGTTTAGATCTTACCATTGCAGTCTCGCTCTCCCTGTTTAGTTTTCGAGAAATAACGGTTTCCTTTTCATGTTAGCCAATCTTTTGGCTAACCAGCACTGGCTGTTTGAACGTAAAGGCCTCACTCACACGCCTCCTCGTCATATTCATTCGGATTTTTACTGGATTCGTGATGTGTTCATGTGAGAGAGCGGAACCACAAGTGGTGAAGCACAAGCTACTTATGGTAATGGCTAAGCGCAGGCGTTATTTGGCATGGGTCACTGTGACAAGCTAGTCCTAAACAGATCTCGCCAATTAAGGGATCCCAGAAACGAACAGTGTTCAAACCTGAATTAATATCTCTCCTTTGGTTGTCTTTTATTATACAGCATCAAGTCGAAGTGACGTAAACATTGCTGTCCGATTTTTTATATGGTTCCTAGCGAAGGGGCTGCAAAATACATGTTTCATTAGTGATTTAGATAGATTAACATATTAAACTAAATAAAATGAAACTGGATGTAAAATCAGTCACTGGCTACACTTACAAGCTTGTCTCATCTTGTTCACGCATGTAGTCATCCACATGCATCATTTCGTCAACCTTTCTAGTGCGCAATTAAAGTTATGTGACACCCTGTTCTTTACTCGCTCTGACTTGGTGTTACAAAGTCCTGTTCCTCAACATTTGCGCTTCTCCATACGATGTCTAATCACTGGGGCATATTATTACCACAAAATCATCCATCTGCCAGAATTCTACAGAACAATGTTATTCTGAACAGTAATCATAGATAGCACCACCTGAAATTGTGCGCGGTAATCCATTGTGAACATTGTTCACTTTCGTTAGGTCAAGACAAACCGAACGGCGTTAACAAAAGGCGATAGCCAACCATAATATATTGTAGTTAGTCGTATACATTTCGTTATAACGGACGCAAATAAATGTGCGAATAATTTTTTGTTCTCTGTACTGTGACTCTGATGTAACGGCGTTCGTTCAAGCAATACTTCGTTCTGAAAGTGTCATCACTGACTGGACATTCTCCATAAATCAGAACGGAGCAAATTTTGTTTCTACAATAAGATATGAAAATGCCAGTTTGGGAAAATTGTGTTTCAGTATGGTTTTCTGTCACTTCTGTTTACTTGCTTTTAAAATTTTGGTCTAATGATCTTTCGTACACGAAATCAGACGAACATCTCTTAGATCGTAACAACCTATGACATGTACATTCAAATTTGCCCGAAGCTCAATTTAAAACCAAGTTCTAGGCCATTTTAGACAATTGCATTTCTGAAGTGATCAGTAGTTCCCCACTTCTTTTAAATGTAGTGGACTTGAGGCATGTTTGTGGAGTGTCGACTGTTTGTACCAAAAAGACCGTCACATAACGTATGGACATCATGGTATCGTTACGTTGAGCAAGATACAACCATGAAATGCTGCGTCGTCGGCCTCATTTTTGCTGCTGCTATTTTCAAACCATTGAAGATTAGAGCAAGTTGGCTATCCCAAAATTAGGGTGCATTGTAAATGTATAGGTGATTTCCGGAAACGTGGACGATAAAACTAGGCTTAAACACCAGTGAGTGGCTGAGTAGGTTTGTTGGAATCCATAACAGTCATCTCATGGGTTGAGAGTATTATCGATCGTACATGCGATGACATCGATTGACTAAGTCAAAGGGATATGTGTTGTTTTCGCTCTTACTTGGCATGCGGTTGACTGCATGAGGTACACGATGTTGGCATGCAGACATAAATTGATATATGAATCTACTGTGATCTTTGTCTGTTTTATGTCTTATAAAGAAATGACTGACGAAGAAACAGCGGCTCCGTCGTTCTAAGGTCAATCGGTTGTTACCTTAATGATATCCAACTTGCCGTCTATAAATTTCCAGACGCTTGCAAGATATGAGCATTGTATTCCGGCCTAGAATCGACAAAGAACTCGAATCTTTTATTTCTGGATATGTAAATTGGACAACACAAAAAATTTCTCAACTATCACATTTCCATAGACAGAAGCACTAGACTCCAGTTTCGCTCTCATTCGAACTCGTCAGTAGTGCAAATCCTCGCCACTGCCGGGACTAGAACCAAGGACACGCTGTTCATGAGGCAACCGTGTTTACTACTGAGCCATTGACCTCACATTATCATATGTGAACACTCAACTACTTCCGCGTGCAAGTAATGATCAGTTTGCCTAATCACCTCGACAGGAGACGCAGTTACTGTCTGTTAACTGCAATCGATGACCTCTTGACTAGGACTTCTCTGAAAGTTGAAATCACAGAAATCATCGACTTGTTGAGCGATATCTGGTTACTGGTGAGCAGTGGGGGGTTTTGATTTTCATATAGATTGAACATCACCCTAAACTGATCGCAGCTGTCGCATTCCCATTGACATTCCAGTCGGCTCCTTTCGAAAAGCAGAAGCACTCCAGTTTCGCTCTCATTAGAGCTCGTCAGTAGTGCAAATCCTTGCCACTGTCGAGACTAAAACCACGATCACGCTGTTCATGGGGCAGCCGTGTTGACCAATGCGTCATCGATCGGGCAATATAACCATTAGTCACCAGCAAGTGCGACTGGACGTTTACGTGCGATAACTAAGTTGTGTCTAATGTGAGGTCAATGACAGTGATCAACATGGTTGCTCCATGAAAGCGTGGTCACAGTCCCTGTCCCGGCCGTGGCAAGGATAAGCACTACTGATGGGCCCTAATAAAAGTGAGACTCGGTGCTAGTATTGTTTTTCAGAAGGGGCTGACTACAAATCCACGGGAATGCGACAGCTGTGATAAATTTTGTGTTGCATAAGTTATAGAATAACCAAGAAACCCCACAATCCATCAATAATCTGGGTGGTATGTTCAGCAATGCTTTGATGCAGTATTCAAACCGTCCGTTCTATACCGCTGCATGCCATAGAGGGCACAATTTGAATTGTGTAATTTTATCCAAGTATACCGGTGATCTAACCCATTTCTACCGGCAAAGCGCACAAACTTTTGTGCCTTAATTCGTATGCATTCTCTATTGTAAATCTCATTCCGTTAATTGACTGTTTAGTTCTCTAATTTACTGTTATACAATTGAAGCTAAAGACTGTCAGCCCTTAGCGAAGTGCTATTAACCAGACAGACTTACATACAGCCCAAATAAACCATGATGCAATCTACCCTCCCCGTCAAATGGTTGGCTTTTGAATAGAATATTCGTGATGGCTGTTCGCAGAAGTCTAGTTTCATGATTACTCGACTCCTGTTGCCCAAAGGGACGTGGATCAGTATAAATTTGGTCTCTTTTGCGTTTTAACATTGAAACTTTGTCAATTCACACTAATTTAATTCGAAATGGGGCAGTGTGCTGTTACTTTCTGATGATCTTGATCATGGTTTACAACCAGTTGGGGGAAATCACCTATGTTCGTGCATTTTTGATAAATCCATGTGAGATCTTCTCTCCTACAGTGCGCTGTGAAACACAACTTGCTAGATCTGTGGTCACTTACTGAAAGTCATGGTTCTATTGATAGGATTTCCACAACATTTCTGTTTAAAAGAAGCCTCGATTTTTGAACACAACTAATAATTATTCACTTTAGTTGCAAGAAAGTAATCCCTCCATTGTAGTCCCTCAATTGTCAGTTTCTATAATCAGCAATGGGTTTGATGGATTCCAGTGTGAATTGTTTGAGAAATCCTGGCGCAGCAGTCGATCCCCTGGATCATTTGATGGATTACGTAGGAGACAGTGGGATGAGTGGACAACAGAGTCTAAATATGAAATTTCCGGGCTCCTGGCATGGCTTCGTAGCTCAGCCGGTAGAGCATTTGTCGCGTTTGGACATGCTGTTTCTGTCGCTGGTTCGAATTCAGCCGAAGCCCTGACTTACACAACTGAGTCTCATCTAGAATTTCCTTCGAAGATGAACAGAAGTTTGGTTGAGTAATGGATGAAGTTGGATAAACCTGTGATCATCGAGTTGTTCGAGCTATTATGTAATAGTACAACTGACTGATCCATGTGCTTTGGAAGGAGACGAGAATTTTCCGCTCTGAGTGCCTGCACGATGCGGACGTGGTGACAGAGATTCCATCGGATGTCACGTCATAAACCCACAGCTACTGTACATCCAACCACCACCCTTGGAACCCCCTCTGTGTGTACATCTTAAGGTCGGATGGTTCAAACACAAGACGATAGGTGAGAAAGAATTATTCACGCGAACACCAAATCGTCATCTAGTCATAAAAGTCTGACAGTGAATCATAAATATGTCAACCGGTAGTCGCATGCCAGCAGGCTCGTTCAACAAATGGTGTTAAGATCCGCCAAGAGGCTGAAGAAAATGATGACAAAATTCAGCGTTATGAGTTGATGAATATGCTTCAGTTAGACGGAACGCAGTTGCACAAGGTGTGTCACTAAGGCAGACAAATAGATTCAAACTGGCTATCAAACATGTGCACGAAGGGCCCGTAATGGGTCAGATGATTGACGTAGAACATAAATGTGCAAAGGTAATTGATGTCCGTTTCTGGCACTTTAGTCGTTGTCATCAAAGAGGCATTGGAAAATTTGCCAACATGGAGTATAAGATGCCGTCTCACATTGTAAGAAAATTCAGAATTTATGCACATTATACTCATTGCAATCGTGTACCGAAAAACCCTACTAAGAGCTAAATAGTCCCTATAAAAAGGTCTGTAATCAATCACGAATTCTCAAACAAAAATTGAACGCAATCGAGCTCCTTGTCCTTAAATCCGTGGTAGTTAATTCCAGTATAGTTGGTGGCCCTGGAGATCATTTAGCACGGACGGACGCGATCCGGAACCGTGCGATCGATTCCGGCACAGCGGTCGCTATGTTATCTTTACGTATCGTCAGTCAATCGGTTGATCACACCTGACAGAAATACATGACCAGCATGTATTACGTGCATGTGTATTGCAGACATTCTGAAAAGTTTCTTCGCCGCTTGCCCAAAATTGTCGTTAATGCCTCTTAAACGCTAACAATCTATCAGTGAAATTACCGTAACACTACTCTCAGGCAGAACAGGATCCTTGAAAAACACGTCTTGGCGATAAGTTTAGTTCTCGAAGGTATGTGATTGTTGTACTTGACAACCAAGGCATTCACTATCGACGAAGTGTTCATCAGTTTAAACAACAGTGTATGAAGTAAGCAAACAATATCTGGAGTCCATGGGTAGTAGTTTTGTTTATGACATTGAATTAAAGAATTTTGGGGGGAATTGGGTTATTTCCTCAAAAACACCGGCAGATGTATCACGAGCCTATGTGCTGATCACTTTATCTAGCACATTAATCAAACGAAATACCATGACTCACTCTAGATTATCATATAATCCATGTGACCACAAAGAGTGCGAAGTTCAACATTCCTATTCACACAAAACAAACTCAATCGTTTGAGCATTTTAAATAGAACAGCCCACATTGAAATTCCGTTTCCCGTGAAAGGAAGTTGTGAAAATATTTGGAAAACAGAATTTTCATGATTCTCAACATATTTGCACATACGTATATGTAACTGTTGAAATGCGGCAAATTCCTGTCGTGTCACCTACTCACAAAAACAAGTGGTTTCCATTCACAGGCAAAACTGGACGACATGAAACTTCCACCAGCACTTTTAAAACGGTATATGTATTCATACCTCGACTGGTCTAGACACATCAAACCTGCGTCCCGTCTAACAGCTGCAACACTTTTGGTTCATAAAATCAGGACGGGGAGGTCGGTCTCCTTTCAGTATCGTGTACTTTGAAACAGTGTAATACAAGCCTCTTAGAGGAACCCAGTGTCATGCTAAACGGTCTAAGTGAAATAGCCATTAAAAATAGTTAGCCGGATTTCACGTAGGTTGAACCGCTCAATAGCACTTTGAATGCTTTCTGGCCCAAAAGTCTAAGTCACATTTCGACCTACCACATTTGGTTACCCAATCCGGAGAATGCGTCTCACAAGATGTATATCCGCTCAATCCAAGTAAGAAGCAATCTCACAATGACTAAGTCAGCAGGACGTATACAACCAGCAGTTCTCTTACAACTCGGCTACAGTCAGGCCGTTAGCATAGTTAACACTTTCAGAAAGTGTTGGATTACTCACATTTTGTAATGAAGACAGTACACGTGAAAACTTCATACAAATTTTGGTACCTGGGATTTAAGGAGCACGGAGTGCCTAAAGAAATGAAGTTCAACAAACCGAATGGAATAACAAGTTGTGATGGTAGTACCATTGTGCTGGATGACAGCCGTACGGTGAACCGGTTTTTTTCACCTATTCGGCTATTGAATCGGACCCATCCAAATTGGGATGTCCAGTGGCTTGTAAGTGAGGTGAACCAATGACACTGAGTTGTCACGGAGTGATGCTTGATTTCTCTTGTAACACACACCTTCCCCATACATGTGTTCTTTGATTAACGGGGGTTTCCTCAAAAAATGGAATTCAGTTGATCTACTGACATCATTATATGGTTGGCGCGTCTGGCTCCGATACCGGCTATTTATATGTGAAGAAAACGACAATGTTCTCTGATGAGTTCATTGACGATTCGTGTTTCATTTTCGTTTTACCTAGTTAATATATACCTATACACGCATGCGAATGTGAGGGATTTTTTAGTAGGTCTCAAATATTAGGCATTTTGCATATTGGTGATAGGTTTGAACGTAAGCGTTATTTGAAATACCAGTGCAAATGTGGGAATGAACTCGGTACCAAGTGATTATCAATGCTTTAAAAATGGAATACAAAAAATATAATAACTTGTCTTCAGTAACATTTCGATCTACTCTGTGAAAAGTTGACCTAACTGGTTCTCGTTTTTGTGCAGGTTGACTAGTAGCTGCCGAAATTTACTGGATATTTTCTTATTTATGTGACCAGCTGTTTATTTAGGGAACTGTTCTCACCTCTTCTACTATCTACATAGACTGCTTATCACAAAGCAAAGAGAAAAGAGAACTTTGTGAAGTGGACGAAACTTCTGATTGACGTGACAATCCCTATTACGTATGACAGAAAAGAGACAATTTGTTAACTTTAAACCGGTGTTATATCATCTTCATGTTTTATGTCATACACAACCGTGAGGTGTTTTTCTGATTCATAATCCCCCCCCAGTTTATAAGATCAAACCATACTGGAGGGATTAATCTATGGAACCATGTCAATGTGTTTATGTTAGGCGATAACTACAACTGAGATGGTTTTATTTGCTGGGATTTTCTTACCATTCTCGATGTTAACTCACTGGTTTCGTTCAAAAATAACCGATCCACAACACATCAGCACTGAGTCGATCAGAAATATACCTGAAAACTCTTGTGTATCTACGAATTGTATCTGATAAGTGACACTTAACTTGCGTCATGCTCGAATAACTAACGTATCTATCAGCAAACCTCTGTAGTAATGATAGTTGTATGGAGGACTGCGTATAGGAATTGTGATGGTTGTAGGCCTCGTTCAATACACTGTTTTCTGTAGGACTTGGGCAGTTCCTTAAGTGAGTGCTCTTTATCCAAGTGAATCACTTAAGGGGAACAACTGACTGGCCAGTGTGTATTGCATTTCCACTAAATCTTCCAATTATTGTTAGCAAATCAGTTAGCTTGGTCATTACGGGAAGATCTACTTTTGCTACTGTGCGTTTGTGCTTTATATGTCAACTTTATAAAACTGATTCTTGTGAAGTAAACTAGATGATTTAGTGCGAAACATTGCGCATATTACTGTTGACAGTTAGAACCACTATGGCATTGGTTTTTATGTAGATAGGAGTTATGTCTATTGTTGTCTCGTCCCCTCCGCGATAAAAGCCGTTGAAATGACTACAGATGGTTAATTACCACGACTGCATCGATCATCAAGTGAGGAGTACATGATGAATAACCGTGTGAAGCAAAGTACGATCTGACATATTCGTGTCCGCCAACGCATTACAAAGCAGTAAGCTGACATGACAACAGTTGGAAGCTTACTGAGGATCGTTTCCTGGTTACCCATCACAAAAACGTGTCACATATTCGCCGACTGTAGAGCATATCAAGCAGAATGCTAACAGACGACGATGTTCAAGTGTTTGAGACTAACATGCGACGTCTCTAAGATCCCGAATGACATCCATCAGATCTGTATGGCAAATAATTGAAGATAACGCTTGATTTGACAGTGTCAACTAGACCTACACAGTTTGTACTACAGGAATATTTTCTTGTTTACAGGAAGGTTAACAGGATGGCCTTGCTGAATCAGTAGTCGATTTAGTGGGGTTTGAAGTTGAGGGAACGTTACTACACTGTCTCAAATTAAGTTGAGTGGGGGGGGGTGATACGTTTGAAATGACTGTTAGCAGTGATTCGGATGAACAAACCATTTCATGAGCTATTTAACGCGCGACGGTTAGTGATCATTTCGGATGCGTTTTCAACAACCGGTTCAAAACAGATTGCAGTCTTGTACAGAAATCAAAACATGACGACTAGAATTGCCACGTTGAGCGATTTCTTCTACCATACATACCAACATTTCGTGATATCAACACACACTTCTCGCATATTCGCACTGTGGCTACTTTCTTCGCGAAATTAAAGTTTTTAAATGGACAGCTTATAATCGGGACCTCAATCCATTTGTGAACCGTCATGGATCCCCCAAGGGATAGACATGCCAAAGTGTCAGTCGTTAGTTCATCTACTCAACTGAAGAGTACTGTCGAGGTAGACAAGAGACGACATAAGTCATGCTGCATGCACAACATGCTAGGTTGAATCATTCAGGCGAAGAGAAATTCTGCAACGAAACGTTGTTACTACTTTGAATCTGTTTCTCCAAACAGAGGAAACTATGTCGGTTGTCTGTATACTTGCCATTATTGGCGTAGAGATTATTCAGCTGAACATACTAAACGAATGAAGAAATCCTTGCAGATTTTTTGTCATGAACATGGATCAGTAATCTGAGAACAGCTATTGCTGTAAACTATTTTTTTACGGGAATTGGTTACAGGTTTATTGAGAAGTGTACAACCTGTTCGGTTTCACTCTAAGTTCAGAGGCGGTTCAATCAAAACAGTTTTGATATGAACGAAAATGCTTATCAAAAGTATCTGATCATTCCCCCGATGTGAACGGACAATAAGTGTAAGACTTTGATGAAATGTATCGCACAAATAGGGAACTCTAAATGGATCAAAACGACATTCAGTTACACTACTATCGCAGCCAATGCAATTCGTAGAACGATACAGGCAGGCAGAAATGGGATTTGGTCATTACGAACTAAGTTAGGCATTTTTTAAATAAGCTGCTATCCAATAAGTCAATATGTTTGTCGATGTTAATGCAGTGGCAAATAAGTTGTGTCATTTTAACTCAGACTCATTAGAGTCCATAGATTAATGCTAGTGTTACAAGCACTGACTGGAACCGTGTAAAACCTCAATACGTTTCATATTCCAGTAAGGCATAAAAATTCTATGGCGTGTTATAGTAGGGGGTATAGTCGAAATACATCGGGTATACATATCTGACTTGAACTTCATCTGTGTAACTTTTATAGTGTACATTATACTTCATGGAGCTTATTGTCAATATAGTGTGGTCATATGGAGTAAACATTAGCTGATTCATAATATGACTTATCTGTGGATTCAACAAGTCCATAGCTATACCTTAACAGGTAGATGTAAGTGTACAGGTTTGTGTGCATTGTCCAAACTGGAAGTTAATTATAGGGTTATTTGATGTACACATAGGTTTTAATCCGAAATGTTTGGTTAGTAACACTTGAAAATTAGGAAGAACTTTTTCACAGACTACCACAAAGTTGAATCTTCACCACAACGGTTGGTGACTGTTTTACAACATTTTTGTTTCGCCTTAAGAAATTATGTAAACCACGTGGTATTTGCCTGCATAATTCCAAACTTTTATTTTGTTCATTAAAGTTGAACAGATATTGATAGCTAAACATGAAAAGTACTCATAAGTGATTGCCGTTCATTTGCGAGATTCGATTATTCAGTCATGCTTACATGTTGTTGGCGATAAGGATAATTTTGGTAAACTACGGAACAGATGCTTGTTTCCGATCAAACTACCCCCAAACTGACAAATTACCGGGCTATCTTGAATGCAATTGGAAAAGGCTTATTTGTGTCACCATAGTTAATTTAGCTGTTAAACTGACTGTAACCTCCCATCCGACCACCAAAACCAGTATTCTCTCCAAAAATGCTAGAAGCACCTGTTTCCTGGGTTCCAATTTGGAATCACATAGTAACTACTCAATGTGTTTCGAACCTGCTCAGTTTTTTCACTGTGACTAAGCGAGACAACAATTTCCGTTCTGTCCCATATGTGTCACTTAATTCCGTCGCAGAATCGTCGGTCAATTAATGTTCGTACGCTTCCCCGGAATGTATATCCTGAATATTCGGACTCAGATTTTGGTCAAGACTCCAAGTAGGTCACCCTAATGCGGGTCGTTCATGAGGAAAAATCTATGTTTTGTGAGATGGGATGTGTATATCGCATCATTTACTAACCGGAAAATTCCCCTTCCCCGTACATATTACGTAACAAAAGGTTGTAAAAACCTTTCAGTTGTGATGATGGAAGAACTGCAATTTTGGCGAAGTGGCACCAATCAGATAATGTTATCCTAGTGTTGTTGCACTTGCATACAACGTCAAATATCCATGTAAACAGTCATGTGACTTGTGGATTTCCTATAAATTGTCAATGTTCCTACGTCACACAATTCATCCGAAGAAAATAGGGAATCTCTATGACGTTTCTGGATGTTATCATAATGTTCATTCTCAAATCGTGTAGTCCTTCTCTGAACTGATCAATCGTAACTCACATCAGTAATCTAATGTGAGATTTCTTCATTTCAATGTACAGAGTACAATCCGGTCTGGGTCATAATTTTCATAAGTATAGTGACAGATACGCATTTAACTCCTCGACCGGCTCTCTCGAACTGATGGGCACAAGTGTGACGAAGTATGGAATGAGGCGACAGTGTACTTTATGACAGCTGGATACTATACGGGAAGGAGACAGTTCTGGCAAAGGTTAGGTCTATGTCCAAATCGCGATAAGTTGCAATAAATTCTCATTTCGGTTGTTTGCTAAAACGTAGTCAACAGTTTGCATGCAATAAATGTGTGCCAACTTGTCATCACACGTCAAACAAAAAGATAAACACAACTGATCAATCGCTTTTGTTCAAACACACACTTTCCAATGTCTACAATACAAACAAGTAAACAGCTAACAATTTTCAGTTTGTTGATGTTTTTTTCAGGTTGTGATATAAACAAATGGATTTCCACTAGTTTGGATAGTTTCATCTAGAAGCACTCTTTGTTCACAAAAAGGAAGTAGTTTAGTACAGGAATCCTTCAATGAAGTTGAAAACATTCGCTTGTACGATCCAGTTTTATGCACTTGTACAAAAAAATCCACAAAGGTGATTACTGTTAATGACTCATTGAGAGAAAATCTAGTCCGTAATACTCAGCAAATAGTTGTACTTACAGTAGAATAGAAACATATTTCTAGAATCCTTCTGTTCAAAAATGCCCGTGTAACAGATTTTCTAAATCATCTTTTGCATACGCACCAATAACCTTTCCAGTCTGCATCTTTGCGCACCTTTGTCGTTCTTTAGTTAAGGGACAAAATACACATACACGCTCACTTGTTTCCGTGCTGTTACACAGTACAATATATGTACGAAACGAATTGTGGTTGTCTTACATAAGTTAGCCATTTCTATTCGTGTTTCAAACTGTGATCAATATTTCAGATAACTTTCGTAATTTTTAAATGTGTTGTCCGGTGTTTTTAGGTCGTATCCATCACTTTCAAGCACTAAACACCCAATATGTGTTGACTTTCTCATCTGAGCTACTTGGACTGATCTGGTATGTAGTCAACTGTTAGCATCATAATACAAGACGAAATAGCCTCGTCGAAACTGAGAGTATATTAACACGTATGGGCCCGCATTAACATATCGTGCACAGTATATACACTTCGAACACATACAGCAGTTATAGTGTGTGAATGCTGGTCTGCCAGATCACGTGGCCATTCAAATTAACGAAAGTGACCCAAACCGATGAGTTTTGCCTGGACAATAGACCATAAAGGTCAACTTATGATAAGTAGGTCCGAACACATATGCCTAGACATCAGGAGGTACCTGCGTTTGACTTGACTATCAAATGGATACGTTTAACTTGCAGTGCAACCTGCACTCGATTTGCTTATTCGAACTCCAAAGTTTTCCCACTTGAACCATTCGGCATCAGTCAAGTGGTCAGTCATATCTGATCAAACAACGCTAGTTGACGAGAATCTATTCAGTCGCAATCAATACCGATCCGTTTAGTTTCCGAAATCTTATACGTGTTTAATGATTACCATGTTCTCATGTGCTCTTCGAATGGGTGTGTTGTTTACTGTGGGATATCTGTTGCATTCGCCAATACTGTCAAACAAGGAACAATGGCTGTGTGATGGAACTGATTACATTAACCTAAACCCACCAATGACAACCCCTGTTCATCAAGATTGGCAGTCCTTTTATTTCTGTCACACAGGGAGATCGTCATATGATATATAGTTGTGGATATGGGCACACGGAAGGAAACGTTAATAGGCATCAAACAAGAATAAGCGAGCATATCTTAAATCGGTTAGTGAATAAGTTGTTCTAACTGACAAACGTGAATAGATAAATGTTCTCCTGGAGTGCATTTCCTTGCATGACTCGAATTTGAAATTCTGTTTACATTCTCATAAGATAGCCGTACACCAACATATTCTTCTGTTCATAATGTATCGTTTAAATTACTGAACAATTCAAAGTATTTGACCTAAAGAACACCGTTATGCTCAAATCAAGTAAGTTTGATGATGAATTCCTTTTTACAAAAAACGCAACATTTTGCCACCTTTTGCTTACGTTTCAATCGATTCACCATGCAAATTTTAGCGTAGTGTAAAACAATCGCCTGAATTCATTACAGTCCCCCATCTCGACAGTTGCACACGGCCATCCAGGTGCCATGTTTTCTCCCATGTTGTTGTTGCTGTTATCGTTCCTCTCGTCCTCTCTTGTTCAGTTCAAGAGTCCAATCAAGGCGACACTTGTAGGCTGTCCAACAATATCTCAATCAAACTTAAACGAGGTGATGTTCTGAGGAGGCTGATGAACACAGATCAAAGGAGAATACCGACCGGAATCTGATCTAAATAAACAAGAAGTGGTTCAAGCAAATTCAATATAATACTCGATTTTATCACGTGATCTAGCCGCGATGACAAGTTAAAATGTTTGATTGTTCCAAAGACCGGCGAGTAGGACAAACCAACAGTAGTTGGACAGGATTCCCTTCATTTCACTGCTCAATTCTATACTGAATGATAAATTGCTATTGGTGTTCAAGCTTTTCAAGGAAAGTCAGCGTAACCTGTTGTGTCTGTCAGAAACTGAGTGGAATAACGGTTGTATGCGGTTCAGAACCTGCTGTGTTCTTTGTAAACGAGAATGTCAGTTGACGATGCCCAAGGACTACTAGATATAAATGAATACAAGGTAGCCGAGTACCTCAGTAGTGACTGCAAGTGTGTTTGGAGATACGGTGAGGGGTTGCGTCAATAAACACATGAGTCGAACATCGGTGTCTCCTAACAATCTCATCCGAACCCATCTGATAGAGTTCACCTGATTGTTATACACAAAACTCTGTAACGTAATCACTGGAAACGGTGAAACAGAGTTTACTGTCCTGGTTGGATGCATCCAAATCGTTTCTTTCTAAAAGCAATACTAAATTTTACCGGATGACTGTCAGCAGTCGGCGCTATATGATCAAAAACAAATGCTCATCACTCTTTTTCTGTTAGTTACATTATACTGACTGATGACTGTGGGCAAGTGGAAAGTTAATTACAATTTCCATCTTTTGGATACCTCATTCAAATGACTCGACAGAGTTTGAAGGTTAAAGTTATCTATACTTCTCCACTGTTGTTCCACGAACGTCATTTAGGTGTTGACTATACCATCTGTTGAATAAGATACAAATGCTAACTGCATGGTTTCGTTCCCATCCTAGAGTAGCAAACAGTCATTCAATAAAGCACGATCTTTACTGTCCAACTCAACACGTTCTCACTCCACACGCTCGTTCGTGTCTGTGAGCAAGATTTCCAGCTCATAACGCAGCGATGGTCTCCCCTCACATGTCATGTTTACTTCCGCCTCGTTTGTGTATGTGGTTGACGCTTTTGTTGTGGGTTTTTCGTTTGCACTTCTCGTCCGTTGATCCGAATTCGTTTAGCAGTGGCGCGTCTGGACACCTCTGTTGTCCGTAATCCACATACTGTGGGCTTCTGGGTATATCGTACTACCGCGTTTAGATATTCCACCGAATGTTGGAATAATCAGACCTTCAATTTAGTTGCCCATAACACTAGTACGACTTCGTAGCAAAGATTATTCGAGACTTTGTGATACCAACCGATGTGGACTGTGTTGTATGATGAAATGTTCGGTCTTTGAATTCTTCAGTGCTACTTGTGATTAAGTGATTGATGCTGTCACATAGCATGATGTAACTCCTCGGAGAAATATGGTCATGATCAAATAAGTTCTGAATTGAAATGATCGCATCCCATTGTCTATCATTGTGTATACTATCAAAGAAGCACAATCTACCATGACCGAACTTGTTCATACTAGTGCTTCCCAGGAGAAAAGATGTGAAGTTCGGTTAACTGACTTCAAAGTCATCCTGTTTGGTGTTTAGACTCACTACCAGTCATCGTTATCGTCTAGTCACAGTTGATTTCCAAAGAATTCCCACTTTGTTCATCTTGTTAGCTTAAACGTATTGCGTTCGTTGATTTTATTCATGAACGGACATATCGAACCGCCATTCCAACATACCAATAATATTTTATGAAACGTTTGTGTTAATAAAGTCATTGTCGATTTAGTGAAGTTTACCGTTTATTTTTAAAAAAACTTAATTAAGTAAACTATATCTGACGACAGAAAAAGAACGATACTTGTGAATAAGCTGATTGTGGCAGGTAGACCACTGCTCATTGGTCAGCAAAACAACAGTCTTTACACGTAATCGAAGAATTCGACAATGAAGATGTTCCACGAAGCATTAGAGTTTCAAATCAAAGGGTTGAAACCAGTTTAACATCACATGTTGAGATGTCGGATTGTAAGTACTGCCAAAAATCGAACATAGAGGAAGATAATACTTTTTGAGAGTAAGAAATCTCTCAACAATAAATCACGGAGCAAAATTTTTGCAAGTTATCAGACAACTTAGAATAGTCCGTGAGTGCAAGCGAATAATCGAAGTACCTTGGTGGTCTCAGATGACAGGTGCATGGAGTATAAAAGATTAACATGTCATAGGTAATTAAATCGGTTCGACAGTCCATACCACAAAGGACTGACTTGGTGTCAGCAACATGATGATCGATCCGTTACCTTAAAGCCTTATCAATTATTGTTTTCTGACTTCAGTGTTTATCCATTATAATGATACCGAGTAGCATGGTTTTATTGTTACAAACCTCTGTTACAGTAGACAGGGTTTTTACTGAGACTTGTAGCATCAAGCAGAGTACCTAGCAGAAGATGAATAACCGGCCCTCCGCAAGTCCCTTACAATACGGTTGTGCCTAACAAAGCGTAAAACAACGTGGTTTAAACATTGATTAACCGGTCACGCAAAAGCCCAGTGTAGGGTAAATTTCACTCAAATGGGTTTAGACACGGAATTTTGTGTATTAAGCCCCATTACCTTGATTATATCATATTTAATTCATAATTGGCGCCAAGTAAGGCTTGTCACCACTAGTTCAGCAAACCGAATGTACGTGGCCGGTCATTATGAGTGCGTGAATATTCCTGGCAGAATGTCTAGAATTGGAATTAAACAATGTAGAACAGATCAGTGATGAATGGTAGACATTGTTAAATCGCTCCTGATGATTTAAGATAGTCAGTAACCGGTACCTGACAATTCCCATAACGTTGATTCAGGCAGCCAAGTTAATGGGACTGTCTTCGAAGTACAGAAAACATCAGATGAGGTGATCGAAATGATTGATATATCACAGCATTATTGACAAAAATACAATAGAAGTTTTTCTGCAACTCGAATATGAATAAATCGGACACTCAGGATATCTAACAGTCAAAAGCATTCAGAATGTAGCAACCCAAAACGAGTTTGCACTGACCATCAGTCAATGAGAAATTAGTTCATTAAAACACTCGTGCATAAGTGAAGATGAAAGCGTGTCAAATAATACCATACAAGAAAGTTTTAGTAGGCAAGTTATGATAGTAAAAACAAAAAGAAAACAGATGTCGTGTACGTGGAATCGTGGAACAAATTTCATCACGATTGTTCACTGTAAATAGCAATCGAAAAAATGAATGCAAATTTAGGATCAACATTCTACAAGCAAAACAAGCGTGGTTGGGCTTATTCAACGTTACGTCTTGTACTAAAAACACAGAACAACAAACATCCCAATCAAACATCAACAAATCCAGCAAACACCAATGAACAAATTCCGCGTGAACAGCCTTCAAACAATCCTAACGCTTACCTATTGAATGTTTAGTGTATCCATCACTACCGTCTTATGTGGAGCATGGGGAATGTGTATTATGGTGAATTATTTCAGGTCGAATCGATGTTTATTCTCGAGTTTATTCTCTCTGTCAAGCTTTATTAGAAATGCTTGGAGCATTATTTTTGCGACAAAATAACAAATCACATGGATCATCGTAATTGAGTCTAAACATTTCATGTACGCGCTGGCCAAATATCCATTCAAGTTTTCACGATTCATGGTCATATGTAACGTAGTGACCATTGATTTGATCAAAATGGAACCCGGATTGGGCATGACTTGAATGATAGCTGAAGAGGACATCGTGCCTTATAATAATGCATAGAAAAAGTGTAACAAGTACACAGTATAAAGACTGTTCAGTAGGACAAGTGAGCGAGGATTTGGTGACCAGTAGTACAATTCTTGTTGTAATTATTCAACAACAATTGATGTGACAAAATAGTGGAACAGAGTAAACAATGATTCACTGTAGTTTTCCAAAGGTGTTAATTTCCGGGGCGTATACACAATTTGACTCAACTAGTCGAGTTGTGTCGTATTCAGAAAAGTCGTAAAGATTGATCGTTTTCACAGTGACTGCTAGTTTTCCCGTATTATATTAACAACTTTACAAACGTTACGGCTGATTTTATCAACAAGTAATTAGGCAGGTTTCCTATATTTTAAAGAGTGATAGATGTAGACTTTGTTTGGATTCAAATCAACAACCATATCCTCATGTATCTATCTCACATGTGCCCTAACGGCTGAGCTACGATAGTATTTCGAGAAATTCTAGTTGTGACCACTTAAGAAATCTCTCCGCAGCAATTCTTCTCTTGGCTCATTTAATGGACTCCATATATCACTATGGGATGTGTATGCAACAAAGCTCAAACCTGAGGGTTCGGGTATTTTAAAATTGCCCTGTAACCCGGTTTTAGCTTAAGCACCTTCAGTCAGCAACGGCACAGTCTTGTTCACATGAGTCAGTACATACCTTATCTGGCTTGTGACAGCACACGAAATTACCCAACCTCGTAGTTGATGGTGATCTAATCGAACAATTGTTCAATACTTGCACAAGCCATCCGGCCCCACTTACTCAGAAAACTGAACATACTCATCCGTCGCTGTAACACAATGACAGAAGTGATCAGAACATTGCTACCAATTCCTACTGAACACCTGGTTCTCAGCAGACCTGAAGTAAACGAACTCGTGTCGGCGGTGAGTGTCCGCTGAAAATGGCTATCTGTTTCAGTATAATTAGAGCGTGCGCTGTACGATTAACCATCCTGCCCTAATGAGGGTATATGGCGAGAGGAGTGATCAGTAATTTCCAAGTACCAAGCCAAAGCACACATTCAGTATTTTAAATACCTTCATTTTACACGAATTTTCTAGAATTATTGCACAGCATTCCACCTGAACAGGTGAATCGTTCCAAACGTATCAAATGCTTTAGGTTTCCTTTGAATTTAATATCGATTCTGTGCGAATAGCCGAACACTTGGCTTAACTTGCACACACACACACACACACACACACAATCACACACAGAAAATCTGATTCATTCAGGTAGAACTGAGCGCACACACGCACACACAAGTCTTTCAAGTACCAGTAAGTGCCGTAAAGACACATCGAAAGGTCATCCTCCTTTTTTTACTGCGCCGACCAACTACAAAGGAGAAGTTTACAGTTATGGAGAAAGGCTGGCGGCCTACCGACTAGTAGTCATTTCTAAATACACTCACGCACACACGTACACGGACACATAAACACAGTTCGGTAGCAATATCATCTGTTGCTGGCACCAGTGTTCTTGTTGTTATTGCTTTTCATCTGACCAGATCTGTGTTGCGGCTCATAGTGTTGTAACATCAAATGATCTGCCGCGCTGGTCACCTTTGTGATCATATCGGCTGCTTGGCTAGTACTGGCTCATGCATGTGCGCGTGTACAATGTGTGTGCAGTGACTGCACATGATTAGAACACACATCATGTGACTGTGCATGCACCGAACTCGAGCGTACGTTGAAAAAAATCGGATTGACCACAGCACGTACTGCACAGTTAGGTCCGGTTGAATGATGTTAACGGGTTTGGGTAATGCCACTATCCAATCAAACTACTGTCGGCGCTCAACCACCTGTGGCATTTCAGACAATTGAGGAGAACGCTTATCCACCCGAGGTATTGGGATACACATGCAAAAGCGATTAACAGCATCAGTTGTTCAACAACCAATAGAGTTTGGCTCAGCCGACGAATTTCATTGGATTCAGAGTGGCCTGCGTCTCAGAAGGACCAAGACGGTGGTTTGGATGTTACTGACGCTTCAGAGCCTCGACCGAGGAAGTTACATCCAACTTCATGAGATATATGGTAGAAGTCTCTGAAATTGTCCTCGCGAATAGCATCAGAACCAAATAGTCTGTTTCGATCATTTTGTTATGTACGGGAAATTCATGGGTATAATGGGCACATCTCTCTGGGAGTTCACACGTGCATGACGTTTACCGGGTTTGTTCTGGAACATTGTTTTGCGCAACTGTTTACAAAAGGGAGGAGTGACGCTAATCAAGTGTGTTGTGTGAACTTAGTGTACTGGGAAAGCAAGTGACCAATGGGTGTCAGTATCGAGTGGTTCAAACTTGATGGAGAATTACTCGGTCAACGTACCAATGATTGATTGCAGTAACAGGCATTAAACAATATGCCAGAATTAATTGTTACCCTGTACGTTTGAAGTTGGTTTCCGCTGTCGGTTTCGATCTCAAAAGCTTTTTCTCAATATAGACTCAATGAAATTGTATCCATCAAGATTAGTTCAGTACGCCTCAAAATAGGCTTCTTTTTTGTTTAGTACAAGGTTTTCACAACGAACAGCTTGTTCATATCCATTTTTACTTACTGTGGATACGTGGACACAAACTGACGTTTTTATAACATGTCGTATCCTCAAAACAACATTTGGTTACCGGTTTCTACCTTTTATAGACTTATCAGATGGAGATAGTCTGTACAGGGATCGAACCAATCGTTGTGGTTATGAATCAAAGTTTTTTATACGCCTTACTGTCATTTGCATAAACATTGCTAGTGCTATACTTTTAAGTCAAATTATTCTGGATTGAATAAACGTGAACCTTCCTGATCACGTGATTAACAACAGAAATTAAATGGTTAGTTTGTATAAATACGATCGTGCAAAGGTAACATTATTTGAACACTTCTGACTGAAAGCCTGTTGTAGAGTTTGTTATGCATTTGCCATTACAGCAGTACATTTAACGTTATTAGTAGAAAGATTCTGTTTTGTATTCTCAGAATGTATGATATTGGATCATCTCTCACAATGCTGTTAAACGATTATTTATTGATCCGCCCCCCGGTAAACTGGTCAAGAATCGTCTTAACAGCAGCGGCAGCAGCCACGATTTCGGGCGTTCTGTAGTGCACAGTTCTATCTCTATTTTTCCTTCTGCTTCATAAGAACTCTATGTAGAATCCCAATTAATAGTTTTTGTTACTCGGTACAAATGATCTGCGCTTTGCTGTCCCCAATTCAGCACTATCCTTCTGCCTTACCGTACAAAATGGTTTTATCGAATTGACTGGATGATCTAGTGTAGGCATTGTATTTCTTAATATGTCCAAAGAAATTGATATGTCTGTATTTTTTAAAGAAAAAAAACTATCAGCAGCTTTTAATACCGGTCCCCGAATACAACATGAAAATAAGTTTATTCGTATGATCCTATCTGTAAAGTATTTAGATGTTACCATGAACCACGGGGTGATGTGCTTTTTCTAAACTGGATAGAACCACGTTTTATTTTTTTTACATCTAAAGTTGTTTTAAACCCAGTATACACTTGTCTTCTGTTTCATGATTTAATACGTAATTCCATTTTTGTCATATTGTTCTCTTGTTTCCCCCCTCCCGGGCTTCTAACGAAATAGATTTCAAGGTGATCTTTGTCCAAATGTAACCACACTCCTCATTACAATCTCACAGACTTTATAACGATTCAGTATTTTTAAACATTCGTTTGCTTCTAAAATTTTATCCGTTTCTGTCCATCTTCTTCGCTTAGACCATTTTGATTGTAAATCCACATCTTCATCTTGATTCTATTTCAAATCCAAATATCCGTTTACCGCCATATGCAGTTCATTTGTTATCTTCTACTTAACATATACATATCGACAATCTGGAAAATGCATTAACCAAAAAGTTGAGTGAACAATTTTGTTAAGTATTCTGTCCGCTGATGATATGGTTGTGTAAATGTTGAATGTCCACCTTGCAAATCACACAAAGTCAATTCTTAACTCGATTTGTCAGCGGGGAGATTGCCCGGTAGGCATAGGGACTAAAGTTATTTATCTTGGTATCATGAGAATATACACCGGTGATGAGCTCAAACCCCAATGAAACTCTAGTTTGGTGCTTCCTTTCCACATAGGCCAGTAAAATTAGGCTCTCCGAGAAAGAAACATGCGACTACCTTTAAATTATATGCAAGTTATCAAGTAAAATCAAGTGAACTAGCCCTCCTAATAAAAACCGAAATAAGGGTGGTCATAATCGGGTTTAGTTTACAAGCAGAGTAGTTTTCATGAAGAAGCAGACCGCATCAAAGCTCTTCCTACGGAATCAAAGCGTGAGGTACGATTACACTGTTGGTCAAATTTGACTGTGTAGTTTGATGGATTGATTTTTGATGTGTCAAAATTTTGTACTGTATGTAAGTAATTTGCCAGAATTACTAAGTTAGAATATGCCTATTGTTAAAACACCAGCGCTTAGGCTGGACTGGAACTAGTTGCAGAAACAGTGTATCTAAACACGGCGAATGTACTACCAGTTGATCTACAAGACCACGTCAGGAGTTGATAAATGTCTCACTCTGGCCCAATTACTCATCAATTATTCATCAAATGATCCTGAGAGTGGACTGTCCCGACAGGTTTTGATGAGTGTTCAATTAGATTCGAGTTTAGCATTTTACTAATCAAACAAACAAACCTCTCCGTCTTCTCGTTTGTTGTATTAGTGTTGCCACGTGTATTGTCAAAAATGAGGGCAGGACTAAGCCTTTCTGGGTTGCTGGTATGATCTATAATGAGTTAGACAAACAGAGAAAAAACCGAAAGAGAATCGATGAAGACAAGTGGTTCAGAGAGGATTGAGAAGCCAGACGACTGTAATGTGGTCTCTGGGTGAAGCTTTTGTATGCATAACGGAGACAGCAGATAGGAAGTGTGGCTAATCAAGTTCATAAAAGCTCCTATTCGAGATCATCATCAAAATCCACCAAATCGGTAAGAGACTACCCAAAAATTTTCAGATACTTCACAGAAGTAGGTCACAATTTGGTAACATTTTAGCACCCGATAAAATGACCACTATTGGTTACAAAATTAAAAACTCTTCACAAAATAATCAAAAATTTTCCAAAATGATTGTAATACAAATCCACTTCCATGACCACACCACAGTGACACACAAATTTTGAATGAAATCAGCACCAGAAAAATCGTTCGTCTGCTAAAAACGGCCATGACCTGGATACATAAATAAGATGGCATATTCGGCATGGAACTCGCAACACGAATGTCACTGACTTCTATTCTTAGCCATATTAGACAGCCTTCTCATCCTAAAACACCTTCGGTATCCTTCAGACTTCACCTAGGAAGCCAGGAGAGCCCTACTGATGCAACCTACAAAGTGAGTACCTTCGTACCTCGAGCCTGAGTCATGCACTGACCACTAGGCCACTGCTTTCAACCTAATCCACTACTCACAAACAAAGCACGATATGACATGGGATGGGTTGACATTTGTAAGATGTGGACAAGTCAACGAAGCGTGTGTGACGAGATCAAAAATACTCAGAAGTTTGTAGAATCTGCCAATTCTGAAGGCACGCCGACGAGCTTCGTCATCTTTGACGCAGTGCCATCACCACACGACGCGAATGCTTCGAAGGAACCGACGGTCGAATACTAACAAACTGTGGATACCCTTCACTTGAATGGACTAGGATTCAGTGTCTACTATAGAAAAGGTCTTATAGTGGTAATGTACATTCGACCTTTCCCGGGAAGAAGGAGATCATACATATGCCACCGATTATGTAATCTAGCAAACGTTATTCGATTATTACCTAGACGATCTGTGGTCTCATCAAACATCCTATCAGCGTTGATACAAATCTTGAGGTACATGAACTTCTTGACCACCTCGAAAGGTTCAGCAAAAATTATGTGAAACGGCACAGAGTCTTGCCAATCTCGCGACAGCACCATGCACATAGTGGGCGAGAAGACTGTACCCAAATGATGAACTAAAGCATCCAGTTTGTCCAAGAAGTTTTAAGCTCTCTATGAATCCTCATGGAGTTGAGGTAATTCGTCCGCATGTTTCATGTCACGGGGGCAAATGTCAGGGAGCAGTTTCAAAACATCGTGTTGGTACTGTGTCACGGCACATCCCAGGATCTCATCTACTACCAAATTGAATAGGAAAGGGGAGCTTGAACAACTTTGTCGCATCGCAATTAAGCTACTGAAGGTTGGCGATACGCTGTCGTTCAGATAGATCGACAGTATCACGGAAGTGGACAATCATCATGTTCGCAGTGAAATACAGTCAGCTAGACGTGGTACTTTCTGCTGTCGGCGTATCAAGAAGTGAGACACCGACTGATTTAAAAAAAAAACGAGATTTCAGCTATCGAACGTGCGAATTTGGGATTTCGTCAGTGAAGTAAAGAACTCTGGAGGTCAAATTGTGTAGAATACAGTTTCTCAAGCAAGTTACTTACACAGGCGAGTAATTCCAGAGATGAATGATCAGTAGATATATCCAAACTAGACAGGTAGCGCTCAATGCGATACCCAGCTCTTAAGTAGGGAAAAAAACGTTTTGTTCCTGAAATTTCAATAAGAAACGCGGGAAATAATTTTGAGATTGTGCCTATGGTTTGATTGCTGAAGGAGAAAATCAGTCTTCCTCAAACGTAAACATATTCAGCGTAGTCTAAAGTGGTCGGAGTCGTGTATATTGTGAACATCCGGATGACTTTTACCTACATGTAGAAATCTAGTCTTGGTAGGCATAATAAGTGGAGAAGATATTGACATTATTTCAGTTGGAAGATGGTAGGCTTTTACGATAAGACCAGGTGAGAGAAGACCATTGCGGGTTTTAGATGCTTTCAAGGTTGTAAACTTGTGTGGCTATGTGGGACGGTAAAGAAAACACCAATTCTTATGTCAACACGTTTTCAATCAGAAACGCTTCTAAGTAACACAATACCTTTATAAATGTGTTCGGCCAGCAAACTGGAACTTATGTCTTCTGTTAAGCCACTCAGCTTTTAATCCCGATTTAATCTCAGTTGGAAATTTTTGGAACTCAACTATGCCTGAGTCTATTCTGAAGAACATACTGAATGGCAAACTAAAGGCCCCTTCCGTTTGTTTCCGAATGAAAACTTTCCATCGTAAACTTATTAGATTGTCGCAATTGTCGTTCCGGTTAGCCTTGGTAAATTTTCAGAGAAATATGGATTCTTGTTCCGTTTGTGGCACTTTCGTGTGTAATAGCTACCAGAATCAAAGAATAAATGGAACGGGCCTAACCGTTGTAAAACTAAACCCAGTTGGGGAAAATCTGGACTTCGCCTTGAGTCGAACCGGCAAAAGAAACAGCGCGCCGAAACGCGGCAAAAGCTCTACCACTAGACCTGTGGAGCCATGTAGGAGGCCCAGAAATATAACATTTTGTTTCCGTTACCAATCCAAAGGACCTTGTCATATATAACTTGCCAAATGAGCCAGTAACACAATTACAATGCAAAACAGCGGCGTCGATGGATTTCGGTATGAACTGTTTGATAAATCCTGTTTGTACAATCAAATCACTGTATACTTTGGTAAATTCCATGTGATGTAGGGTTGTATGTGTAGCCGAACGGAAATATGAAACCTTTGAGCCTTTGATATGGCTTCATACATCAACTGGCAAAACGCTTACCATGTTTCGACATATTATTTATCTCACTAGTTCGAGTCCAGCCGAAGACCGGGTGTTTTGCAACTGAGGCCATTCCAAATCATTCAGTCTGCCACAGTACTCATCGGCAGTATAATTATAAAGAAATATGTGGTAAACTAGATGGTCCTATGATTACTTTGCAGAATGAGGACCTTTCAGTCTTGGCATGTGGGGATCCTTGAACACCTAAAGTAAGTCATGAGATATATATTCCGTACATTAGAAATGTACTAATGTTCAGCCCGACTGAATGTAGAACGTAGCTGAGCGCCAGCTCATCGGAACCCATCTGACGGGAGAACGCTGAGAAAGAGTAAGCACTGGTTCCAACTTGCGATGACTAAACCTACAAAGCAGTAGCTGACTTACATCGTTTGTGAATACTGTTCAAAATAGACGTTGAATTAGAAAGCTTGGGTGAACCAAACGTGGAAGCTTGACATAATTGAGCGTATGACTGAGGGCTTAGATTTGTGTTTAGTCGCTTGACTGACATATGCTGCGGTATAACAGCAGCAAGTGGGAGAAGCGCATAAACAGTGTTTTATCGCACACAGGTAGCCTGCTTCTTACATTAATTCTGAGCATTAGTCTTACAGTGGAACAAGCCATCAATGAATTGAGTGGAAACGTCTGATTCAGTTACTGATGTAAACGCCGGTTCACTTGTTTACTGACTAAATATTTGAATGGTAGAAGATGATTGCGGAACTGTTCGCGGAACCAACAGCGCATGATGGAATGTGTTTTTATCATAGACAGGACATTGGCTGAGGTAGTTATTAAACAACAGGCTCTCTAGGTCACTCTGACCTTTTAGTGAAGTCACGAAAACTCGTGGTTCGACTTTAGGTCATGTCTTCTTTCAATCTGTTTTAAATGGTCTTCTGGGAAAGGCTTAATGAAAAATGTCTTAGAACAAATTGTAAACTCTATTTTATAGGCCCCCAAAAAGCCCCATTGACCCCTATGATGAATACTTTGGAAAAGGTAAACTTAAACCGTTTCACCTTTCTACTATGTTGAATAGATGATGTTAATCTGTTCCAAGTTGTCTTATTCAATCAGCAAGGATAAAGGTTTGTGCAAAAGAGTGTTATATTACAACTACATCTATTCCTATCATGACAGCATACCCAGGTTTAATAAGGAAAGCCCTCTAGTTTACGTCAGAGTTTGGCAGATAGAATGTACTCTAACCACAAGTCATCGTGAGGTTTATTCAAAGCATGGTAATGGACTAAACTTGTTATTCATGCTCACCGGAACTAATAGCAAACAATTCAGAGAAATTGTCGAGAAAACTCTTGGCTTAATTAAGTTTCTGTCGTTGATGACGGTGAAGGATTGAGTAAAAACAGTACATGTGAAACATTCAGTTTGGTCAGTCTACTTCTACAAGACTCCAAGGAGACATACATTGTGAGTAGCAGGTAGTTCTCTGACTTTCACCAATCGATTACACAAAACACAAACTTGTACACTGAAAACGACCGAAAAACGATGAGAGAACGAACATCATGAATACATAGTCGGATGAGTTACTGAATCTCATTACGCTGGTGACCGACGCTCCTGCTAATAGAGAACCGGCTTGTGACGCTTGCTAAAAATCTTTAGAAAGCTGCATTTGGGGTTACCATCGATGGTTCTATGTTGCAAGTCTCGGTTAGTTCTACCAACGCACGCCCAACTGAAACTACAGGATAACTGATAGGGGACTAAAGAGAAAGAGAGTTTTTCTGAAAAAATTAACGGGGAAGTTGAAAGCAATCATGGTGGTAGAAACCAACAAAAGCAATTCCATAACACGGAAAATGCGATTAACAACAGATATCGATTTTCGGTTTGCATTGCTGGTATTGTTATCTTCTTTGTAACGAAGGCTGATAGGGTTCTGCTTCTTTGGTGGTAAATATGACTGAGTTTTCATCACGCGTTTCCTGCAGGGAAGTTCAATCAATCTGATTTGAACAGTTCTGCACTAAAACATCATTCATCATGAGCTCATTTTCAGACTTTGTGCGGTCAACCGTGCATAAACTGATTGGACATTCGAATGAACGGAATGTATGTATCTCGAAATGCATGACTTCCAGTGATGCACAAAAACTGAATGAAGGAAGCTCAGTGTTTCAAAGAAAAACAGCAATTGATCTTACAATTTGAAAGAAGATTACAAGGGCGAATTTATTAATAGATGGCTGAGTACAATGTGTAATACCGACGAAAGATATTTAAATGCATTGTGGGAAGTAAATTTGTGATAATCGGCATCCTTGGACTAGCCTGTTTGGTTCGGGTTTAAAGTGTTCCCTTTCTATGAAAATAATTGTGTACACGAACATCAAGATGAACGTGAATAGACCAATGACAAGAAGGAAAACCGAAATGGGATGCAAATTGATAAATTCATCTTGGAACTTGAGGTAGACCGAGTTTCTGTGCAGTTTCTGTAAGTGCTCTTATCATCCGTGGTATTATACGTTGAGTCTGATCTAAACGGTATAACTAACTCGTTGATGAGTTTTTGTCAACAATGAGACCACCTATTACTGTGGGCATTCCTGGTGCCCAACCTTGTTACTGTGCGCTGTGATACAGTGGATGGCCTCCACCGAGTGATCCGTACTAGGTGTGGTATTTTTCAATGCGATTAAGGTGGACGAGCCCTAGGCATTACATGAAACCCATCGTAAGTGGTGAATATTCTATTGTTATGACCGCAGTAACACAAAGCAGAATGAAAAAAACTACTGGAAGAGAAGAGAAAGTTGTTGGCATAGTTCTTGTGAAGGCAAGTAGATATGAGGTTACCGGACTATTGAATCATTTCAAGAAAATTGTCAATAATTGTTGGAACAGTCGGTTCTCTTGAACAGTTTGAACAAAGCAGTTAGAACTCGAACACTGGTAGATGCAAACATTTCGTATTGACTCGTCAGTACCAAATTAACAATAACATTGGTGCGTTTTTTTATGGCAAACAACTAAAGGGGTGGATAATCAGTAAGCGCGTTAAGATAGGTCACTGGGCCCAGGGAAGGGTCAAGTTCACGAAAAGTTGTTTCTGAACGCAGAGAGCTGGTTTGAGTTGGTTGATTGCGACTGCTTCGGCAAACATTAAGAATCTTGGGTTAGGATGACGTGACAGGACTCTGAATGCACAAGATGGACCGATAACGTGGCCAGTGGTCAGGACGTGTCTAGCGACTGAAGAAGCTGGCTGTTTACGCGTTTCAACAGAGTTGCAGCTCTCCGGTAACACGGATTTCTGCACCCATTTAGGTAGATGTTCTTTCATTGCGGAGATCAAGCATCTCTCCGTTCCACCTATGTAAATTTCTCCGCAGTTACATACAACTTGGTAAATACAATGTGAAGTGGCACCGATAGGCTGATCTCCTTTGATTGAAGGCAACGGTAACTTCAGAGTCCGAGCGTTTACACGGAGTTCAGCTACATTGAAAGTTTGCTTAATCGAGTTCCTCAATCGTTGCGTTGTTTGGTGCATGATATAATCACCCTTGAAAGGCAGCTCCATGTAAGCCTTCTTTTTCTCTACAGTGACCGCCTCTTCGGATGGTACTTTTTGCCTACTGTGCCTATCTATGAACCTTCTGCGGTAACCATTTGACTTGCTGATAGAAGTAATC
>LUCH01000399.1:94547-189870 GCA_013368495.1 Paragonimus heterotremus
TATGTATAAGAACCATGGCTATAGAAGAATGCGACAGTCGTCTACTTCGTAATGTGGTATTCAACCTTTGTTCAGAAGAAGGTTACTTTTAGTATTTTGTAAAAGGATTATACCAGATAGAACAAAATTTACTTTACGGCAGTCACATAATAGCCTTCTTTGTAAAGAAGTTCAATGAAACTAATGTTCTCGCCACTTTACCAGTTACGTGTTGTAACCCCGTTGTGACGAGATAATATGATCAGCCCATGTAGCCACAATTGTGGTCAGTTATAGTTCTTACATTTCATGTTGTAAAGCCAGTCGAATCACACGTTAAGTTGTATGCTGAAGAGCCCCACTAGGCAGCCGACGTTTAGATTCATCAAATCAAACGCAGTATGAAGATACTCATGCCTTTGGAGTACATTATTTTGCCAGTACGAAGCGTTAGTCTCTAACTAAAACTGCTTGACCTTAATTAAAGTGAGTCCGTCAAACTGTTGGGCAAACGTCAGGCATAAACACCGAAAAACAATAACAGAGAATATTCCAGGTCATTATACAATGGTACAAGACGTGACCGGTCCCAAGAGTTTTACCATTTGCGTATCACGGTGCTTAGGGGCAAATGCAGTCAAACAACATAATCCAGTTTTGTGTCTGATCTGATAACATAACTTAGTACTTTTTTATCAGGATCTTGTCGTTTGAGAAGAGTAATCAGGAAAATGTGACGATTGCTAACAACAGGTTTTATTCGACATGAGCCGACTGTAACAATAATTCATTACACTGCAGTTTACAACACTGATTAATTCATCACCACAAGCTGCTGCTTCTCAGTTTTACAATAAAAAAACATAACATAGCAAAAAATCAATATAGTTACCTACGACCTGATTCAACATACCTTTGCCAATAACTCAGGTATGAAACGATACTGAATTGTTTAGAAAATAGAAAACACTTTACTTCGGAACAATCAGTAAATTTTTAAAGGGTCAACTGAACCATCTACTAAAGGATGTTCATTTCTTAAGGTTTGGTTGATCACTGTCAACTGTGTGTTTATATACTAACCCACTTAAACTTGTTAAATATTATGATCGGAGTCGAATACTCAAAGTGAAACCAACGAGTGATCAGAAGAAAAAAATGTAATGTAAGATCGGACTCTTATGCATTCGAAATTGGGATATTGCAACATCACATGCAGTACCGTGAACAAGGTCAACTACTCAGATTTATTCGGAATCAATGCCACTGGGATTCGATACGTTCACTTAACGTGTGTGAGCAGCCGCCTGTAAACCTAGTTAGTTTAAACAGTGGTTGATCCTAGACTGCCAAAGATTCAACAGTTGACAAACCTGTGATGCCAAGTTTCAAGAGTGCGGATAAATTTCATGCACCATCGAGATGCTTAAAATGTGATTAACCATAAATCCTCATAAATCGTCACTTGGTGGTTTCGTAAAATCAAGAATCAACATTTCCCTATGGGAATTGCGTCAAACCGCCTTAAAGCATGAACAGTATAGGGATTTCACAAAATTATGTTAATTTTAAAACTGAAACATCATTTCAGAAATTGTTCAAATAGTGATAGTCGTAACGTGCGGTCGAAATCAGCAAGCGCGCACAGGTTGAATTTGAATTGTGTAACAGGGCGTGCTGCGACGTGCTGTCGGCTCCATTTTAGTTTCTGTTTGTGTAATTGGTGTGTATGGCTTACAGCGTCTTTAGCTCATACCTGTTTATTGTTGTTTCTTTTTTCACGGCTGTTGTTAAAACCCTTACTTCGGAAGAACGCTGTCCCTTGGTGTTTTCACTTTGCCCCACAGTTGGTCCGTAAGTGTAACGGACAATCAGAGTAGAAACAGCCGGCTTACATGTTACACACTAGAAATAGCAATCTGATGTGGACCCGGATCCGCGTATGAACAACCAGTCGTGGAATGTTCACTGCATCTTACGCTGGACAAGTAACATGGAATATGAAATACTGAACGAAGAAATACAGTAATATGGGTCTACAGTAACCTTATGAGTTTGAGTGTTACGTAAAACATACGTTGGTTTATATGATTCACTGATTGAATGGACGTCGTCAAAACGCGGTTATCTTGAAGACTTTTGTCTTGTGTGTCGCTTGCATTGTTGCTTGTAGCCCATACTACCTGTGAACATGTTTCACACTTAGATATAGTTACGGTTGGCCAATCTCTAACCGAAGCACTCGCTTTCTTTCGGGAATTGAGCCACAAACATCCTTTTCTTAAAAAGCACTTGCCCACCACTACCCCGTTGACTTTGCAATGTTGACTTTCATGTTTTAGCTAAAATTTTCCGGTCTATATGAGTTCACTATAAATTCAGGAGCATTGCTTCTTAGCAAGTGGTTGAGCTTTCACATACGATAATTCGGTCGTACCTAATGTGAGGTCAGTGGCACAGTGGTCAAAAGGGTTGTCTCATGAACAGCGTGTCTGTGGTTCTAGTCCCGGTAGTGGCGGGGATATGCACTACTGACGAGCTCTAACAAGAGTAAAACTCGAGTCTGGTGCTTCTGCCTTTCGAATTGGGCCGAATGGAAAGTTCATGGGAATGCGACAGGTGCGATCAATTGTGGGTGATGTTCAATCTATATGAAAATCGAAATCCTTACTACTCATCAGTAATCCTAGTAAGTTGTCAGAATTTTTATCAATGGATTCCTGAAGAGGGGACTTTCTAGCACCAATGCACTCAATCTAGCCACCCTGACTGCTCTAAAGTTCATTCGGCTTATAACATCGTTTCAAGGCCAAGCTTGTCAAGTGCGAATGCAACAAAACATTGTACCTGGTAGAGGCGCCTCAATGAATCATTCTGTGAGACCAGGCGTGCACTCTGTGTGTTTGTCATCATCCTCACTTGCAACATATCAGAGGTTTATGGTAAAGTTTACCTATCATACAGTCAAGAGAAGAAAGAAAGAAAGAGGAATGGAACTCAGTTCCTGAAAGCCACGCTTGAACTCGAAGGCGCCTAAACCAAACAGTCAGACAACCGAGTGTAAACTAAGCGTTTAGACAATTTTCGGTAAAAAAATTTCACCAAAAACAGTGACGACCGCATGTTGACAGTAATGCTTATTAGTTCACAACTCTCAGAGCTGGATGAGAAGTGATCGAACAATTGAACTTGACAAATTCGTTACAGTTGGACATCTGATCGGAAATCTACGCAAATACCACAACGATGGGAACGGCCGTCTGGTATTTCTTTTCCGACTTCTGCTTTGGTCAAGCATTCTTACACAGTTTAACTGATAAGCACGGCTAAACTGTCTCTTACAGAAAAAATTCTTTAAACGCTAGTTCTACATGTATGGTGACTCGTACGATTTCTAGGTTCGGTAAGTGTATGTTTGTATGAAATGGACAGTCTCTATTTCGTCAGTTCTTCATCGGACACAGATCATCATTTAGTTGACAATCACAGGCAAACTATCGCAAGTAGTACAAAAACAAATAAATAAATAAACAAATAAACCAAACAACGTATCTGATAATTTATGGTCACTTCCGAGTGCATGTGGTCTTTGATCATACCGCCAACTAGGCAAGGTAACAATTGCCATAGTGACTTTTCTGGTGCTTTCAATGGCATACCTCGGAAAGAAACGTCGCTACCACATCACATGAGGTGGACACACGACATGGGGGGTGGGGGGTGAGAACACTACTCTGAGCTAGAAAATGCATCTAACCAAGCCGTATCAACAAGTCAGATCGCAAAAACGATCACATTGTGTGCGCGCGTACTTCATTGACCGCGGGAACACATATATCACAATGGCATTCGATTTCCGAAAACTCGTCTCTTCTTTGAGCACGCGCACGTGGCGCTTGAAACACGTGTGTTCATTTGCCACTGACTTTTGTGGATGTTTTCTACTCCGTTTGCCGCACAAAAAACAATCACAACATTCTCTAATACTAACGTACGTTTCAGAGGCAACAGTCAAATTTACCATAGCTTACTGTAGAAATCGGCAGGTGGACAGCTTGAATGTTGTACGGTTGAACTCATCCATGCCACATTCGTGCTTGCTGTCGTTTACTAATTATTATGATGAACTGAAGTGATCAGTTTACTTAAAGTTCTGCCGTTTTACCCATCGGTTACAAATGTGGACTTACCAGAGATAATGCTTAACAAAGCTAAGACGATTTGTACGGAGAATAATGTGTGTTTGTGTACCTGGAAAGTTATGACGAAAACTATTGTTAATGAACGGATAGCTCAACAAGTCCGTAGATGCTCATACTCAACAGTAACCAAAAAGGACTTTGAGAAACTGAGAGCAAAAGTAAAAGATTTTTGAGCACTGTTTTGCGGTGATCCTCCAACCTACAACTTTAGTGACAGGTTTCTGTACGCCTTGATTCACACATGTTCTGTTGCACAGTTCTGCCATTGCTTTTCACTCAGATAATAAAGTTTACGCAGAATCAGATCAGTTCACATAAACATTCTGCTTCACGAGTTCTTTGTTTGTTCACAATTGCACTGACGTTTTTTAATGAAAAGCGGAATAGCTTTCACTTAGCCAACGATCGAATATCCCTTCAGCTTGCTCACGTAAACAATGACGTGAGCAAACAGGTAGGTAAGTACTCAAGCGAAATACCTGGGTTGATTTATTATAAAACATCCTGATTCGGTATAGGACTGACCACTAGGACAAGCATTTGAAATGGCTAAAGAGTACATGGCTTATTCAATAATTCTGGTTGTAATAATGCATTTCCAGTCGCCTGTTCCGTGTATGTGCTTTCATGTATACCCGTTGTATGAGGTCTGTTATGAACTCGATCTGTCCTCCGAAATAATGTTTACCATGCTTCACAAAGCGTGTGCTATGATTTTTGAACGTATTTGAGGTACAGTGCCACATAATATATAGTTCTGCTGTTCTGCCACATATGCTGAAGGTAGCTTCGTGTTTCAGCTGATTCAGAACGTGGATATACTTTTCAGCCAACTGTCCACTTTGTCACTGATGCTACTTGTGGTAATGGTCACGCTTTTTGTATCGACTATTATGCTGTTCTGCAAAAATGATCTTTTGTGAGTAGGGGACTAAAACTAGTCTTTCTGTCGATTGTTGATTGGATGATGCACTTTTTCTTCTTGGTCCAGCAATGTCATATAATTACAGTCAAGGAAGAGCTCATTTAATCTCATCAGCTCGGCCATCTAACTCATATTGTCAAGGTTTGTTTACCGGTATAGAATGATCAAGCAAGGACAGGCAATACACTGGAATCAGTGATACACTGTTAACTCCATCGTGTTGTTCCGAGCAAACAACTCAAGGCAGTGAATTTCAGAAACACTGAAGCAAATGCGATCAAATGTATGGAAATGGAAATCACATTGTTTGGAGACCGTCGATAGTTAACGAGTTAATTGTCTTGATATGACACTGATTGCATTCGTAAGGGATGAGATGTAATTTAATATAGCAATCATTTAGCTGTATTCGGCGCATCACGTGATATATATATATATTTACCTCGTCAATAACAAATCATGACGACGGTACTGGTTCCATAGCATGGATCCACATTTACGTAGTCCATACTGTATTAAATTTTCTCCCATTTTCATACTTACATGTATTCCGGAATTAAGTTAAATGGAACGTGTTTTAGATCAATTTTAAAGATCTACAGTTTGATGTTTCATTATAACATTTTTTGAGACTGTTGACTGATTGCCCAATATGATGTTTTGTAAACAAATTGTGGAACTATTGTTTGAGTTGTTCGGGAATTATTTGGACTGCTTCTGGTTCCTCATACAGAGTAACAGTTGGTCGCCAGATTGGTTTTCAGCCAAAGTGGCAATCGTATCTTAGGCTTTCTGTTCCTCCTTGGTTTTCTAACCATTGCCATGCCATCAGTCTTCCGGTTAACCCAAAACTTGTCCGAGTCCACTGGGTATGGCTGCACTATCAAGGGATTTAACCTTGCGTAATCAGTGGTCCACGGATATCCTCTATCTACACAACGCCACATATTACCATGGCATGCACAAATGCCATAAAACATGGACTAAACATTATATGGAAGACATTGGTTAAAATTTCTAACTGCGAAGAAGTCTTGAGAACGACAGTGTCAAATGAGTTAGGACATAAGATTCTGTAGAAACAAACGGCATGTGACATCATCTTGAAACCCTCACTCTGAAGTTTACGAGTAAATTGTGCTTCCACACACACGAAATCAAGCACAGTCTTATCGTCCATAGTGAAATTGAATGGGGGGCTAATAACAGACGGTTACTCGATAGGGTAGCAGTATTTGAGAAGAAGAAACTGAACCGACAAAATCATGTAAGTACATAGTCACTCGTTTGCATCTCTTCTCCCATTAACCAGGGATGAATCAGTCAAGGCCAGTAGCGCAAATTTGAACTTCAAACAGTCAACTAGACGAGTATGCTTAATCTATTCTCATCAATTTGCAATGCTCTGCTTGACCTTGTATCCACAACTGACTCGGTTCGGTTACCCTCGGTAGACATATACTCGATGATCAACTGGTGTTACAACTGTCAAGACAGTCTCGTTCATACGTTACCTTGAGTGGTTTGTTCTATAGACCTTCCTGTCTGTCTGGTTATTTCTATTAGTAACTTGAGCTCATGAGTGTGTTAACCATTGTGCTCAGAACCTATGTGTTGATAAGCCGAACTTCAGAAGAATTTTCTAGTTTATTTTAAGCTTATCACACTAAAGAAACAATTTTCATATTTATGAACGATCCAAACACATTTCTCTGTCTCCCACCAATGAACACATGAATGGAAGCATCTAAGCACCCAGTCATCAGCATTTCTTCACAAATCCCAAAGTTAATGAGATCTGGCTGTCACATCTCAGAAAAAAAAGTATTTTCAGATCACAGATACTGTTTGCTGAAATATTATTCAAACTGATTGTGAATGAATCTTAAATCAGATTAACTTAATGTACGTGAGGACCAAAGATCAGAAGCGGTCAAACCTTAGGTTAAAAATGTATGTCACAAAACCCTTTACTACGTTGGAAGTTGAGATGAGCAGTGGAGTTCATATACATTGAATCACATTCATATCTGGTCACAGCCTTCATACTTAGATAAACTTCCCGGTCAGCCAGCTTTAGAGAGAAGTACCAGATTTGAGTGTTGCTGTTCGAAAAATCAGTCAATAAGTGTGTCCTTGTTACGACCATAACAATAATCCCGGTTCAAGCTTAGGTGACGAAACCGTTTTGATCACTACTGCGTCAATCACATACTAGGTTAGGTCGAATTATTGTACGCTAGCTGTGGGCCAAATTTGGTAGTAGATTGGTGTAGATTGTGTGATCGTTTCAATGGCAAACATTGCCTGTCCAGTTAACTCTCGTCGACGACCTCAAGGTTAGAATTTCTAAAGCAGTTTCAAATTATAGAAACCATTCGACCTGCTGGAAACTTATTTGCTCATGGGCAAGTAGTGAGTGAATTTGCTTCAAACAAGTTGAACGCCATTTTTGAAGTAATTTTATCCAGTTTTAAAGTATTTATCCGAACAAATCCAGCTTAGTGACAACTGCCATGAATTTGAGGTTGGCTATCAAGTGTGACAAATTACACTGTATCTTACTATTTTCAAAAATATGACTCTACCGTTTAGATCTCTTCCGACATGATAACAGATACAATATGTCTTTTACCTCGGTTGCAGGTTCATGACTAGAACCCTAGTGCTCATGTTAGGGTTTGGTTAATCATACTGGTTAACTTCCTTAAATCATGCATTAGATAGATGCGTATCACTTTCGATATGTGAGACACGGTGTCCTAGGTCGTACAGTGCTCCATAACAGCACACAACAATACAGATAACTAATAACGGCAGCAATAAAATGAGCTAATCCGGTAAGCCAACATGTGGTTCGAGACACAGATTATACTACTTAGCATCGCTAGTGTGATTTATTTTGGGGACCAACTGGCACATGAACAGGAAAAACAGAGATAAATAATTTCAAACAGAATTTGAAAAAAAACGCACTTCTTATGATTGACTATAGAAATCGTAGCTCATAAGCTCAGTTTTCAGATCTACTAAATGAATTGTTGCTACAGGAAGTCTATGACGATACTGATGCCCAGACTGCCTTGATAGAGCGCCTAACAAGTTACCGACCACTATTCTGTGTGTATGATTTACGAGATAGTTGTCGGAAGCCTGATGGCTTTTGCATGCTAACTCGTCTCTCGGTTCTCCTCTGGGCATCGGATAGTACTTCGTCCACCGTGTGCGTCTTGGTCATTCCATAAATCAGCATATGAAAGTGAATGCGAACAAGAAGGCCATGCACTCGCGAGCGCACACACAGAGACAGTGATGGTGAACGCAGCGAAATTCCTCGGACGTTTTTTTATATCACCACTGATCATACTCTACACATTTGTGTCAGTCAGTAGTTTATGTAAAGAACAGTAGGTTCTCTGAGGAGCTTAAAGATAATTAGACGAAAATTTATCCAACTGTACTTAAGCCAGAATATTCAGTCAGTTTGAAGTAATTATGAGTGAATTTATGTGCCAGCGAAACATCTGAAATACGGAACACGAATATTAATCTGGAATTTGATGTGAATTATGGTTGTTCTATCGAGCTGTGTTGTGCATTTATTGAACCTATGGTTGACCTCCTGTTATGAGTGTATGAGAGGGGGCCGAATAGCGATTTGGATCAGATAAAATGATCAAGTTGGAACATTGGTTGGGATTGCACTACCACAATCTCTCTCACTCTATTGAACGGTATGTTCAAAAAAATCACAACTTACAATCGCAGTTGTGATCAAACATATGGACTGTTCATAAAGTTTTTAATTAGGATGACGATAAATAACAAACTATTAAATGTGCTCGTCAATTGAACCAGTGCGTGCTAGCAAAGACTAATGAATTAGGGGGATTAAATAGGCTTAATGGCTGCGCATCAAGTGAGTCAGATAAATAATATTTAATGGCACTGTGTTCTAAGTTCATATTCATTATTTATGAGAGCGAAGCCTGAGTTCAGTGCTTCTGCTGTTCGGAAGGAGCCGACTGGAAATTCTATGGAAATGCGACAGCTGCTTGCATCAATTGTGGATGATGTTCAATCTATATGAAAATCCAAATCCCCTACTACTCATCATTAATCAAATACCGCTCAACAAGTCAATGATTTCCATGATTTCAACTTGGAGAGAAGTCCCAGTCAAAGGGTCATCGAGTGGAGTTAACAGACAGTAACTGTGTCTCCTCTCGAGGCGATCGGGCAACCTGATCATTATTCACAAGCGAAAGTGGTTGAGTGTTCATATATAATAATTCGGTCGTGCCTAATGTGAGGTCAATGGCGCAATGGTAAACACGGTTGCCTCATGAACAGCGTGGCCAGAGTTCTAGTCCCGGCAGTGGCGATGATATGCACTACTGACGAGTTCTAATGAGAGCGAAGCCTGAGTTTAGTGTTTCTGCTGTTCGAAAGGGGCCGACTGGAAATTCTATGGGATTGCGACAGCTGCTTGCATCAATTGTGGTACTCGTGAGTACCCATATGCATTCGACCGAGCGATCGTCTGAACATATTCGGGGTAAGATGCAAACGGTCAAAGTTCGTACTTCACTTCAAACCCTTATCTAAGAATATTATTTACTGCATTACCATCTTGTAACTTCGATTAACTGAATTCAATACAGGTATATGGTCTGTACTCGTACTGATTACGGGAACGTAATGATACTCGTACAAAATATATTACGTGAGACAAAATACAGTAACACCAAAGGTGATCAAATGTCATATGCCCAGTCAGTGATATTTTGTACGCGTATATCATAATTTTTAGATATTTCTGAAGAGGTCCCCAAGACTCGGTGTGATTGCACTAGAGCACCAATGGTTTGAAGTAAACGTACAATCCGAAAAATGTAATAATATCTGTTGTGTATGAACTATGGTGCGGAAAAATTCACTGTTGACTTCTAGTTCACTTAATCTCCATGAAGGTTTACCAAGCTCGGCGACGCGTAGCTTAGATTAGCATGGATAATTGGAAAGCAGTCGAAATATGGCTGTTTGAACAACATTTAGATTTGATCGCAGCTTACATATCTAGCTAAACTTTTCGGTGAACTGGCTTCTAAAGGAATCGCCAGATCCGGGTGTCATTCATGTTAGGGATCATCATTTATACATAGGTGAGACAACCATATCATTTCTCAGCAAGTTTAGTGGATTCTGTGATTTCCAGCTGACTGAAAATCTACTTCTTGAGGTTAAAAAGACAGCTACTGTGTCTCCCCTCTAGAAAATCCGCAAACCAGAGCACTGCTGATAGCCAGGTTGATCGAGGTCTTGTGTAATAACTTGGCTTGCCATGCACTCGGCCTCCGGCTGTAAACATGACAGAATCGAAGAAAGGTGAACCGGAGTTAATATCACGGTGTACCAAGTATAAATGCACCAGAGGAAAGATTTAAAAGCACAAAAATTGTGCCTGGTTCTTTATTCCAAAAAGTCAATGTAGATGCGAAGGGCTCAATTCAGTTGAACTGTCTCAGTAATCTCATTACTGCTGCAACAGTACACTGTCCCACGACGAAGGTACACACGAATGGAAACTAACTGGCAACCGGCTATGCTGATTTGTTTCCTCCTAAAAAACAACCTCTATGAAATAACTTGATAACCCTTTTGAATACATGTATAAATATATAATTGCAGTTAAATAACCATGATTGAATGAGTCGTGTCTTCCCCTACAAAAGATTGTCAAATAATGTGCACTTTACAAAGTGTTGCCACAAACAGTCAGACTGGGATGTGTACTGAGAATTGTCATAATTGACAACTCAGGTATCGGTCGATTTCAATGACTCCCGTATATGCTTTTGTGTTCCATGTCTTCACTGTTAATACCTCGTGACCTACTGAGCCTCACTGCGGTTCATTTTTGTTTCCAAAGTTGTACACTACATTGTGGCGAACCGCCTGTCCTGAACAGTTCACTGTTATAAACACAGTGCCCTATAGGGTTAGATAGATGTTTGTAGTGTACCAAAGAAGTCTCCCTCAACTGTTCCTCAACCCAGCCGTTGACGCGACTGACTGATTTTGAGCGGATAGATGAATCTTATAGGACTGTGACATAACATTAATTATGACTATGTAACTGTGTACACTCGAGGTTACAAATTGTTTTCAACGTCATCTTTATGGAAGTCTACACTTCATTCATCCATACGAGTAGTGGTGTACGTTTGTTCTTACTATCAAGTTATACATTACCAGGGGTCTTAAATATACTTCAAGATAGGTGACATCTGATAATTGCTTAGTTTACGAAAATACTCGACGACTACTGCTGATCTTATTCTGAGGTTGTGATTGTCTTATTGCTAAAAAAGTAGACATAACTATACATTTCACAACAACCTGAATAAGTAGCCTTTCTTAATTGTCGGCATACAATCCAGTGAATTGGATGTAACACTAATCACTGTTTTCATTTGGAACATATCGACTGTTTCGTTGTAATCGTGTGATAGAAAAGATCTTCGGCTTCCCATCGGAAGCAATATTCATGGTATCGAAACTACGATGAACAAGAGATTCTGTCTGTAACACAATGTCTTCGAGTTTGAACCAACTTAATACTCCTGATTGGATTGTACCTGAAGAACAGTTGGAAACCAACTAAGTTTTACTGAACAATGTGGTCACACAGTAAGTCACATTTTTCAGTAGCTTACTGAAAACTGGAGTTTCACAGTGTCACATCACATCACATTAGTTCAATAAGTAGTTTATCTTAATCTCGAGTTATGTTGCTACTGACCAACATCAGCGATTTTTCAGGAATGAATGTATTAAATAAATGAGTATGGTAAAGTGTGTTCTGGTTGATTTTGTCCCCATAAGATCGTTCCCACGTGCTCGTCCCAGATGACTAATTTCTGTGGGCAAAATTACACCACATTCCCCAAGTTTCCATACATGCATGGAAAATTATCACTAGGAAAAGGAGCCACGATATGGTTTCATTTGCCAATGAGTATTACCCGTTCACAGACGAATGGGCCTAAGCTTTCTTCGATGTAATAATTTACTCATGTATACTGTAAAACTGGTGCCTCAATGACCGATAAGTCTGTCTCAGAACACACTACTGGAAATAAAATCCTGGTCGTGACAAAGATATTAACTACCGAAGAGCTGTAAAAGGAGCTAAACTCGAGTCTATTAATTTTTTTGCAAAAAGCTACTAGTCGGTGAATTACATCACAATGAAAAAGCTGCAGTCATTTGTGAGTAGTGCTCATATTGCAACAGCAAATATTCACAGCATAAGAGTGCGCATCCATTAGTCTCACTTGAAAGAACATTTGTGGACAGATTGCAGATAACTGTGGGGACAGGCAAGGATGTAACAAGGTTACAAATGGACTGAATCAGTGAAGTAATACAACTGGAATCTGTGGAGATAGTGGATCACGATTACGTACCTACTGGTCAGTTTGAAAGAACTACCAGGAGATCCGTCAAGTGATGTTTTGCTTGAAATGTTTAAATTCATGACGTGCTGAAAGAAACGGTTAAGTAGGAAATGGGCTTTCTTGAGTAAATGCGGCATAGCCATCCTTCGACAGGCGTGGTAGACTTATTCTCTGGTCACGTAGGAGATTACAACTTTACAAATAGAGGTGTGTCAGTTGCAACTTTCAAGTAGACAAGTCCCAAAACTTCAAACCATATTACAAAGTGCCTTCAAATATTTAAGTTTGGACCAACCTAGTACACCGGCACTGTTGTATTCGATGGCATTACAGCTTGAAATGCCTAATGTCGCCCTCTTCTTCAAGCTCAACCAAAATTCTTTAGTTTCAATAATCTGTTGTCAATGGTAGAGATTCCTTTCAAATCGTGTTTTACGGAAACAAACTGCACAACTAATGGTTACTCTCTATCCTTGCATCCAAGTCATTACAGAACTGCTGTCTTAGGGAATAGCGTTTGGAATTCTAGACTACATTCGCTGTTGGAGAACTTCCGAATATAACTTGAATGCAACAAACCACTGAAAACACCTCTTGCATTCCTATAGACGGTTGGGCTGCCTGACGATAAAATATACCTAAGTTTAAATTCTGTTACAAAAAGGGATATGCATTACCAAAGGGAGCCAAACTCGAGTCTCACGCCATCTTTTCTGAAAGTTTTTTTCAGATTGTCTGTTAGAGTTCGAAGGCTGCTGGTAACCGTTAGCTGTGTTAAGTCTATAACAACCAGATTCTCGATTATCCAAGTGTATTTCAAGATTTAACTCGTTCCAAACATATCTGTTTATGTTTAAAGCGAAGGCTGAATGCTGTAAGGTTATATTCACTCTCCGTCGACTTCACTCAATTTCAAGTTGAGCATCAATTACAGAGAAAGGTCGAACGTCCTGGTTTCATTAAACCTGTTAAACAGTGTCTCAGATTAGCGAGTGGTTCTTGAATATTTGGCAAACTTCAACATGAACATCACTCACATTTGATCACAGGCTTCGCGCTTTCATCTAGACTTTTCAGCCAGCCTCATCAGTAATCAGAAATATCGTCTTGCCGGACTAACGGGGTGGGAGATTTCGACCTGTCTCAGAAGCCCTAATTGCAGTGTTATCGACTGGAGTTAACAGATAGTAAGTTCGCCTTCTATCTGGACGATCGGGCAGTCTGATTATTACTGAGAAGTTTCAATTACGGCCTAACCTGAGTCTGGTGCTTTTCCAAAAACGAGGTGGCTGAAAAGTTCATATGAACGCAAGAGCTGTGATCATTTATGAGCGCTGTTCAACTTGAAATCAGCCAGCATAGTGACCACTCATCAGTAATTCACTCAGTTTGTTTTCGGTCACAATTTCTTCAATATAATCAGCGGCCCAACATCTCCGCTGTTTAAATTTAACAATAACTGACATGCCTACAATCTTTGATTTGTCACGCATGTTTCAGACCTCTTCCAATCATGACGGCGAACAGATAGGAAACAGGATTTCTATGATGACATTAACCGGCAAAATTCCACGAAAAAGCTGTTAAAACCACATGTGCACTATATAGGTTATTTATGGCAGAAACAAATTCAAGCGAGTCCGGGTGATAGGAACGAATTGTTTATCTAAGACTATATGGAGCGGCGCCTGCATGAACATATACCTTGAGAACACAACAGGCCAAACTCAGAGAAGTGGAAGTGGACAGAGTTACCTTAGATTATGAAGAGATGTCACATGTGAAAACGATTACGGGCTCAACGGTTTATACTCCTAAAAATCTCCCAATAATCTTAGTCAGCTGATGGTAAAATATCTCCCCTTAAAAGCTGCTTCTGTCCAAGCAAAATTCCAGCAGGAGTTTGGAGTTGTAAATTTTGTGACACGAACTGTCAACGTCACTTTTTAAAAATCACTGAGAACCACGAGATTTTCAAATCTTGGCTGACATTAATTTCATAAACTAAATCAAGTTTACTGAATATCTACTAACCTGTAAGCTTTGTTTAACGAGACCTGAGTACAAAAGTATGTCATGGCCTTTTGGATTCGGCAATGACGTAACGCTTGGCGGTATGAGAACTATTTAAGCGTTGTGATCTGATTAAGTATCTAGAGTGATCCGGAATATTGCTAATCAATAAAACAACCTTTATTTCTCGTGTAACTTTCAACATATAAAAAGCCAAATAGTGACAACTCTTGCTGTTACCTGCACCATCTAATCAGCCTGTCGGCGAGTTACACTTTGTTTAGTTAAGCAAGCTTATGTCCCATGACTTTAAGTCAGGACTATCAACACTGATTTTCCAAGGTAGTTGTTTGATGCATTAAGGTGAAAGGCTATTGGTATTCTCCATTCTGATTGTTTGACTGTAACAGATGGTTTTTTGCAATTTGTGACAAATGAGTCTCACATGAACTTATCTTCCAGAATGTGCATGATGCGTTGGTGGTACATAGTTAATCGGATATGCAGAAAAGATCAGTTCCACAGGTTCCTAGAAAAACTTCATAGCAACTGCTTCATTAGTTGAGGAGAACTACCCTTCGATTTTGTACGAAGTAAGGGATGGCACTCCTCTCCTAACACTCATTTTTAGAAACTGTGAAGTGATGGATCAAAATGATGCAGGGCTTTTCCAAATAAATGAACGTGTCGATAAGTTCATGTTTGGGTACTTCAATGTTCATGAGAATACTTCCTCTTTCACATTTTCCGTTCGCAATTATTTTTCATGGTTATTGTTTATGATGCAAGTTTTTAGTTTGTGCCCCACAGAAAATGGTACAGCTTTGCCGCTATAAACTCGATCTGCCACCGGAACATTCATTTCTAAAGAATTTATTCTTCTGTTCGTACAATTCTTGTGTGTTTCATTGGTACAGCTTCACTGCCGCTAAAGAGTAAGTAAACATTAAACCTGTGATTATTGAATAAATGCAAACTGAAAAACGGTTTGAAACCCACATTCCACGGAAATCTTATCACATGACTGCAGGCTAGTTATCACTTTTTTGAGCACATTAAAAAACAACACAATCTACAGATTAAGGCTAGTTTAATAAAATTAGTTATATGCATTTTTGATACAAAATTCAGTTTCACTCATTTATACGGTGTCGCTACAATGAATTTTCCGCCTGTTAACCATGTATAGGTGATGACTTTCAAAATAAATAGGTTTGCTACTTTCCTAATCACCAGTGACCAGATAAAACGTGACGATTCTCTGGACGGTAATTAGACAGCAATCTAAGCTAATTTAAACTGTGGTCGGTTTTCAATTTCAAAGAGTTTAATACATTCAACATTCCACTATAGCAGTCGCACCGATGCGACCGGAACAATAGGAAGCTCCAGGTTATCCGTCCGTTTAGTACTTATATCTCATTAGAAATTAGATTCAGATCGGAATTCGAGGCCTGATCTTCATACACATGAAGTAAGTGTATTAGACGGTGCGTTATGGAAGCAACACTAAAGTAAACTCGAACGTTGTGTTTCTTGAGCTCAAGACACAGTTTTATTGGAACAATACCCATACTGACTTAGTGTGTAGAGTAGGGAGAGGTGTTAGCCTTTGTGTTTTGGGTTTTGCTAACAATCCAGCGGATCAGGGTAGTTCAGTTAGATAAACATACCAAACAGCAATCAGTCCAATGATGGGGACCGTATAATTGTGCCATTTAGTGTTATTTTTGAGACCAGTCTGATTTTGAAGCTCATAAAAGATAGCATCGCAGGAAAGAGCTTTCCTGATGTTGCCGAACACTTTACTGTTGGCCAACTCACCCCTTGCGTCACTTTTCTGAATCCTCAATATTTGTGCCGTCCCTGTCTATCTCTCTCTCTCTCTCTCTCTCTCTCTTTTTCTGATGACTAAACCTGGTGTTATCATCCTGAGTCATATTTAATCAGTGACCCTTTCAGCACGTTTCGTAATCAGATTGGTTCCGTTTAGGCCAACGATCACACACACACACACACACACACACTTCGAGACATACAGTTGACCTCATCATCCCTTTGTTGGCTAGCTATATGGCCCACACCATCCCGTTCTACATTTAGGCTCCAAACTGCTCCAGAGGGATGACAGTAACATTGTTTGCGTGTGTTCACGAACTTCGGGCATGGCCATAACTATCATCGTTCTTGTGTGATATGAATTTAGGTAGACCTGTGCGCGTATGGAACTCTATGTCTTATCTTGTCCAAGTAACCTGATCATCACGGTCTCGATGAGGTCCACATGTCATTGTCAGTTTCGTTGGCATGCGACAACGCTTCGACATGGGGCGAAAAATGATTCATAGCATCCGTAGTTGAATCGCGTCAAGCGCACATAGGGGATATGTGTATATCAGGCCAAAGGTTTGACACACATTGACCGCACCAAACCGAAGCAGACAGGTTACATGTCACGCTTGATAGCATTCACCCTATGTTTACTCTGTGAGTCCTTTCCCGTTCACTTGACCTTTGAATGTAAGCATTCATATGTGAGTAAATTTATGACAACGTGGAACTTTAAGGTGTTCCGATGAATACTTCATCACCAAATGTCGGTGGTGTAACAACTGAGAAGAGACAACATGTGGCTTTACCGCTGTGTTAATGAAAACAGTAATGACGAAACAGTGAGTCTCATAAGCCCAACCTCAAGTCCCGACTGACCTGGTTGATTGTTTCGGTATGCCATACTGCTCAACTACAGAACCATTTACAAGTTTACATTTGTTAGATATCGATGGGATAACTCAACTTCGACAAAAATGATGTAAATGCATACGGTTTTAGGGAAAGATATACCCATGAAACAAATCATTACGTTTGACTTAAGTCTGCCATACAATAGAAGCTGTCGTCGTTGTCTTGTCCCGGTAACCAGGAGATTTTGGATGAAAGAAGTCGTATACAATGCAAAAAGATATGCAGTATTGGAAGTCCTTCCATTGACACTCAAAAGTGAACTAATTCATCTGATGATTTTTACACACCTCTATAGCTAGGCAACAAAAGTTATTACGTAGCCTTGAGCTACTGAAGCATCTAAGTGGTATCAGTCATCCTGTACAAAAAGTCCCTTCGCGATACTGTACAGGTGGACAAAAATTTTGGAAATTCAATTCGGTATTTGATTTTTGATGAGTAATAAAGAGTTGTGGTCCATATAAAAGGAAAATCGCTCACAAATGATCATAGCTGTCACACTCTCACATTCGACACCAGTTGTATTCTCGTTAGAGTACGTAGGTAGGGTATGTCTTAGATATAATTGGGATTAGACATCTGACCACCTTTTAAGCGTACAGTCCACAGTATGCATTTTATATTGTCAAATATACGCCCGCACACGCATGCACGGAGTACGTGCTGTGGGTGTGTAGCATATATCTAGGTCGGAAGACTTTCAAACGACTAGACTTATTCATATGGACTGAACATCACCCACAATTGATCGCAGCTGTCGCAACCCCATAGACATTCCAGTCGGCCTCTTTCGAAAAGCAGAAGCACTAGACTCCAGTTTCGCTCTCATTAGAGCAGCTCGTCAGTAGTGCATATCCTCGCCACTGCAGTCGGAACTAGAACCACGGCCATGCTCTCATGACGCAACCATGTTTACCACAGCGCCACTGAACTCACATTAGGCACGACCGAATAATCACATATGAACACTCAACCATTTTTGCTCGTGAGTAGTGATCAGGTTGCTCGATCGCCTCGAGAGGAGACACAGTTCTGTCTGTTAACTTCAATAGATGATCCCTCGACTAGGACTTCTCTGAAAGTTGGGGTCCAAGAAATCATTTACTTGTTGAGCGGCATTTGATTACTGATGAGTAGTAGACTTATCTCCATAGTGGCTATATGGGAGAGATAATTAGCCTGTGTGAATCGATCAACCCTTCAAAAACATCCACTGGCTCGCCAACTGTTACTGTTGTACAATCAATCACAGCAAATAGTTTCATGAAATATAGCGATTCACTTTGACAATTGTTGAGGCAATTGGAATTCGATCGTGTGACCCTCTTCAGTTCATTCAGAAACAATCACACAGATAGTGTGTGATTGTCCAGTTTTGTCGTACAACCTGTGGATATTTCGTTATTCATATGATTTAGTCAACCTACTCTTGCTAAACGCTTGAAAAAAAACGATGTTTGGCCTAACTCGTTCTCCTCATTAATCAAACTATGATCTAGACGAGATTGTAATACAATCTGTACAAGAGTTTTAACCGAATTTTCTGAAATATCAAATGCTACGTGACTGTCGTTTTATCCACACAGCTGATGGGTAGCAAACTTTCTTCAACTTATACTAATAAACATATAGGATGGGAATGCGTCTTTCTGGTTTCTCCATATTACAAGCATGAAGTCAGCAGATGGGAAACAAGTCAATAAACCCGAAGAATCTGCCAATGGCATAGGATATAGTACATGGAGGATAGTACAGTAAAGTTGTATTCACTGTGGGAAGCTACTGGGTGAGCCTTCTACAGAACTCGTTTTCTACAGAATTTACATTGCTATTTACAACGTTTGTCACTGTTGAGAGGTGGTTGTTTTGCAACAGACGTTTGTGCATGTAGTAAACTGATAACCGTTTATTGAAAGTTGTGTTTTAAATACAACATCCTTTATTTTCTGATTTAGTAACACATGCATCAGTTATTTTTCTTAGTTGAGCTACTTGTTCTCCGAGACCTACTCACCTGATGAACAAATGTCTGATTTGAACTCAATAATAAACGTCCTTGAAGCCAATCGAAAGGATAGCTGAGATTCGTAATCCACCAACAGTGAATCTGTTCATCAATTAGCTGAAGACTCTGCCTTATTCCTTTCAAATTTTGCTTGATAATTTAAACTATAGATTGAACATCACCCGCAAATGATCGCATTCCCATAGACATTCGAGTAGGCCACATTCGAAAGGCATAAGCACTAGGCCCAGGTTTCGCTCTCATTAGAGCTCGTCAGTAGTGCATATCATCGCCACTGCCGGGACTTGAACCACGTTCATGAGGCAACCGTGTTTACTACTGCGCCAGTGACTTCACATTATCATATGTGAACACTCAACTACTTTCGCTTGTGAGTAATGATCAGGTTGCCCGATCGCCTCGAGAGAAAACACAGTTACTGTCTGTTAACTGCAATCAATGATCCCTCGACTAGGACTTCTCTAAAAGTTGAAATCACAGAAATCGTTGACTTGTTGAGTGGTATTTGATTACTGGTGCGTAGTGGAGGGTTTCGATTTTCATATGGATTGAACATCACCCACTTGTAGTGAGGTCCTAGTTGAGGGATCATCGATTGCAGCTAACAGGTCAGTTAGTACGTTTCTCTCTCTCCGGCAATCAGAGCGTTACACACTAACGAATGTGGCTGAGCGGCCATTTATTATGATTCGGTCGTGCTTAATGTGAAGTCAGTGTTACATTGGTCAACACGCTTGCCTCACAAAAGCGTGACCGGAGTTCTAGTCCCGGCATTGGTAAGGGTATGCACTAATGACGAGCTCTAATGAGAGCGAAGTTCCATTCTAGTGCTTCTGCTGTTCGAAAGGTGCCGAGTGGAATGTCTATGGAAATGCGACAGCTGTGATCAATTGTGGGTGGTGTTCAGCCTGTATGAAAACCAAAATCTCTTACTACCCTTCGATGATTTAAATTATATCGCTCTTAAGCTACTTACCGGCGAATGAATTACATAAATGGCGGATAGCAACAAACATAGAAACGGTCAGCTATTTTGTTTACATAAAACAAGGACTGTTATTAGTTCCAGGGCAGACAAACTGCGTGAGTCAAAAGTTTATGCATGTTCTACGTATGTCCTATATATTCTAATGTTTTACGTTCCTGACTGAAGAGAGTAAACGAAGTGTTGACATCTCACAACGTATGTCTTCTCTCATTACTCATATGTAAATGTTGTTAATCTGAGTAGACTTTCTGCTCAAATAAATGACAAGTTGAATTACCTAGTTTGATGGTATGCAGTGTTGTATACATGTTTGAGAGAGACGGTTGGCTTTCACGATCGCGATATTATTCTACTTATCTCCTTCAGTACAAACAATTTGTTTGATGCTGCTAGCAGTTTAGTCTACCGTTTTGACATTGTTGGTCATTCTATGCCACCAGTCGAACAGTAGAGAAGAAAGTACTCAACATTTCGTTCGAAATACTCGGCATCGAAAAAACACTTAATGTTATTCATATGAAGAGAATGTATTACAATCTTTCATGTCATGTGTTTTGGAAGATGGATTTGACTATGAGAAAGATTTTATCAAATTTATCGTACCTGGTCCAGAATATCTTCCTCAAATCAAGTAAGAAAATTGCATGCTCAATGTAAGCGTTTGTCAGCTCGTATTTCCAAGAACCTTTCAGAATGCGAACAGCAACAGAATACACAGTCTACGATATTCTGACTACGACTGGGCATTAACCACTTACAGGAAGTTGTTCACCACGACCATCAACGGTTGAATAAACTGATAATGTCTTCAAGATTTGTAAAACACTCGTCTATATCATTGAGTAAACCTGTTAGGTCTTGTCTTCTAGATGACATACCGGGTTATCAACTATACCGTCGCCAAGGTTATGGCTGATTATGGACACCATAAAGGGCATATATGAAGGGATTACAGCCCTGAGCTATAAAGTAAGCTGCTTGTCTATAAAACCGTGGTACTCTACGCCATTTTATCGCAAAGAAATCTGGATACTGTACCAAAGGAAAATACGCGATATGAGCCAGCTTCTCCTGTGATGTGTGCAGCATACCTTAAACATCCGGCATTTAGATATAGTCATTTAAGCCGAGGTACATTGAGTGGCTGGCAGGCACGAGGTTGACTAGTGTTAATTCTCAGTCAGATTCATTGGGTAGGGCAGGTGTGTACCTGGACAGCGGATCTCAAGGCATCCAGTATGCACATCACACTCGTCTTGACCCACTTTGGTATCATACTGTGACCGAAGTGCAAGCAAAAATGACTTCTAATTGTGCAGAAATAGAGAACGAATCGAATATGTTGTTATACATAGATATTCACATAATTCTGACTTACATTAGCGGATTATTTAGCTGGATCAGGCTGCATACTTCACTGTGTCACTTCTGAGTAGGTCCAGGAGGCTCTGATATTGCTCATGGCAAACAAACAACACATGAACACCATTCAGTTTTTGCTCCCGATGGAAAACGTGATGAGAAAATATTATCAAAATTTGTTTACGAAACTGAAATAGATGTTGTCGGTTGATTGGGTGAATGAACTTAAACATATATTTCAAGTTGAACATCATCCACAATTGATCGCAGCTGTCGCATTCCCCTAGACTTTCCAGTCGGCCCCTTTCGAAAAGCAGAAGCACTAGACTCGAGTTTCGCTCTCATTACAGCTCGTCAGTAGTGCATATCATCGCCACTGCCGGGACTTGAACCACGGACATGCTGTTCATGAGGCAACCGTGTTTACCACTGCGCCATTGACCTCACGTTAGGCACGACCGAATTATCATATGTGAACACTCAACCACTTCCGCTTGTGAGTAATGATCAGGTTTCCCGATCGTCTCGAAATGGAGAGACAGTTACTGTCTTTTAACTCCAATCGATAACCACGTGATTAGGACTTCCTAGACAGGTCTAAATCTCCGATCTCATTAAACCTGCTAGCCGGAATGCGACAGCTGCGATCAATTGTGGGTGATGTTCAACTTGAAATTAACCAAATCCCCGACTACTCATCAGTAATTTAAACATATGTTTGCTCTGGCTTTCTATTGATGTTTTTAGTCTGACTACGACTGAAGCCGATGGATGCACTATACAATTGTCTGTAGTCAAGTTTATCATTCCAAAACGCACAATGACCTCAGTCAGTGTCAAGACGTGGAAGGGCTTCCAATATGGAACCTACCAATTCTGTTTTAGTCTTATTTGTAGCATGCTCATACATTCAGGTGTGACCAGATGGATTTTAGTCTAAGTTCTCACTTCTTTATCTTTGCCGCAAGCCAGTTTAGAATTCGTCCTCACCGGGCTTCGTTGTCTTTTGTCTTTCGGAAACGCGGACACCGAAACATGTACGTCAGCTACGATCCATGCCAGTTAGGTCATAAAAATGTCAAGAGAGTGAGGATTTATGTGATGTACTGACCACGCCCACAATCAGCTGACATGGCCCAGATAAACCGGCACACATTCTACAGGGTGGAGGATGGTCTTAGGAGAGAGGTGTAGCAGTAGCGTAATGATATTCGCTAAACCTCTGGTTATGGGATGGGCTGGCAACCGTGTGTATAGACCAGTCCGCTAGCACCACCGCACACATACGCCACGTGTCAGCTTTGAAGCGGCAATTGTACACCTGTTCCCCAATGCTTCTTTTGTCTTCTTTACGTACATCTCCAAGTGGGTCTTATACCCACAGCAGTAGCGCTAATTTGCACACACATACACACACATATACGCGCAAACAGGCATATAGATTTAGCAGCAGCTTCAACTCTCCGGTGCACTTATAATGTGTGATTTATTTCTTACTCAGCAGCTCTTTACACAACAACAACGACAGCAAGAACAGCGGCTGCAGGAACAACAACAACAACAACGGTGACGGGGACGGCGACTACAGCTCCCATGACTTACCGTATCCACTCCGAGTGCACTTCTGCACAATGTGCGTGACTAGTGTTAGCTAGAAGATGTCTTGCATAGTTCAACGGATAACATGAACCATCCTGCCGGCGCACGTGCACGCACGCGCGGTCTACGCACAGGCGTACACAACCATGCAGGTGACACAGTCGTGACCAGGGCATTCCCGTAAATCAAACGCTTTGGGTTCATCGGAGTAAGAGGATCTTCAAAATGGGAACAGTGTGGGTCTTTAATCAACTTTGAACGATTGATTGGTTTACGTGTGCCCAAGTGGTTCGGGAAACAATATCGGAAGCTTTGCATGATCATCAACTACCTAAGCTCGTGCCGTGAAATACAGTCTGATATGAGTTCTGTGGCACGAAACACCACTAATACTTCGGTGATGAGTTAATGTTTCTATCCCATTTTGGATGAGAGGTCGGTTAACAGAGTTTTCACCAGTTTCGTTGACCGTGTGCTATCTGAGTGGAATAGCAGAACTGATACTAGTCAACTAATACCCAACTCGCTTGAGCTGAATAGTCGATATGAGTCCAGTTCTTTAGTTTTCATAGGAAAAGATGATTGTATCGAGTCATGCACGTCAATAACTCGTCTGTTTATCTGAGTAAATGTAACAGAGAAGTAATTAGAGTAAATGGAATGAACATTGATTTGAGGTCCATCAAGTTAGTTAGTTAGGGGTACATCATGTAATAGTAGTGAAGGATGGTTGTAGGGAACTACTAATATCCAAGATGGTTTGCTTAGTTCTGGTTAACTGGGCCTTAGTGGCTGACAAACAGTCGGGGTTTTATCTGAAATGGATTCATTACTAATCGCACTGCATATTAATGCCCGGATTTAGACAGATCTGCTAGTCAGATCGTTTCGAAAAGACATACTAATTTATAATTTTACTCTGGATGATTTTTGATAGCTGTATATGCTCTCAGCACGACCGTAATTTAAACTGTGGCCCACTTTTCGATAAGACAATCGTGACAACCAACAAGCCATTGACTGTATTCAGACAGGACAGAAATATTTGTATAAACACAACCAAATTCTTCTGAAAGACGACGCGGTCGATCATTCGGAAATCGTGAATTCTTAGGTGCTTCATTAGAATATGTACTGGAGTCAAACTTGCGTTTCTCCACCAGGATATACGAACCTCTGGTATCCTGTAACGGTACCAAAAGTCGAGAGTGACAAGTTATCCAGAATAGGACGAAAATGACAAGCTGGGATGAACATGAAATCCGTGATCGACTGTGAATGGTCTTCACTTTATCGGCCTACTTAATTTTATCAAATGAAAACGAAATCAGCCAGTGGAATTATGTACAACAGCATGAATTAGTCGTGATGACTGTCAAGTAAGTAATAGATAGCCAAATGTGATCTGGATTCTGTAATCCTGATGATAATATATAACAGACAAAATACAAACCCAATACATTTCTTTAGGGCGTGAAAGTTTAATAGTGATCCTGAATAGGGAAGATGAGGCATAACCGTGATTGGTATTCGACTTTATAACACAGCCTACCCTGTGAGTAAGTTTACCGGATTACAGTGATGTTAATCAAGTTTTCAGTTTTAGCTTCGTGTTTCATGACACATGCTACTGAAATGTTGGCAACAGAAAAGCCAAAACCGGGCTATTGTTCTCATTGTATACCTTGTTGAATGGAACAGTTGAAGTGGCTGTTAAGCTCCGTAGGATTGTATCATTATTTGGATTAATGTTTTAAAATACTTGAGACAGTTTACTAAAACATTTCGAGAATGTGTATTATATGGTGTTGTCATTCTGTGTTAGTCTTTTAGCCGATTGTCAAGATAAATGATTTCGAATCGACACGCAAATCCGCGTTTCCCTCGTTTCGTTGAGACGGAGTTATGTGTAAATGAAACAACTATATCTAAGTCTTAGACTGCAATGGATCTAATAGTCTAGTACTTTGTCCTCTACCCCATTTGCTGGATTACATCTTTACCCCCACCCTGCTATTCCTATGTACATGTACTCCTGGGTACTGAAGAGACAATACGAAATACTAGCATCTACCAGTGTTCGTTTTCTCAATGCAATATTCGTAATTCTAATAATTAAGTCTTCATCATCAGGCCAATCACAATGCAATAAGCGTGAAACCAAAATCCACACTAAGCAAGAAGACCACACAAAAGAGATTGGGAATGGCGGTTTTGCTAACGGTTATGCAGGCATCATTCAAACTTTGCTATCCGACTGACTGTAAGACGGATGATATCAGAGGTCCGCGCGAGGCGTTGTTATGCGCAAAGGTCAGGGTTATTGATGTCGCTACTAGTAGCCTCAGCAACGGTCAACATTCAAAATTTTACCATACGAAATCATTTTCTAGACTGTTTACGAAAGAACTGAAAAGCGTCTTTCGTGTTAGCGGAATGGGTGAAGTTGTACCAGTAGACATGAATCGAACATAAACTTGTTTCAACGACAACAGTGTTAAGCTTCGCAAAAAGAACGTTCATGTGAACTCTGTCAAACAATTGCCACTCAATACTACCAACGTATGATGCTCAGCGCCGTCAAACTAATGAGCTCACTTAGAAGCTAGTCGTATAACATAGAAATTTGTAAAAAAAAAACCTACAGGTGAACATGTGTTTTGATAATTCATCTTTAAGCACGTACAGCTATATAAGGAGTTTACGGAATCAGATCGAAATATCGATCAGACTTATTACAGTGATACTGGCTGATTGGTCACTTAGTTGGCGATGACTTGATTGGTCTATTACGTCAGGCTTGTCCGCTGGTTTGATTGTGCACGTTGACCATCAGTCTGTGGACTTTTGGCCATGGTATATGCAGCTGCATAACAAACCATTTCGGATGACATAATATCGGTCCAGTCAACTTGATTCCGATAGCCTCGGCAATACAGTGTTATCACTCGGACAACCTTTGGTGGATTACCTGACAGGTGACAGACTACGTTGAAGGCTTGATCAATGTTCACCTGATGTCCACTGTCAACCAGATGAGGGAGGATAGCGCTGTTGACCGACCGTATTCCCCTGTGCCCAACTCACCATCACTAATGTTCCCGGATTCGCTTCATAATCTGTCTTGACGTTGGACCACTACAACATGCTCCACAATGACAAGTGAAAGTGTAGATAAACACAAATGAGATATGAACTTTTAGTCAATCTTTGCTATTTAGTGGAGGAACTGGGGTTGTGATGAACTGGATACGGAAGTCAGCTATGGCGTATGTCCTACTGATTACTTGGTTGAGTCTAGTTATCAGCCATTCTGTGGAATCGTCACCTTTGAATGGCGCCTGAGCAAATATTGGGTTCGTTCTTACGTCTTGCAATTCGGTTTTAGGTGACGTTCTGATTATGCTCCTCGTGAAAAATCGTTCCGGGTAGCCGTTACCCTAAAGTAAGTTCATTTTGAATTTGAGCTTACCATCTAGTGTATCCGATGAGCAAATTCTATATACCGTGGCAGTCAAGCAGTGTACTCTGTTTAGGGGTACAAAGGTGTTAAAGTTTGTGTACTGACCCGTCCAGGTATTCCTTCGATGAGTTCTGCGTTGAACGGTACTTTTTGTTCGTTGGTGTCAGTAAACATCTCGAAAGGCTACTTAGCTTTGGGTCTCTTTCCCAAGTGAAAAACCTAACTGACTGATGGGTGCGATTGAACTTGTTGAATACTATGTGAATAACAGTATCCGAGCTGGTGACGACAAATATATTATCCGCCTATCGATAATACTTACTGAACTGGCCGAAGTTAGATTGAAGCATGGTGTGTTCAAGCCTCCCCATGAATATATTGGCCACTGTACGTCTGAACAAGGACCACCTTCATACAAATGTTTCGACTGGAAGGTGAGGTGTTGAAAACAGGTTCGTCTGTATGTCTTTATTTTCATTATCGAAAAGAACCTATTTCAAACGTATGGAATTTTGTTGTGATTTCATAGTGAGAAATGAATAAAAACGTACGCACAACTGGGCAACAACGTAGTCTGTTTCGATATTTCTTTGGGGATTTCCTTGTAATAACTTCATTCATTGGGTCGTTGAAGAAAAAAGCCAATGACCACATTTCTTTACCACCGACCCTCTTCGAACTCCGGCCACACTCTCATGAGGCAATCGTGTTGACCACTATGCCGTTGAGCTTACATTAGGCGCGACTGAATTATCGTATGGAAAGGATCGACTTTATCTATAATGCTCACAAACGAATGTGAAATCAGTGACTTAGTGCTCAATACAGTTGTCTCATGGTCGGAGTTCTAGTCCATGCTGTGCTAAGAATACATTTAACATTAACGAGCTCTAACAACAATGAAACTCGAGTACAATGCTTCTTTTCGAAGGATGGGGATGATTGGAAAATCTACAGGATTTCGAAAGCTGCGATCAACTGTGTTGTATGTTCAGTTTACACAAACCAAAAGGTCTCTACTACTTACCAGTAAACACGTACTCCTCATTCGTAAAAACCTCAACTCAGAGTTAACCTTTTTTATGCTGTCTGGCAAAAAAGACGCTAAAGATCTGTATCATTGACATTTCACAATTCAAGGTGAAATTTCTAAAAGAACTGTTCATACACAATGGCAGTCCGATAAGGATTACCCATAAAGCGACGTAGTCAATCAAACTGAATTCTAATGCTTGTCTTGGGAATTTAAGGCAACCGCAAATATCTTCACATCAGTGTATTTACTCAGAACCTTGTCTTGCAACTGCTTCATAGACATATTCCGTTTATGTGTTGATAAATTTAGATGGTCATAACATTTCACTGTTTTTGACAACCTACTTGAACGGCAATAATCTTGTTGATTTGAACAGAATTCAGAATATTGATGGATTACTCAGATTAAATTGACTTTAACAGATAAATACTAAATAGTTGATGAAAGCTCACAACTAAATACGAAAATGAGCTTGTAGAGTCTGCAAAAGTAACCGTTAACGATTGGCCTTTAACGATGCTGTGGCTTGCATAATTAAATAATATAGTGTAAGTTTAGAAGAGAGTTCATAATGAAAATTCAATGTAGATAACATTTATCACATTTAAAAGGTGTCTAGTTGACAATAAGTTCAACCAATGCATTGAGATACACAACGCTACCCCCCGATCAGAGTCTGCAGTGTGGGGATGGCTGATGTGGTTCTATTATTTAGGGCAAGTCGTTGTTAGAGAAATTTCACGAATCATCCAAAATTATTAATCTCTCCGCACAGCCACCACGGCCCATTTTTCATGTGCCAGATATAGTTTGCCATTGAACAACATCTAAACAGAGCGAGAAACCTCACCTTGACTTCTTGCGTTGTTATGCACGTAAACCACTCATTTTATGCTTACACAATACACAAATAAATATGATGGTCTTTTCTACAGGTACCTTTACCATGCATCTGTGCCATACGTACTTAATTAAAATAATACTTAATTTTTGGAAACATTCAGTAATCTCTTGTTTTTTTCTACGGATCTTCCCAACTTATGTTAGTTTTCATCACGTTTGGAAGTAAATCGAGATGTAAAGCCGATATCAAATACACAAATGTTCATGAATAGGAATACACCTTACTTAAGCTTTATACACATGAAGGTTTATTTCTTAATAACAACGTCCTCATTACAGTTTTCTTCCACCTTCGTCATGATAACACCTGTCTCGTTTTATTGACTTTCATGCACACTAGAAGGAACGTTATTTTTCTGGTGCACAGTAGAGGATGCATTGAAATCAAATGAAATTACTACGTTCATAAGTTCTATCAACAACGGTTTCATTGTTCTCAAACCACGATTTTGAAAACATGTTTGCACCGGACCATTCCTTGGGATATTCTGAGAATGTGTACGCTAGCGAGTAGTATCCGGTATCTGTACCCAAAATAATAAGTATTATATTACTACCATTATAAAACTGTTTACATGAGAAGTTGCGTCATTCACGATGCTGACGACTGAGCATAAAGCCAGTTTTAGAAATAAAGTACTCCGAAAGTCACAAATGGTTATTCCAAGATCTTAGTTGCCGGTAGGACTGTCATCTTCACATTCTTAAATCGCAGATTTGAGTTGACCAGATACGATGCAGTCTAAGTGAAAATCCTTTGTTTAGAATCTGTACTCAATGCCCAAAAGTTGGTTATGCATCCATACTTTCCTGTTGAATGTATGTAAAGCAAATTTTTGATGTTGTCACTCGCAATATTTCGTTTGTTTATTCTTGCCTACGATAAGTGAAGTTATTTTCTCTCATAGCTTTTCAACTCTAAAACGTCAACATTCCTTAAGCTCAGTGCTTCCATTTGTTACATCTTCGTTCTTCTAATGAAAAGCTCTTATCGCACGGTACGCTACAGGAGGAAGCCGATTCATCGCCACCGAAGATGTCACAAAATGAATAGTCTCTGTTTACTGACTTCAAATAACCCTGACAATCGGTTAGCATGGAATTAGGTTCATGAACCATAATAAGTCCTTGGAGTGCATTGATATTGTGCATGTGTATATTTTTCAACGGAACGTGTAAAGGTGCGTCACTGTCGGCCGGAAATTTACGGCCACTCTGAACTACACCTTTCATCAATACATGCAGTACTATTTTGAGTATACAGAGTTAAGTTTCAGTAGCCCAAGAGTTCGGAATGTTACGCCATCCAGATTTCCTATCTTGGTCCATATTCCTTATACCATTTATTGATGTCGAGGACATATTTTTGTGCTTTTCATACTGTAAGTTATTGGCACAAAAGTTACTTATGATTAGAAGATGAGTAACGTCAATAATATATAATGACACGTACATAATAGTATACCGAACACAAATGAACAACTAAAACTAGGACTTATCAAAATCAGGTAGAAGTCATTTCGACTGCTTGGAATCACCAGTTGAGACAATGGAAGCTTGTGAGATACGACGAACGCATGGGTTGTCGTGAGAATAAACCATGACCTGTAAGTCCTTTGCTGGAGGAAGTTGTACAAGTCTGGGAGTCAAAAATTCTCAGCTGCGTACTGTTTAGCTGGCGTTGCGATGTCAAGTCAGGATGTGTTGTCCAGCATGTTGTGCAACAGTGAATGGTTATTACTCTTGAAACGTTATGTAGAAATGTGAAAAAACTTAATTGATTGTTGTGGCGTGGTTCGTGTTCAAAAGCCACGTTAAACAGTGAACAGGGTAATGTGTTAGTAGCACCGGTACTAACGTCGCTGACAGAGATGGAACCGTTGAACATGTCGGATGTTCCTTGTCTGGCATTGTGCTGGACGGTCCCTGTCAGATGTTGTGCTGAGCATTATTTGAATAAATAGCTGTTTTTGCGGTTCGCATCAGTCTTTGAAGTCTGGCTCAAGAGAGTATCAACGTTGGGATAGGTTACATATCAGATGAAATATTTTAAACAGGTAACTGACGTGTTTACATACATGACGGATTCAACAAGGTAATTAGGAAGCATGTATCGACGAACGCACTGGAGGTGTGATGATGGGTTTACGATGATATTTCAGTTGGCCGAACAGTGACCTGTCAGTTTCGAATAAGATCATTCGAACCCCCGAAAGTTACACCGTTATCACTTGTGCAGTCAAAAATGATTTTTGATTTTCTGAAGTTTTAGCATAACTGATCTTCACTCTGCCGATGACCATAAGTTTCTGTTGTTCGTGTACTAGACATTACTAACATGAAGTAGTTGATTAATAGTGTACATGGGCTCCACATACGTCCCAGTTTAATTCGGATCACTTACTGGTGTGAAACACCAACGTGAGTTGATGACCGGATAATTTAGTTCCGTTATCCCGTTGACTCTCAAGCTGGTGATAACAGTACTCTCATACAAAAATCATAGTTCAGGTTCTGTCCGGTTGGCGATAGCCCACGTAGAATGGTTGTTCAGCCATCGGGACAACAGACTTGGCAGTAAACGAAATCGACATAGTTCTAATCCTTGTTCGTGGAATGGTGGCATTATGAGTGCTGATGGTGACAGGTGCGGACATTAGTCCAAAAGCCAGCATACTCTCATTTCATCAGTCGTCAACCTGTTGGCTGTTTGATGCTAATTTTCGTCGGTTTTTGTCTAGGTTGAACATTGGTGATGATGAAAGAATTAAAAAACAGTTTCTTGCATAACTAAATCTCTTGAGTTGAATTCGGAACGTCTCAGTGAATACATACTGTAATCTGAAGGGTTATATAGAAATGTTCAATGAACGTCCTTTAGCCAAACGACAATAGCAATAACCACACATGCACACACACGATTGTGTAACTGCCACTGTATTCTCCTTATATTGCTTGGCCCTCATATGGGAACCCATAAATGATTTAAGATTTAGAAATCGGATCGATGAACACTTCATAGTTTGGGACGGTGAAACTCTCAAGGATACCGCAATGTCTCAATCCAATCGGAAAGTGACATGTGACAAAGGGCAGGCGTCATCAATCGTCTGACACCTGTTGACATGTTGAACTCAATAGAATCTGGGGAAAGTTTTTCGAATATATTAAACAACAAAAATTCTGAGGCTTCTCTGGTTCTCGAAGGTGGTAACAATTAACATGCATATATCACACCTCTGGGTACAGAAAAACATGATTATCAATAGCAGATTGTCTTAGTAACTCGTCGGCATTGATGTGTGTGTTTGGTTATTGAGTTCGTTGTTTGGCTCCATAAAGTTCATAGAACTTTCTATATAAGCCCTGAAATTGCAGTATGCAAGTGATGAGATGCAGCGGAATAAGCTCGAGAGATACATTGTGCAACAAACTGATTCTGACTTTTGTGTCCAAATTTGTTACGGAAAATATTAGTTTAGTGTCAATGATGACGATTCTGTCTATAATTTCTCGATCATGGGAGAATTTAACAGTTATAGCGTACACTCAATATCAGATTCAGCTGCAAGTTACCAGGTGAGTTTTTACCCCTATTGATCTCTCATAAGTCTTATGCAGCTTGCCTGATGCTGATACGTGAGTGTATCTGAAAGTGTTCCAAATTTCTATCAGTCACTAGATCATAGATAACCACTTACCATTCAATGTCTCTAACCACAGATCTGCAGGTCCACCAATAAACTTGGTCAGATTACCTTCTGGGCGATCACGTGATTTACTCTCATTCTGCTCCTTCAACCTATTCAACTGATCGATATTTGTCTTCCGTAAATTTTTTTAAAACGTAATATTTCTTTCTTACACTTGATGACGTTTACTATACACTTGCGAATCTTCAAATACATGTTTTCATCTCCCATCATGGCAGGAACAAAGTATAAACTCTACAGCACGAATCAATGACTGCATTAGCCTTTGTGTATACCTGAATTACTTAACCACATTGTGAACCTGAGCGTGTACAGACAGATGTGACCAACAAAAGAATATCTTTCATATCAGTTGGAGTACCACAAGTATTGTTTTAAATTAATTTCTTGACTAAAAACACTGAATTCTCTTAACAACTTTTTTTAAGATGGCAAAAGTGACAAACAATGCGGGGTGTTAATATTTCCTTTATTCTAGCTGATATCATACATGAGGCTATTGATCATATAAGACGAACGTCTGACAAGTGGAAGTCAGGTGAACCCGATATTAGCTGACATTTTCAGGTGATTAGCTGTAATATTCCAATATGTCAATTACAGGTGACGTCACACACCCTGTCCAATGTTCGCAATCAAAACACAATAGTGTCTACTTCAAAAAAGAAGAAAAGTCACAAGTCAGCGAGAATCGTGTATTGGCACAACACAAATATCGAAGGGGCTTCAGTTCACATCGTGTCCTTGTCCATATATATAGAGGTCCCATCATCCGGAAATAAACCACTAATCAGAAGTGGTCTCGCTCCACCTGACCGCTGACCTCGAGCTCTGGTTGGGAATCTTCCTCAGCCCGATGAACGGACTCAGCGAGCCAGCGTGTTCGAGGACCCGAAAGAAAGAAGAAGGGAGTACATGTGGTGAAACAAAATGGCTGCACATTGCATGTTACTATATGGCTGGAGAAAATGTTCTGAATTCAACTGTTTGTAATACTTTGTACAAACGATATGATGATGTCAACTTGAGTTCTATTGATGAGATCCACTTCAGAAGTAGTGGTGGTTTGGAGTACAGCCTGTTTTCCGTTAGTCATCTGGCCAATTACATAACACATTATCAGTTGACATCTCTGTAGGTCAATTTAGCCACCTGACTGCTTTCCAGTCCAGAAAAGTTTGATATAATTATGAGACTAATTACTCTTGATTTTGCTCACCTGTCAACCACGATGATAGGAAATGCTACATAACTGACCCGATGATAAATAGCCGAAAACACGCTGTTCCCCAAAATACGTTTTATAGTTAATAAACTAACGGGGATTATTCGAAACGTTCAAACAATCCAACTGATTCAGTTGAACAAACTTCACGAACATCAGAACCTCTCCCACACAGATTTGACAGTTTCTGATGAACAAGAGTATGAGGGCCGTCTGCCATTTTTAGACATTTTGATCGATCGACGTCAACATACTGTGTAACATAAGGAAATATGAAGTGGTCACCACCTCCAATCTTCCCCTCTTGCTTCGCTGACATACAAACATGTCTTGGTCCGAACCCAGTTCCATAGGATCAGAAAAAATGTGTACAGGTGGCAGCTTCACATGTGAATAAGAATGCCTGAAAAATGCTCTATTTGTCAACGACAATCCAGAAAAGCTTATAAAAATCAATCGTGAACCGCGTGTGACCAAACAGCGCCTGAGACTGTTTGCAAAAGCAAACCAGATCGGAACTGGACTTTTAAAGGCGATCGTATTGCAACCACTATGGGAAAGTGCTAACGACTGGCCTCAGGTCGTATCTATACAGCTACTGAATTGCGATTGTTGTTCTCCACTCACAGTACCGTCTTCCGTGTTTTCAGTCTTTATCAAACAGACCATTCTATCTCTCATCTAACTTGACAGTTCACCTGCCGTGGCAGTAAGCATACTGGTAGAACAGTCGGAGTGTACAACGAGTACCGCACCACACTCCTAAGTTACTGGACGTGATAACATAACAAACCTGAACAACTCAACGGCTAATCCGAGGTCCGGCATCTTCGTTTGTCAGTCCTGTCTTGGACATAGGTCAATTGGTTTAGTTTTAGAAATCTTTTACTGTACAAGTTGAGCATCACTCACAACTGAGCACAGCTGCTGCATTCCCACAAAAGTTCCACTCATCACCTTTCGAAAAGAAGTACTAGACGGGAAAAGCAATGTGAGGTTTATGTCCGACCACTACTCGAATATGTTAACTCACTTGTTTAGCCTGGCCTCAAGAATGGCATTAATGTGCTCAAGCGAGTATAGCGAGCTGCGACCAAAATCGTACTAGGTTTCTGGAATCTTTCTTCTAAGTCTCGGTTTGAATTCCTTGATGTTTACCGTCCGGAATATCGGAAGCTGTGAAGAGATCTCATTCTTACTTTTGTCCGAAGGGCCGACAAAGAAAGTCCTCATTCTTGCCGGTCCACATGGTCTATGAGGTCACAATAAAAAGTTTCTTAACAGAAGATCTCAAACATTTGTGAGACAGAATTTTTGCTGTGACAGAGCAGTCGTTCACTGGAATAGCCTCTCGCCAGTTGTCGTTGATGTTTGTTCTAGGATACAATTTAAGGTCTTGTTAGACATCTATCTGTTTGATAGGAGTAGTAGGTGAACCATAAGTTCTCATTTTTTCCCCATGTCTGTTCCCCCTCCACTGACACTCCAAAAAGCAATGCTATACCAGTTTTTCCAAGACTGCATTTCAGAAGAGTTGATCGCCACCTGATGACAGAAAAAGAATACGTACCAGTTGGGAAAACTTCAACTATCGTCCTCACACCCGCGTATCAATCACTGAATCCCGACTGATTAAGATTTCTCTCCGACTATGGTAAGTTCTGTATACACATGGATGATTCCTCAACTAGACATTCAATACTGAACAGAAGATGATCTAAATGTGGCCAGATGGATGGCTGACTGGTTTGCTCGTATCACATTCTCACTCCAGCCAGTGACTCACGTCGGTTTTATACTCTTTCACCTTAAGCATAAATATCCACTGCCGTTTTTCTCACTAAAGGAGATAGTAACAGTTGGAACGTTCTTGCAACAAATATCTTATTCAACTTCAATTTTATCAATGATGACTTTCAATGACAATAAGACCCTCACGGTAATTTCAAATTTCAATGTTAAGCGTATTCTGGAAGATGCTGTAGGGCTTCTGTGATCTGCTGTAGGCGTCGTTTCATGTCCATCACCTTTTGTGTTGATGAATCTCAGCCACATTGACTTATGTTGTCTGATTCTAGTTTCCAACTTTCCTTCGGTACTTTCAGTACAAATATCTTTTGTAAATGCGAGAAAACGGATCGTTTTAAGGAATGGCGGAGAAAATGGGAGTTCGTTGTTTGATTACCGGCATTTGTTGCCATTTCCACACAAGTTTCAAATCAGTCAATGTGGTAGAACCCGGCTCTCTTTGACAGGTTCACCGGCTAGAACAATTCGTTTCTCTTGTGCATGAGAACTTTTGAAAGGAAGTAGACTCATAGTGTATAACGTGCAATAAAATTTGAGATCAAGTAAACGAAACGGAACAAACGGATTGTCTCTCCGTTGATTCCCGGTAAAATTTATGGTCTGAATGTACATTTTTATGCCACCCACTAGACACATTCGAGTCCCTTTTGTTACAAAACACAGCGTTCACGAACTCGTACACGTCTTGGGGAATTGTCGTTCAATTGGGCGTGATCACACGCATCTAGTCTTATTTGTTATCGTCATCATCATCGTAATTATCATCCTCATGTCATCTTTGACGGATATTATTTGTATCGATTTCAGCAAATTATGGTTTGTCAGTCTGTTGGTTAATCCACTCCTTCAGGGAAAACTAGCTTATGAACACACACAAACACGAACCTGCCCAATGCATCCCACAACTGTTTGTCCACATTCACTATACGCGGTGGTTTGGATAGCTAATAGTTTAGTAAATCAAATAGTTTTGGACGTCATTCTGATCCAAAAGTTTGCTATCAAAACGTGCTCCACAGACCGATGGTATGCAGAACGACCTTGTGGATGCACTGTCACGTGCCTTTTTGACACTGCATCTAGGATGTATATTGAAGCCTCCGATGCTTATGCAGACTTATGGGCTTGCCTATAGAACGAAAGCAGAGGAGATCGCTAGAAAGAAACGTGTACAAACATGGGAAGGACTTAATGGCCCGCTGGGTTCTCTTATCCGCAGTTACCGTTCCGTTAACCAATTAACTTTTGTGCACACGTGACTTAACTACCCATTACTTCATGTATGCAAGTGAACTGTCCCCAAGGCCAATCGGTCCCGTTATTGTTATTGTTATTGATGATAATGATTGTGAATGCAGATAACGGTGAAAATCGATAGCAATACTATCTCTCAACCGGTCAAGGTACTTGTTTGTACGCATCGTGGGGTTTTCTACAGTCAGATTAACGCCCGTTTATACGTTCTCTGTCTTATACACAGACGGACCGATCGAAAATCTCAAACAATGGACACTATTCATTAATCATTGTGTATGCATGTTTGTGTGCTGAGGTGCGTTCGTGTGTGGCTACAAAATCAAACGACCGTTTATTCACAATTGAAATTTGTGTAAGGCGGTCAGTTCAAAGGAGCGTTGGTCTAAGATGCAGGTTGTAAAGTAAGCCGACCGTTTCTCGACAGATGACCAGTTGTTAAAACAGCCGACCATGTTTCACTTCGAATCGTCTCCCAGAGTTTGTGACATTCGCACGTTCTAGAACACACATGACTGGTCGATGGATTCCTTCTCCGGCTAGTACCCACTTGTTGTTGTTATTTTATTAGGACAGTTTAGGTGCCTCTTCTGTTGAGGCAAACAAATACTGTATTTGCTGTAATGTTTGTTGACACCGTTGGTCGGAAAACACTGTACTGAACGAAGGATGTTTCGGTGTAATGATACCGTTCACTAATCCAATATGTAGAATTTCAAGCCCTGAGTTGAAACACACGAAAGTAGTCAGTTAGTTTGCTGTATAACTTGTGATGAGGCAGCAGATATGTTGCACTATAAAGGAAACAAATTTTAGCGATAATCATATCTCATAATATGTTACGTAAGTCTCTAAGTTCAATTCAAAATTATCGACCAGGTTATGGTGAATAGCTACTTGTTAACCAATGAGAATACTTAAAACTTACATCGAAGTTCTGTATACACCCCCAGTTACTCTCAAGGTTATTTGTAACACAATTTTATGGTGAATTAATAATTTCATCTTTCTAGTTTAGCTGTTTAGATACCGAGCTTTCCACTGATGAACAATAGTTCAGAATTGATGAAATTATCTTGGTGATTTTATTAAATCTTTTATTCACGTTTCTCATTAGTAACTATCTACGAATACTTATCTTCAACACATGTAATTCCCAAACCTACCCGACACCCATGCGTTGATTATAGAAGACAGTTTTTGCAGAAATATCTTGAAGACATCTACCACAATCAAGTGGATTTCGGGTAATTTATAGATTTGATGCCATTGTATACTTTGGTCTTTCGGTAGCTATCATACCGGCTTGTTGTGTACCATGGTTGGTAACGGATAAAACTGACGTATACGTAGCCAGTTTTAATGAAGCAAGTTATTTTCTTGTTTACCATCCTTCCTCGATCGATTAATAAACAATGTTATTACTTCATTGATCATTACTAATATGCTGGCACAATTTTCCAACAACTCTTAGTTCATTACTAACCTACTGTCGAATTGATTTTCTCGTTGATTGTCAGGCAAGTTGCAGCGCATCACGAGTCTGAAGTAAGGTCATAATTTATGACTAGCACGATTGGTCATCAGTTGAATAATGGTACCCGCAAATTGTTGAGAATTAATCAATTTGACCGTCAGTTTGTTTATCTTAGACTGCTGCGATGTAATCCGGATAGTGTGTATGAGACAGAGGGAGAAGGACTTCGTTTCAAATTATGAAAAAGGACCTTCTATGCTCCAGTCTGCTTTCCATGTTTTCCTGATGTTTCGTTTCGTGGACAAAATGTTTTTCTCTTTAAATCTTGGGCACGGAAATATTCGGTTAATTTTCCAGAGAGATAATTAATAGCAGTATATTACTAGTCACTACCAACGTGCCGCTTTCACGCAACCACGTGACCAAATAAAGGGACGAGCTAAAGGTAAACAGATAAATAAACTCGAAATAATCCGTCCACTGTTTCAAAACTGCGAAAAGACAAACTACAAACGTGATCAATTTGTTGAAGTAGTTGAACTGTTAGCAATGATATGTTTATTTCGTCTAGTGTACCGACTGATTGTTGGAGAATGTTGATTTCGTCGTTTTCTGTGCGGATGCATTTTTATCCTATCGAGCATTTTTGACTGACCATCTGAAATCATTTGACATCTATTTTTGAATTTTACTTTCACATAAATTAAACATCACCCACAATCGATCGCAGCTGTGGTATTTCCATAGATTTTCCACGCGGTCTCTTTCGAACAGCAGAAGCACTAGACTCGAGTTTCACTCTTGTCAGAGAAGCTACCACTGCTAGGACTAGAACTCCGGTCACGCTTTTCATGTTTGTTTTTCTTGTCTGTTTCTTTAACTTTTCTAAGTTGAATGATTTTAACCTTTCTGCCGACCGTTTGGATTTATTTGTCTTAGAGAATCTTTTGTTCAATCTTGGTCATTTTGTGAGGACTGTGCATAGACTCGTATTACTGGTTGTTCCTTTCTCGTTGATTGTTACCCCCGGGTCAGTTCATACTCGGGCTTTGAGAAAAAAATATTATTTTATGCACTTTGGCAACACCGTATAAAATCCTGTTTATTCGGTAGTCATTTTGTCGTTTACAGGGATTCCAGGATCATTGCGTTTATCAGACCGTCTCAACCGGCGTCACTGAGTTCACAGACCACATGTAACTCCGTGATAAACCTAAGTCTGTTTGGATAGATTCCGATCGTTCTGTTTACTGTCACCTTTCGGATTCATAAAACAGATAGCACTGTTTGTCTACGAGACCATGTAAAAGGCTGTCTGTGTGTATGCGGGTGGGTGGATGATAGACTGTTCTAGTGTAGTAATACCGAGGTAGATTATGCCAGTCGTTTCTGCTAAATAAATGATCGTGTACGAAGCTGAATTAACATTGTTTCACTTAATGATGTCTTGGAGGTTGCAAGTGTACAACAAAACCATGAGTGACTTAATACCGTCAGCCACACTACATGTTGTGAATAAAGCATTCGTGATGAGCGGTTCTAACTTTCTGTTCCACACCTTGTGAACTGTACTCGTTTCGGACCGTTGTTTGCATCTGCTACTATGGGATAGGCTCCATCCTTCTGTGCCGATAGTTTCAGTCCATTCTACTGGCAAACGATTGAATGATATGATTATATCTACATTGTGAAAAACAAGAGAAAGATCAAACAGAAGAATGAATGTACGGGATCCCTATGAATGTTCAGAGCACGGCTACTCATACATTTGACTTTTGAACTATAAAAATGCGTTGCCCGAAATTAGTCGGCTCGCTTACCCTTGACAGAAAAGTTCGACCAAATTTACTTCCCCAGTTGTGTGCATGGAAAAGATTGAAAACAGTTTTTTTTGTTGGAGTATCAATAGTTTAATGGGACAGCTGGTTGAAAAGTCCCGTATGATAAATAGTCCTTGTAGGTATGTATAGAAACTGTTTCGCATGTGCCCAATACTCAGAATGAAAATACATCATTTAATCGGCCCGGAAGGTATCAGGTTTTACATACAGTGTGTCATTACAGTATTCTATCTATCATTAGTTGTCTGCATAGTCTACAATATCGTCGTGAAAGAAAACTATATGCCTTTATCCTGCATTCTTAACGGAGTTAAAAACAGATCGTTCGACAAAATAACAAAGTAATATACTGGCACGATCCCGAGAACTGACGGCTTTGAGCCAACCGGAATCACCTTAAATAGTCACAGTTTTATTCCGCACCTTTCTAAGTGTTTTCGATTCCTCAATGTGTGTGTGCATCTTACCAAAATAGACTTTCACTTAACAAGACTAGAAAACAAAATGGAACTGTTTCGTTTTTTTTACGCAGAGTAGCAAATTTCCCATACCGTGACTTGCTGTTCCATATTGTTGAGTATCGGCTTCGATGCTTTGCCAGCCTAGAGATCAACGAGTGATTCTCGAATATCATCTTCTGGTTAGTTCATTCTATAAACGTCTGAATTCGTTGTCAGAGTAAGCAATTCTAAATTGGTCGAATCTTCAAAATGATCCTCAATGTTCCTTTACCAAGATCGTATGAACAAACAGTGTGCTACCTGATCACTGTTCGAATAGACATCTTGTATGTTGCTCATGCTGGGAAACAACAATAAAACTCGAGTGTTACTGATACGTTCAAGCAACTCTGGCTTCTCAGTATGAATGCGTGCTTCAGGTTTTCTACTTTGATTAAAGCGAAATTGTCAACTTAAAATTTCGTAATTTTTGAGATCACCCGGGGAAAAATACTGTACAAGTCTGTCGCCACTGTGAAGAAAAAAATCAGTTTTTCACAAACAATTTACCCTCAACAGAAAATAGGCATTCTGTGGAAATTCCAGGTAACTCAAAAAGCTTTTCAAACACAGGTCTTCAGACATTCACCACACTTCCGTCTGAAGCCGAAACTGTCAAAAATCTTCAAGATTTTCTTAAAAAGGCTAGCGAAATTAGTTTCTCTTTAATGAAATTGCCTTATTCCTGTTTGCTTTGGATATTGTGATTGATGTTGTTAAGTAAACCTGTCTAGTCACAGTCTGCAACATGAGACTGCTGACAAATTATACGATAGATTGACTGCCCGACTAGCCACTTAGCGATTGTACTCGGGTTTATCGAGGTGGACACACTGAACAAAAAAGAATGAGCTACTAGTGTTCATACACTCGTTACTCCCTCTGACTACCGGTTTGTGTTTATCCACTTGTACCAGCAAAGTAACAAATTGTCTGCCCAATCAGAGCACACCAATGCCGTTGGTGGAATCTAAACATCACAGTTACCATCCCTCCCCTAAATCTGTTGTTCCTCTAAATGAACAAATCCTAATGCAGAGGCTTTTTGGCGATAAGGGACGACAAAAGATTGGATTACACAATTACCGTGAGTTAAATCCCATCGGTAAGCGTGCTGCTTTAGAAAAGCATACATATACCCTGAACCCAAGTGACTTGCTTTGTGTGCGCACCGTAATTTTGACTTCTATAGGAGACTTCCATGATTAACTTTATTTATATAAAAATGTTGTTCGTGTATACGTTTGGAGGAACAGAGGTGAGGAATATCTTTCAGGACGGATCACTACACAGGTTCATGGAAATTAGGGTTTAGATAGCTTTAGAAAGTGGAGTTGAGAACGGAACTCTTTTAGTATGATTGCCATTTGCGGGGCTTTTGCTGTAGAGGTTACTGTCAATGATATTAGGTAAATCGAGTGGATAAACCTTTTGGGCAGGGAGAATTCACCGTCACTTCAGCTGACTGATCAATATATTGACGTGAGTAATGTTCAACTTCCATCTTCTGCAGTTATTCCAATACAAAAAGTTGGTTTTGCTATCAAGCAGATAAATAAAAGGTTTGATCGTTTGCTTGCAAAGATAGGAAATCATGGCAGCCGATAAAACAATCGGTGATGATGTATGGTTATATTAAGGGAGGAGACATTTACTAGCAGTTGCCAGCAAAATGTTACAGCGATTCCCCATAATCTCACCGTTGGTTCGCAGTCGATTACTAATACTAGTTTAAGACTGACTAAAGTTGAAATAACAGCAGTTGACATGTGTATCAAGGTCTTGCTTATTACACAAACGCAGTCGAAGCTCCCTCAACCAGACTATAGGTTCCCAGCTGAACTTATCTGTTGTATCGGGAAGACCAAATATACTAAACTGCGATTTCCGGAATAGCCACACAAGCATTACAAATGCACACGAAAGTCGTTCCGTCCTAATTCGAAATAGTGAGCAATAGACGTTGACGGGGTGGTTATTGGTAGACAGCTGGGTATGTTCCTGGGAGTGTATAGATGATACTTCCATGGAAGGTCTGTTTTGTGGATTCTAATCAACACACACACAGTATGTGAACGACATCCTAACTATTCAAATACCGAGCACTCAGTCACTTTATTTCGAAATCATAAAACTCTAATCAACCGGAACATCCTGCGTTTATTGAGGTAGACGATGACAACTGTATAATCTTATTAGACAATCTAAATATCAAGACGAATTTTGCAGCAATAGGTTTGTGGTAAATCTATCTGCAGTGTCTATTTGTTGCAATTGCCAGTCTTGTAACGATTATCTGTGAACGATGATCATTGAGTACAGTATTTAACAGAACCAGAAATATCCATGTAATAGATGCTGTGGAGGAAAAAGAGTGGTCTATTGAGAAACCACTGGTAAACCAGTGTTATCCGGTTAGATTATGTGGATATCCGCTTTATCAGGAAAGCGCTAAAAGTGATAGGCTGCACTGTAGAAAAATAGAATACACTTCTACAATCACAAGTCAGGTGTGACTACTTAACAAACAGCCTGAACCACAGACTTAAATCTGTGTTATAACACGCTCATTCAGCCACTCATTTTAGCCTCTAAGAGGTCGGTTATACATGAAAGTGATAAACACTGAATCCAAGAAAGTACATGTTGGTGAATATTCCAGTTCAGTTTGTGGTTCACATGACTGTTAGGGAGTATATGCACAAGTGGCTAATTATACGAGGCGCGCCTTAATGCTCACCCTCAGACTTACACTCTACGACCGATTCTGCCCATGTTTGAACCCATCAGGTAGAGATAATCTGAATAGAAACCTGGTCAGGTAACCCTTCGCACTACAAGGTAAAACTGTCATTCAACAAGCCACCATCCCTGTGAGCATCATCAGTGACACAGGAATTAATAAGTAATCGAATTAATCGACTAACAACTGCAACCTCAAGGACGCGTCCTTGAAGACTCAAAGAACCGGCCTCATCGATCGCTAAACTCATTTTACCAGCCGGACTCTCAGGTCAGATCGTTCGCGATATTATTACACAACCACAAACTAAAACCGCTGCGGATTAATGAAGCAATACAAATCAGGAAACTTCAGCCAGAAGTCGCTGATGTAACCATGCCCCTTGGAATGCGCCCAAATATCATAGTAATGTGCGAAAGACTGAAACTATTTTTAAAGTTTCGTCTACCCAGTTATACTGTGAATAATCTGTGTAAAGTTTTTTACATTCGCGACCGATGGGAGTAAACAGAAATGTAGATATCTCATTAGACATGTAATAAACTCTAACTAAAGTCTCAGCCACTTTCATTGATTACTAGATGATTAGTAGCCAGGTCAGATTAATTGTGCTTACTTAGGTTGAATCACGACCCCCTTCGAATAATCCAGTGTTTAGCTTTGAACAATCTGACGGTCCTATCACGTGACCAGTTGGGTGGTATGACGGCAAACGATGAAAAATAGCTGAAGCTATGTCAGGTTGTTTTTTTCAAATACACGTCCTCGGCGGCATTAAGGTTTCAAATGTGAACTCATAGTTGTTGATGGTTGAGATGTGATCAACAACAAGTTAACCACTTTGTTCTTATATCTGTAGAATCACTGTGATTTTTTACGCGTTTTGTGAAAGGCTAAACTGCTGTGCAACTGTTTTGGGGACATGATCCAAGTCTCTCTTCAAATATTTGTCATTCACTCTAATCCTCATGGGTCCTATTTCACACTTTAATAAGGTCAGTGACTTCGATGTTCGGTTGTTCACCGATTCTGATTTATTTGTTGCAAGTGTTTCATCACCGATCCAAATAACAATAACACTGCGTAGTAATCCATACATCCGGATTTCCACACACTGAGACTAGCGTTTTGATTGATAATTAAAATTTTTCAACGTAACTACCATGTTCAGCGAAACCATCAGCTCAGACAATTACCTGTATACATATGTTCAACATTTTTAAATACCTGTAAACCTTCGCTGTTTGTTGTAGCATTTTTGATCCGTGGGGTGAATAAACAATGGTTAGCATAACCAGACGAATACAAGAATAACACGCGATCAACAGAAAAAAATTAAACTGGCTGAAAATGTGAGTTTATCCAAAGTTGTATCCAAAGAAACTGTTGCGGTGAGTGGTTGGGTAAATCGTTCTGATTTCAATTTTATTACTTCGGTCGAACCAATAACTCGAACCGGATCAACTCTTCACTGTGTTTGTCAATCCATTTGTGACTGTTGTGTTTTAACATAGAAAGAATCGGTGGGATACTGGAACCCCAGAAAGTACAACATCTCTACTGGACTCAACCCTAATTTTTTATTGTAACGTACCGTTTTATTAACCCACCAACAGCTGATTTAGCCCATTCTGTTGAGAGGGTAATATCTGTTGATGATCCCTTATATCCCTCTGTAATATGAAGCTGTTGAGAACAACCCTGAAGTTACGTTGGTTTGATTACTGCATTTTTATCCAATCAACTGTTACCACGTTGTTATCAGTTTTGAAAAGCGTGCGGGAAATGCTTCGACGAGACATCAGTCATCGTCCCGCGTTATTCAAAACGAGAAAATGTAAAAAAAAACTTATTGGTGGTTAGGATCAGGCCAATGTAAAATGTTATTCAGCAGGATCGCTTTTAATACCGTAACTCCAAGTCTTATAGATCATGCATATCGAACACAACCAACCGCTTATATGAACTGTAAACGTTCACTAACATATACAATTCCAATGTTTCTAGCGATCGGTTGAACAACCACAGAGCAAGAGAACTGAAATCTTTTTATGGAACCGGATGCTCTCCACAAAATATCAAACTGATGAGGGCTGACGAACACTGCAGTTCTGCGTGCTCAGGGCTTTATAATCGTCTAAAGTAGCTGCAATTTTGGATCACGGAAAAAACAAGGTGGATTTTAAACTTACACACACTTACGACTACGCAACGTCTTAGGTCAGAAGGTTGTTGTCCTAACTCAGATAGGATAAACGCTTAAAAATGGAAAACCCAAATCCGTAACTGTTCAAAGATCCAACGGTGCTGCTAACATTGAGCACAGTGACTTCACATTACGACGTACATTTTTGGACGCATTGCTCATTAATTCACTCGACTCAGATGGCATCGGTTTTTGCTTCGTTCTGTGAATATTTGAAACTTAGCAGTGTTGTTTACTTCACAAAAACAAATTACTCATTCACTAAGAACGAAACACGGGTGTCAAAACGAATGCAACAAAATCTTGACAACCTAAAACCTGCTGTCGAGAAGTCAACGATTCAACAACGATGGCTCATTAGTACTGGTCACATACCCACACAAGCGACAGAGTTGACATTTAAGCGTAAGTACCTGACCATACGCCCACTTCAAAGCCAGCACCCTGTAGTCAGTTAGACTTTAAAAAACATTTGTACGTTTTCTACAGAGTTGCTTAAATATTAATGAAACGCTTTCAATGATCATAGTGATAAGTCATTTTTCAGTATTCATGTATGCACACACACACACACGTACAAACAATTGTGAATGGATAAGATACTTGTCTATTTGTTAGGCATTGAATCTCTTGCCTCTCAGATCGTACGGTTTGTATGAGCAATAGCTAGATGGCGAAAAGCATTCACATACCAAACGAGATTACATACTGAATTCTAGCCAAAAGATTGTGTTGTAACGATTGGACAACGATAAGCATTTGTGTGGGTATGTGAGGAGTGATAGTGCGATAGATGGTTATTTGTCAACTTCCAAATAGAAGTACATCCTCGGCGTGGTTAAGTAACATTTTACGGAGGTGATAACGGTCTGTTAGGGTAGAGGAGTTTAGCCTAATAGTGTCTCCAACTGACACCATAGTTGGTGTTGTTCACTTAATCAGTGATGTGGTCACAGATAATAGTAGTGTACTAAAACATATTCATTTGATGCAATGTCCACAGGCTTATTTCAGCAATTCCAAATTTTTTCGCATCGGGCGCCAATTTAAAAAGCGGTTTTCAATCCGTTGCACCAAAAAGAGCGGCTGTAACTTCGATTGATTTTTTGAAACGGCGACACAAACAAGACAAGAGTGTGTACATAATTTTGAGTAGTCCATTCCACCTCTTTGGTATTCGTTAGTTAGTGACTCAAATTACTGTACATCAACGAAACAACATCACTGGCATAGTGCCAAACTTGTTCATTTGAACGTCTAACTGATGATTTAGAAATGTTCTGAATACAATTAGTTTCACAGACGCAACACCGAGAGATATCTCGAAGTGAAAGCCATTCGTTTGTGAACTACCATATCCTCCCAGAACTAAAGCGTTTACATGGTTCACATTTTATCCGGAGTCACGTAACTGTTAGTCACGCCGCCCAGTCATATGCGCAATGTCAACATGTAATCTTGGGTGTAAGACCATGAAAGAGGAGTCATTTAGTGTCATGTGTACACCTTACTACACGCGAGTGGGATAGATTTAAATAGACTGAACTACTGAGTATAGGAATTGAAGGTATAAGGAACATAAACATAAACAATTTTACGATAACAAATTAACGACATTAAGATTGACAGTACAGACAAACCGCTATTTGGGTAACCATGGCTAAATCCGTTTAATGTACTGTGTACACTTACGGTATACTGCCCCGTATGTTTTGAGGTTTGTCAAAACCGGATCATTCGGGTAGACGAAATGCGTACAGACGTGAATAACTAGGACGTTTAATTAATGGGTTTGCTCTTCCATTATTCAGAAAGCTAGTTACTTGAGAGAGTTAAGAAGAAGTATGAACATCTCATTCGCATTTGGTTCACACAGATGGATAAGCCTACATTTTCAAATTAGCTAGACTGTACGATTTACGGGATGCCCATAATTGTGTTACAGACGTCTTGGAATTCACGGAAGGGTCTATTCGGGAAGTTATCTGAGGGAAGTCATATACAGTCCATGACCCGAAGAGGAGACAAGTTTGCCGGTGTGGTCAATTAACCTCTGAAGTTGGCGTCATGTAAAATCGTAGGTGGTGGTTGCATCGGGGTGGTCCTAATCCTATCGGTCACACAATGAATAGGACCTTCTCTATCGACGTTGTGATAGACTTTCCAGCAGCAGCAGCAGTATCACTTTGACACGACCCCAACCAGCAGTACGCTGTAGGGGTTAGCGTTTTTCTAAACCCACCGACTAAGTCTAAATCACAAATGGTGTGTTTATATAATTGACCAGCTGTTCTGCACATTTGGACAAGCGCACATACACCGGGACCAATCTACGGTTGTGGGATGCGGCATCATTTGTGACTTATGTGTGGATCGAATGCTTTGATCTGACCGCATATACGTTTGCATTCGTGCTTGTGTGTGTGTGTATGTACATGTGCTCGTGAGTGTACAAATTCACCTATAGTGCATATACATTCTAACAAAGTAGTCTAAACAGTGGTTGTTTAAAGGCGCCAAACGATTAACGTTGACGAAAAGAAGGGATGTAGAAAAAGTCAGTGTTTCATATAAGCTTGAACGCCTTCTAAAACCGGTTGGTGAACAGAAATGACAGCAAGCATGATTGCGTGCACCGGGGAACTGAACGAAGGAGTAATTATGAAACGCCATGTTGGGAGATGTGGTCTATGTGTTTATCGATCTTTGGTCTGGTTTCGATGAGGGATTCAACGGTTTTCTGGTAACAGAACAGGTTAGCATGACAGTCTAATCAAATACATGAACCTTTATCCTAGATAAAATTGCATTGGCGGTAAGTAAACAGGGTTATGTAGGCCGATCAAATTCCACCTCTGAGAATTGCGTTTTTTCATGAGTACATGCGCGTGAATCTGTGCGAATTGGTACATTACACATTTAAGTCCATGTTATGAGCCGGGTCACAAATGGGTTTTATCCGGTAAAGAGTGAATTCATTCCTAATTAGGCTATGGCAAATAAACTGAATACGCCGTTTTGCACATGGATATCGTGTTCCGTCAATATTGGAGCCCAGGCAGTCCGCTTTTTTATTCGATTATACTACTCATGAATTTGAAGTAGGGTAAAATCATAAAACATCCGTTTGAACCGATTTACTGACCCATCAAATGGCTTGGCGGGTTGCATCGGGTAAGACAGCGTTACCTCAATTATGTACTGCAACTTGCTTATATTAGGGAGCATGAAAAGTCGACCACTGTGCGGGAAGGACGTAACGGAAGTGAGGTTATTTGAAACTTCTGTTATATTTCTTTCCGTTATATTCCTTCTGTGTGTTACTATCTTCGTGCGGTCCATATGCAAATGTACAACAGTAAGTTGATTATGAATTTTAACTTCTACTACTACGAATCTGCTGGCGGTTTATTGAATAACTGACGCGTACCTTAATGGTACAGTCCAATCACATGGAAATTTTATAAACAATATATGCAGGTTGTCGTTCCTGTGCACTACGAGTCACCTCAGTCTTTTTGCAAGTTGTAGTTCCTCTGCAACTGACGCCCCCAATGGATGTAGCTCTTTTCACAAGTCGACGTTAATTGACCGATTTCCCTCAGGGTCTGTGACGCTAGAGATGTAATAACCTGTACGATGGAATGTGTACGGATACTCGAACCTACTTGTGAATAAATACTTACAAAATGTTTGCTACCTCAGATGAAAGGATGTGAATGAGGCTTATTCAAAGCTCTGTACCTTGAATGTTCACTATATCTCGAGACCAACTGGAAGGATAACTGTCTGGACGAACATGTATGGTAGTACAGAATACAGATACTACAATCATAGCATCCAGCAAGTAAACCTAAATTTGACATCTTAGAGTTAATTAGATGAAGTATCCGGTTTCAGAATTTCACTCAACACATTCACCCATTATGTCGACTTCAAAGTATGATAAAAACATATATGCACCAATTCATTTTAACGGTAATACCAAGACCTGTAACGGACGACTCAAAATTGTATCGTTCAGAAACAAAAGTATAGGGTGAGCCGTGTAACAGACGGCCAAGCAAAACACAATAAACAATAAGTTGCAATCATTTGAATATCGAGTCGTATCGGCTGAAAGAGACAAAATTATGTTGTGCACAATATTCTGATCTTCTCGAAACAAATGATTGAATATCTGTATGCTTTGTTTAGTACACGTATATCGGTTTGAGTAGACAGTGTTTGCTTCTTCTTTCCCTATTTTCTACTTCCAGGTCTCTTCATTTTGAGCTCAAGACATTTGACTGTGAGACTCCGGAGAACTCCCATCTTGCCATACCAAAATTTTCATTTCCTACTTCAGAGTTAGAAAACTTTTCCTTGTTTCACTCGATATAAGTTTATCGTGACCAGTTTTGAAATGAATGAGTTAAGATTGTTTCGAATCAGGTGTCAAGCACGATCTTCATAAATTATATGTGGCACTGCTACGGTGGAACGGCGTAGCTGTAAGCTTGGGTGATTGAGTTGATAATCGGGAGGAGTCTAAGTCACCGGTCATGAACGGTTTAGCCTAAGTGACTCAACTTGAATGCAATGCTTTGTTTGTACAGGTCGTTAATTTACAGCCTGCTGTCAACCTGGTAGAACGTGCTACAATTAGTTCATTTTATGAAAGTGTTACAATAAACATTACATGAGCCTGTAATTCATACGTAGTTGCGTCAAGATAAGAATTTGTCCTTCTGATCTTTCAAAGCCTTTTGGAAGTCCAATTAATTTACTCTCATCGTGATCAGCGAGAGGATTTCCAGATTGCAAGTTCTGATTGGTTTCCACGAAGGAATTCCTTATTCTGAAAATATAGATTAAACATTTTGCTATAACATTCTGACTACCTTGGATATTGAAGTCAGTGAAGCTGCAAATGCCTGCGACTGACCTCCGACTCATTTTAATCAAGTTCAGTCCGGAGATTTTTTCAGAAAGACTAAAAGAGAGACTGCCGGTTTTTTCGGATTAATACGTAGTATAGCTTAGAAGAGATCCATTTGCGACAAATCTGGACCTTGGCTGGATTCGAACCACCGACAGAAACACCATACCCGAAAGCGGCAAGCGTTCTACCAGCTGAGCTATGAAGCCACAACTACTTATCAGGAATACGTAGTAAACAAGTGATTTATCCCCAAAAAGAGACAGGATCTGTAGGGGAAGTAATCGAAATGGTGACAAACTAGGATACAAACGAGGGTGACTTTCCACCTCGTTTCATCCAAAAGTTTTGGGAACAAAATCTACCAAGATTCAGTGAAATCAGATCTTTAAATGGTCAGCTCCAGAGCTTATTCTTAAATAGGTGATATAGACTTACGACCGTTAAATCGTTTCCAGATAACTATCATATGACTGTTTGACGACAATCAAGTGACATTCAGTTTGTTTCGACCAAATCCTCTACTACCTACAAATAAGATCAAACGGTTTTATCTTACGATACTTTGTGTCCTGACAGCTGTAAACAAACAGTCGATATCTACCTGTATAATACTACACAGCATATACCAGTATCAGCCTAGGTTCGGAGACCATCACACTGATAAAACACATCACTAACTACAACTTTGGATTAGGGACTTCATGTCCAACTGGATCAAATGCCAGATTGCATAATCAACCGATAAAATATCAATAACCAACAAACCGGAATGGAAGCAGCCGACGTAGGTCATCAATTACTGTTGAAGCACCATCATTTCTGCACATCTACTGTGTCCGTGGTGTTTTGCTTGATAAACATCGACGTTAATGTTATCAGAACATGGCGTAATTCTATGATGTTTATCGCTCCTACATTATACTGGCGGTGTTACAAATAGGCGATTGGTATTCTACTGCAAACGGTTCGGTACGGAGATTTGCGACGAGATAAATTGTGCAACAAGGGTTATAGATTTCGTTTTCAAATTTCGGTCACTGATAAATAGTAGTGACCCTTTGAAAACGAAAGTGTAATAAATTTATAAAATATCTATACCAAATTTAGTACGACTGCAGGTCAACAAATTCAGCGTCGCGTTTAACATGGTTTCAATAGGTGGATTGATAGGGACATAACGTTACGAGCAGGTTTCAATACTTAACTTTTCAACCATCTATATACCTAACTAAAAAGTCGTCTTTACAAACCTGATAATTTAAAATGACGGGATTATAAAAAGCCAGGCCTGAGTTCGGAGTCGGCCGAAAGACAGGAAAACCATGTTCAAATGCGGTAAGTCTGATACCAGATGGGCAACGAAGCCATTGCAGGAACTCTGATGCTAGTGGGTTCCAGAATGAACTGCTTAGGAAATCCAGCCCGAGCAATGGAGTCCCTGGATCATTTGGTGGATCGCATGTGAGGTAGTGGATAACAGAGGACAAATGTGAGGCACTGGAACTCCAGATGTGGTTTCCTAACTCCACTAGTAGAGAGCTAGTAGTTTTTGGGCATGTTATTTCCGTCGCTGGTTCGAATCCAGTCACACTACTAGATCAGAGACTTGATGTTGGTTTTCTCAAGTCAACCCCATTCCGTGACGTAATCGACCAGAAAATATCAAAAGTCATTGCTATCCTGACAGATCAGAAAATCCATTTTTGACTTCTTCTTCCTCTGCCTACCTTTTGTTTTTCAGCCAAAGCAAATGGTAAACATTACAGCTTTTAACATCAGTAAGCTGATCTGGCTAGCACCCATCTGAGTCTGAAATCGTCGTTTACATTGTCTCACCGTGTGCTTAGACAAATGCCTTCTACGTCAACGTTATCTACCTAGAACCTCATTTTGCCCTACTGGTTGATCTGCCGGGAAAATTTACATCTCCTGGTTTGCGATCATCTGTGTGAACTGATCGACCAACTTGACCCCCAAGCAAGCCGTCCATGTTCAATGTTGTTTTCAGTTCAACCAGCTTTGGGTATATTCGTCAATTGCATTAGATCGCGGTCAGTGACTGTTTGTCCCACTACTTGTGGAATTCAACCGATTGTGTAAACTTAACAACCAAAACCCCGGTCATACAGCATGCCGGAAGCCTTGGACGGACGAAAGACAACTGATGACCCTGGTCATTGCATCTCGTCACATCAGCACGCAAGACTTTTTATCAAACTTACCTGTATCCCATGCTTCGTCGCACAGAGGTTTCCTCATCTCTCACACCACACTAACGGGTCGTTGTTCTTCAGTCGTTCTTAGGTGCATGTGCCCTTTTGTACAGTTAATTATTTCACCTTGACAAGCGGTTTATAATACTACCTTTGAGCCATACAGTAGAAAGATAGTTCGATCACAAGGCGACAGAACTGAGAAGTGCCACACGAAACTTAGAAGTTTTCTAACACTAGTCTCCAACGCAGTTCACGGACAGTGTGCCAAAGCTTAAGTTGAAGATTTTGTGTGATAACCCGACTCACTTACGTAAGCCCTCTTACTCACAATCCCATGGAATGTTTCCAACTCCACTAATTATTGTAAGCCAGTTGGAATGAGACGTTTGATGGAAACATCGTTGTGTGATTCTCTAAATCCCGAGCTTGGAAAAATGCCACAAGAAAGTTTTGCATGTTGGTTGTTCCATAGCTTATAATGGTTAATAAATACATGCAGACCATCGGAAAGTCTGTTAGGATAAATAAGCGATGTATATGGTAAGTGGGATTGATCATTGTGAACATGAAACGCTGCATGCAACTTACGTAATCTGTTGGTCAGAGAAGGCTAATTTGTCCTACAGGCTGGTAACTGACCGTACAAACTCGAGCTGGTGTCAGACGTGTGATGGACTGGACAATACTCACTAACGGTAAGAACATAGAGTGAAAACTGTCAGTTTGTATAGTGCCAGGCGGATGAAAACGGAATTCAGCATCACTAAACCCGATTTGTTGACATCTACATAGTTCAACATTCATTTAGACCGTTTGCTGACGTTTGTATCATTTAGCGATTTTGTTAACTTCATCGCTTACTTAACCTGCGCCGAGTGCGAGTACTTCTCTGTCCTAACATATTCATTAGGTTACGCTTCTTTCCGGATGTCTCTGAGTGCTCATCGTAAGCTGAATAATGTACACATTTGAAAGAAGTCCAGAGGTGTGGAGTAAAATTGCACTGTACTGGGTCGGCTAAAAAGTTATCAAACAACGACTGCACATCTTTATCAAGGATTTTGTTATCTAACTCAGTATGTAGTTAACCCGTCTATGTACTGATAATGCTGAAGCCATTTTCCATGAATGTCATAATGCGACGGATGAAAGTGTACTGCTTCACGCCGTACTGCTAGAACTAATACATTCTGCTACTTATGAAAGAGTAAGTAATATAGTTCATTTTTATCAGATTTCGATCTAAAGACACGTTTGTAGGCCGAGTGTATCAACTTACTTGTTACTTAAGTGATCTTATTCTATGGCCTAACTGAAATCTGTCCACTTATCCTCAATTTTTTTTGTATATGTCTACTGGTACATTCAGCTTCCGTGATCGCATGGTTACTACGTTAACAGTTAACAGTCACTTTTGCTTCGCTTGGACTATGAGCTCCGACAATGACTGTTTTTTTATTATGGACACAAGCAAAACCATCAGAGAGAAGATTGAGAAAATGAAGTGTGTGATCGTTTTGGTGGCAGAAATTTGTCTGTCATTCCAATGTTTCAAAATAAAGTCCTATTGTCATGATAATGTTTTAGTAAAAGTACAACTTCCTTATAGTTGGACAAAATTTCAACAACTGTAGACTGATTATGGAGATCTTCCAAATTACTTATTATTCGAAGTATCTGATTCTCAAATCTGACGCGTTTCTGATCATTCGAGAAGGTAAAAAGTTCACGAGGTTGATTGTGTATACGTAGCAAATGGGAAAGACGAACAATGAGTGTTGAGGAATTGTTGTAACGTTTTAAATTCATATTAGATGCCGTTGCCAAACAGGCTTAGCGGGTTTGATAAACTTAGAGATTTCGATATGTCACGGAGGTCCTAATCGCCAGGTTACCATTTGAAGTTGCTTGACAAGAAGTTTGTCATCAATCGAGATGATCAGATAGCTTGGTAATTTTTCACAAATTTTTAAGCGTTAAGGTATGATAACTAAGTCTTGCCCAATATGAGGTCAGTGGAGTAGTGATCAACACAGTCGCCTCATGAAGGTGTGATCCGAGTTCTCATTCCGAATACAGCAAGGATATGCACTATTGACGAGCTCAGTCGAGAGCGAAACTTGGGTCTAGTGCTCTTTTTCGGAGGAGGCTGCCTAGATGATCTATCTGAATACGAGAGCTGCTATCGAAGATGTAATGAGCAGCTTGAACTTAACCAAATCGCCCACTTCTCAGTAGCTGATTTAGAATAGAATCACTGAAGAAAAATTTGGTGGTGGTAACCCGATGACTGAAGGATTCGAAAGTCCGATCGCTAGGAGGGACGTCAGCATACTATTCACCGTGCCATTATTTTGTCTGCCTGAATGTGATTGTCTCCAGTATCAGATTTATTCTCCACGATACCTTTCTTATTAACACGTTGTTTGTTTTTACGCCGCTGTATGTAATTTTGATGTGCCAACTGCTAATGATTGAGGTCATTGAATAGACTCCGCTTGGTTTTAGAACCAGTGGAGAACCAATTCGATTTGAATAGACCTTCCATATTCTGTCTACCTTTGTCCGAACGAAAAGCTTTACAACTTCTCTGATAGACTCCATATAACATTAATTTATGACGGAAGTAATAGGAATCCAGGTACCGGCTGGTCAACATATCTGTCCGTCTGTCTATCACTCGTTTTTGTCATTTTTGTCTGTCAGTAGAGCGTACAATACTGACATCAATGTCTGTTGAAGACATTATAACAGCAGATTGCTTCAAGTACTAAACAGTTGTGTTTCCATTTAGCCAACAGTCCACTTCGAAATCTTTCAGCTAGACCTTGTGACCTACGGCTGCGCAGTGTTATTCTTGCTCCGCTCACTTCAACGCCAAATAGATTTCGTATACAGGTATCTCCAGCTGTTTACTGGTTTCTTCTAAGCAGGCCTATTCTTAGTTTCGGCAGGAACTAGAGTACACTACTCTCAATCTTTCGTGAACTCCGACCGTAACTTTGATTTTGCGCAACGTTTTTGAAAGACTATCAATTGGTTTGCAGACGATTTTAACTACGAATTTCTAACTAATGCCCTGTGCTGCCCGAGAGTTTTTGTCTTTTTAATACAGGATAATAGCTTTCTCTCTCGTTTGTTCAAGATAGCACTGAACCGAGTTCTAATGCACGGGTTTATTAACAGTCTGCGCTGGCCTGTTGACACGACTAGCCCACAAAGATGTTTAATTTCCCGGTTTCATAGTACGGGCGTACTACAATTGATGCTTACTCTCAGACATAGTGTTTGCAGAAAACCTTGTATATAATAAAGTTCCAGGAAATTCATTTCCTAGGAAAATCTATTTATAACGCCACGTATATTTTATGTAGACATGACTAAATGTACGATTCGATTTTCACACGTTGTAGCTGAGAGCCAAATGCAAGTTCGGCTTCAGCTCATTAATAGGCACTATCTAGTACATTTTGCGACTATGTATTTTCCTTCAGCAGTATGTGTCATAAAGATTTATCTATTAAATTTATTTTGTTCTCACTTATGCTGCTTGCATTGGATGAGCAGAGCTTTCGTCTGGGTAAAGGATTTCAGTTATCTTCTGCTACTAGACAAGACATACAACATTAGTGGATAGCATAGTTTAGTATTAGCATACAAGGGACATTTCATTCTGCTGTACAGTACAGTTTTTTGTTTAAAGTTTCAGTAAGTGACATTGTTTTTTATATACTGTTTCTTGATGTTGCTGGTTGAAAACAAATGAAATTGATATCCGTAATAAATTGTCCACAGTAGATTAGTTGAATGGTGCATGGAAGAATCTTCGCTTATCCGGTGGTTCTCATCAAAAAGTACCGTGCATTTGTCAGACAGGAATTACAGACAGCTCTGCGTCCGTATAATCAAGTCACAGAACCATCAACTCATGAGTTACCGTTTAAATGATGAGATGAAAACCAGACGATGTTGGGAACCTGTCATCGACGTGTTAAGTTAAATATAATAGGGTAATAGAAGAAACGATTTACTGCATACAATTCATGTGATAATCACTCCGATGGTATGTAACAATCTTCGCTATCTACTAAACGAACAGATCTGTTTTTTCTCTTATCTTGAACTCCACGATCAAGGCGGTCAGGTTGTGAGGATATACACCGTAGTCTTTCTAGGGTAGGAATCCAACGAAACAATTGTCAGGAATGTGTTTAATGATCAACCCGTTGTGAATTCTAATTTCACATATAACGTTTACTCTATCCACAAGTTTGTAGTACTAAATATCTGTCTATTTCTGAAATTGACATAACTCGTCAGTCTACTCTATCCGTTCTCATTTGTCACTGTTGGACACGTTCGAATTTATTTGATCTCAAAAAATTATAAATTCGCCAGAAATAATTAAACCTTACCGGACCATAATACTTATATTCCTTTTCTTGTCGTACTGGACGATGTATTGTTTGCATAGAACACAGCAGTGTGGTACACTATATATCTTACCGCTGGAACTAAGTGGACAATTTATCACGTGTTTCCGCTGCAATGATATATGCGCCTACAAACCGGTCGGGAAAGTTTTTTTTTACCCCACTTGTTCATCACTATAATTACAGAACCACATTTGACGTATATACACATATATATCAAGCGTGGTTCTACCGGTAAGTTCCTCCAAACAGGAACAAAATATAAGGTTTGCCATTTCATAACTACGGAAGTTTACCTAATTCAGCTTGAGATATGGTGCGCAAGTAAACCAACCATGCTCAGAAATTTGACTTTTTCAAGGTAGAGTAGTCGAGAATTTGATTCTAAGCTTAAGATTACTCGGATCTGATCGGTGTTGACGAGTAAAAATGTCTGGCCGTTCACATTATTCGGCCGTGCATAATGTGAAGTCAGTGGTGCAGTGTTCAACACAGTTGTCTTATGAAAGCAAGACTATGATTCTGGTCTAGGCCGTGAGAAGAATATACATTACTTGTCTGGGAGTAAAGCTGGTGTCTAATGCTTCTTTCTGAAGGCGGTCGACTGGTAGATTTACCTCAATGCGACAGCTGCAACCAAATGTGAATGATGTTCTGCTTAAAATTTTATTGAAGGTCTTTGACAGGCTTGCTGGGATGTCCTAATTAAGAGCGTCTGTCACTTTTATATCAATCTTTACGACTGTTAGAAGCGCAACCAGATATAACAGAAAGTAGCAAACATAAATGGAAGGCGGAACTTCACAGTTAAATGGCCTGATCGTATACTATCCATTTTTTCCTGCAGAATTGGAGTTATACTTACATAATCGATGTCCTTATGATGAACAATCTGATTTGTCTTATGCCTGTTGTGTTTGGGGACCTAACGCGTCCGTGGATAGTGGTCTCAAATGAACTCTTTCGTCCATAGAAAGTCAGACTAAATCATACTTCGTTTGTTTCCCCGTCCCAGTGTTCCAGCCCTATTAACATTGACTACCTAGGACCGACTTCGTGCGTGTTCCTAACCACGGCGACGTACTCCCAATCATTTATCCAGTCACATTGTCCCTTCCTCAATTTCTGATCAGTAAAATGCTAACTCGTCGCATGGTTTTATATAAATGTACCGGCCAAAGAGAAGAATTTATGGAAAACAATCCGTTCGCTGGAACTGTTTCGACGAGTGTCACGGAGATTTTCTATATATTGCTATACTACTTATAATAGCGGTTAGTAACGTCGCTTTCGTTAAAATTATTGCCCGTGTCGGATGTTTGTTGCCCAGTGCGATTGACCGGAATGGTTGAAATTAGGTGTCAGATTTTAAAAGACTGATTTTTATCGAACAACGATGAAGTCACGGGTGTTAGTCACGCAGTCGCGAACGTTTCATGATTGGCCACAATATTTCTGGGTATTTCATAATGAACTTCCAACAAAAAGGAGGTTTCAGTAGTTTGGCAATTTAACAAGTACGAAGTACAAAATCGATCCATCACTGCAAGTTATCCACCTGTGGAGCTATATCCGATGTAGTCCACCACTGGGCTGAAACCTCACATCATAGTTCAATGTTCGTTCGAATTGTGTGATAGTAAGTTAGACTGTACTGACAATGCATGTTCACAACTGATCGGAAGTTGACACAACAGGGGACTGAGCACATCCCAAAACGGTTAGCTCAAACGATTATACAACCCACTACAGTTGTCACCAGGGTAACTGGAATTCGAACACCAGTGATCGCTGCAAGTGATCTGATACCAGGTTATCCGGTTGAATCCAACAACGTATTCATAATATCGTCATGGAGTGGAAGACAGTGTTCGGTGAGAAGATTTTAATCCAATTCTTCCACTCGAAACCTTGTGTGCAAAAGCTGGTGTTGTAACAGATCAGCTAGTTTTAACACTGTCTAAACCATGGTTTAATTGACTTGCATCCACGCACGTTTCGTAATCACAACTATATCATACATATAGCGTACATTTTGCGTGTGTCACTGGTGAGAATTAGCGGAACGTATACCTAGAACAATGCATATTTTCTCCTTAATGATGAACTGGATCAAACCAACTGAATGTTTCACATTACTTCTTTCAGCAATGTTTACAGAATTCCGTATGTGTGAAACGTACAAAGTTTCTGTCACTCCGTGAAAAGTTGAATTATAGCTTTGTATATGTTCATATTCTTGGCGCTTATTTCACCGTTTACTGACTACACTTGGTTGATCTCTTTAAGAGCAGTGTTCGAACTTCCAAGTCACGTTACTAGTGTTGATCCTAACGACTAATCTGTGTCACGGACTACGATCGTATGTGCATGGATTTTCGGAAAGAGAACAGAGTAAAGTTCAGTGTAAGACCCTCCGTTTATTGGCTAACCACTTTATTCGAAATTTGCGTGGAATTATTCGGATACAACAGCTTTGATCTGAAAGGAATAAACAGAAGCTAAACTACTAACAAAGACTTCAAATTATGATGGGGAACCGCACAGGTCACACCTAATTCACGACAATAATGCCAAATGTTAAAGTTTCATTTCTGGAACCGTATATACGATGTCAGTAAATATCCAGGTTAAAAAAAGTTATTAGGCTTCCCGATTTGATTGCTACTCACTTGTGAAGACAATCTCAACGTGTTACTGAAGGTAATCCCTAAGGCATCGCGAGTTATGAAGTAAGAGAACAATTTTCCAATGTTTCTCCATTAAACCAACTATGACAAGTTGAATTTCTTAACGTTGCCAGCCGATAAATCAATGCAGCGATTTCGCAGTGCGTTGGCGTAGACGAGTATTTACTTCTTCAAAACTATCAGACCGCAATTCTTTCTCGAAGTAAAAACAAGGATGCAATGGATCAACTTAACTCTTACTAACCTACGCAGACATATATATCTATATAAACTTAAGGAAACATGCATCAGAGTAAAGTATATTGATATTCCACTTTATTCTCTCCTACCTTGTTCATTTCAAACTAACGGATTTTTTTAAATTTGAGAGTTTCACTTTCCTGGTATGGCAGCTAAAAACCATCTAACTTTAAGTTAGAATTTCTTTGATTATTTTATTAGTTCCGATTGGTCACACTAACCTCTTGTTATGTTTGCCGGTCTGATTGTCACAAGTTTTAGTCACATACATACTTATCGCTTTCTTGAATATCTGACTAAATGCAAACACAATTTCTCCCCCGATCGTAGTTATATGCAACTTTCCTAAACACATATGACCGATTTTCCAAGAAAACAATTCGTGATACATTCCACTCAATATATAGGGGGATTATCGAATAAATTTGTGTCACAAACTCGACACATCGAGATTAATCAACTAGATAGTGTGTAGGGATTCTGTAGTTTAAAAAATTTACCCAACGGATCTTTTGTCTCTGTTTACCAGTAGGCTAAGGAGGTTGCCATGTGTTATAGTCTTGAAGTTAGGTCGAGAGAAATGGTAGAAATATCTGAAAACCGCCAACTGATATCAAGCTCAGGGACAGTTTTGGTCATGTTTATTAATGTATGCAAGAATGAAAAAGAAGTCAACGTTCTCGACCGTCTAGTTGGTACTTTCTTTGAAAAACCCTCATAGACTTTTAAATTTGTCTAACATTCCGCAGTTCCGCTTTCTACTCATCTCTTTTGACCACACAGTGTTAACGACATAGCGTCAAAAACTCACCGTCCATTTTTATCAGCCTCTTAGACTGCTTACTTCGTTTCATAAGATTGAATGAGATGTTGTCACATTGAATTTGCTGTCCTTCAGTTGCACTCGCCAAACTTATGACAGAATGTATCATCCGTCTACATCTATTGCTCATATGTCGAATTTCTTTAAATTTTCCGCAGACTACAATGCTTTGAATTAGCTCCGCTCCTCTAGTATGTTATCCAAAGAGCTCTTCCTTAACATGGCCCGCATTTTTCATGACGTGGTCACCAAGTGCACATGACACAGTTGAACTCGGCAACCCCCTAAACTAGTGTTCATGCGAGCTTTCGACTGTAAAACTATACTTCCCCTGCAAGCCATCTTTTTATGAAGAACTCAGAAAACTTACATATTTGGAAGAATTTGGAGGGGGCAATTAGTTTCATAGATTTATTCATCTGTTCTCCTTCTTTCTGGCACCTTACAATCTCGGAAACATGTTAGTTTGTTAGTGCGTTTTCTCTCGATAGAATCCGGTGTTTTCACACAGATGTCAATAACACATCTGTCAGGAAAAGAAAATTTAAAAAGAAGAAATTTGATAAAAATATTTATTAAAGTAATTTGACAGGACACAGAAGCACGTTACTGACACCATCGTGTGGAAGGTAATGCGGTCATGCCGGTAGAAACAATGGTTCAAGATATATCAACCCCATAGAAAGAGGCAAGATCAATTGTCTTAGAGGAGCCTGGATGATATCTTTTTGTCACTGTCTAGATTTAGCCTTAGGGTTGTCTGTCTTATACTATCGCAGTGCATGGCTTCTACAATCTGACGTTGTTGTGGTATATCAACAACTGAACGCTATCTAGTGACTTCATAGCCTAGGTGCATTTGTATCTGAGTATGCATGTGTGTGTATGCCTGACTATAGTGATTAAGCGCTATTTTATGACCATTTTATGGTCGCTAAAGACGGTGACGTTGAACGCTTTGACCTGTTTGCCTTTCTTCTGTATCCCTGGTTTTTATAGACAAATCCAATCCACCCCACAACTTTGTGTTAAAAACGGGCAGAACCTGTTCTTCGTTGTCCAAATCCACTTGTTTTTATCCTTTCTGTTTGTGAAACCCTGAGAAATTTATTAGAAATAGGATTTATGTGCATTTTTACAAACCCCAATTCCTATTTTGAATGTGTTTTATTGGTTAGAAGATTATCTTGTCTAGTTTAGCTTGGTGACTACCAAATTCCCCTGTAGAGCATTTAGCTGATTATTGGAAAATTCTAGAAAGGACGTGCAGCATATTCGTAAACGAGATCCGTGCTCAGGCACCGTTCGTACAAAGCAGTGGTTCCAATCAGTTTTATCATAGTTCCACTTAGGAACCCGAATTAAACACAACCGCATTATTTGAGAAATAACTTTAGAACAAGCACGATTACACACAAACTTTAGTACAGTCTATAATAAATCTATATACATGTCAGCGGTTCATCGCTACAAGTGATCCTGGCCGAATTATATCATTTTGTAAACAGCAGTCTGAAAATTATGTAAATATATTTTAGATCCACTAACACATAAGTCTGAGAAATCTCCTTTCCTCCCTCCTTCATCCAAACTCTCATTACCACACATTTTGAAAAACATTGACTCAGATAAGAATAGTACTAAGGAAAGTACATTATACCATTTTTTTCTGTCTTAATAGGTTTGGTTTAGAGTTATATGAAATTTGAGTCGAGTTAACACATTGGTAACCCTGGTAGTCATTGAAACTAATGCAGTGGGTACACAGATCGGACATTTGAATAATGATGGGACAAAAACTTGGATGATTTGTAAAGATTTCTACTATGCAGTTGAACAGTAATGATAAACACGTAAAAATTGATGATATTGATCAACAGCGATTAGGCTTAAATTAGCTCCAAACAGTCAACTTGAACAACACTTCCATATTCCGTCAGCTAAAGCATGAACTCACGGTAGAAAAATTTGCCGCTATCATTTTGAACGTTCTGGCCTAGTGGGGCAAAATGAGAACCCTGTCCCCCACTAGTATATTTTCACAACACATAAATTAATTTACCCCAATGACCTGAGGCTGAAAACACACTCCTTGAACTCAACACATTTGCAAACAGTAGATGAACAAGCGGGTCAGATAAACTTGCAAGAGTGAATCTGTAAAGACTAAGACAATCTCAATAAGAACACTTCTAGTAGAAGACTACACCCAGTGCACTATTTCTAGTGAACTCCAAGAGTTGGGCGGATCTTACTGCGTTTTGTAATGACAGATATGCAGTCTAAATACCAATCCAGGTAAACAGCCAAACATTCAGACAGCTTGTGGTTTGTTTGTCCTGTGCTCGTGAAGTATCATGTTTTATGGGCAAAATTGGCCAGTTGTGCCAAAAGATTCTACTTTGATACTAAAGACGGGCAACATCAATCTGTTCTCGTTGGTACAAATGATTGGACATTCAACATCAGTTGCAGGTTCCCAGTAGTATGGTATGCTTGTCCAAAAATTACTTAACATTACTACAAGATTAATTCCTTATAAAGGCAGGCTGTGGAAACAGTCGGTCAGTTTTAAATTACAAATTTATTCAAGAACTCCGCGATCTGTTGTTAATTTACTACCGTTAATTAATATTGACATGCTGTGTGAATGAACAGTAAAATGGCCGCGAATTCATTCACTTAATTAAACCTACCTACCGTGATTTCAAAACGTTTCAATACCATCCCTAATGGTTTCACCGTATGTGTCCCTTTCATAGAGTTAACTTTGAAAATACCTTAACCAATTTCTTGCTTACACTATCCATTTTCTTGGCAATATAAAGCACAGCATTTCGCACGAGAATTTTTGTATTCAAGACAAAAATGCATCATTATTAGTCATGCACGTCAAAAGTGAGCAGATGAAATCACATGATCATTCACGTCTTTGGGCTTTGAAGCTGTCGAGTTCATAATTCCATCTACGGTAAGTATATTGTTCTCACAATGAATAGAATTTGTTGGGTTCACGAAATGCTCCACACCCGGAGACATTATTGTTGTTTACAGAGAATGCAACTCTGAGTATAAAATGGGGATTGGAAATTAGCATACACCGATGTGAAGGCAGACAAAAGACAAATTACAAACAATCAAAAGGGCCTTTAATGTATTCTCAGCAAGTGTACTTTCACTGTATGTTTCTTTTATCAGGATAAAACCAACCTCGTTTGCTTTGATTTAAAATTCTATGACGTGTACCTCAACAGACCATGGCAGTGATCTCACAAGTGATTGTAAGACAAATCAGTCAACTATTCTGTAAATCTCATCGAAATCGAACGGTTTAAACGGTTAACGGCATCTGTTTTGAATTAGTCTGTCACAACCAATGGATACCTGCGTTTAACTATTTATGCATTTACACATTGATGTACGTATACAAAATTGTTTTTGTGTTCTGTCAATGTCGTGGGGCTAATTAGTATGTTATTAAGAAACTAGTGAAGAAAAGCGTAGTGATTTGCTCTTCTACATTTTTCTACGAATAAATATAATTGATAAATTGAAGTTTTCCCGCTATGGTAATCAAGACTCTCAAATAAGTCTCCTCCAACTGGTTTGTGATTGTCTCAAACGTAACACATTTAAGCATTTTGATCTCTAAAAACATAGACTCTTCGGAGTTTAGTCAAACAGAGAGAGTGAGGTGCCTTAAAGTTAATCGCTGAAGAGGGTGTATACAAACAGCGTGGTGAGTCAGGGAAATGTGCCAGGTAAAATATTACTATCAAACACAGCCAATCCCACTAAGATTCACCGCAGTCAATACAGAGGAATTAGACAGATGAAATTAAGTGACCAAACAGATAAGTGAGTTGTATTTTGAAAACATGTTCGATAATAGACTTTATTCACACCTGACCACTAATAACAGCTCTCATCTCGAGGACTTCCGTGAATTTCATGAAACTATTCGTGCCATTCTTCGTTAATATAAACTTTGACATGGAAATAGTGAAGATCTGCCTCCCTAACGAGACACATGCGTCAACAATTGTACGTCAATCAGCTAAACTGAACCTGTCCATCAACAAACACCCTTGGCAAACGTCTTTAGGCCAAACGACAATCATACAGAAGGTATGACAAGTTGCTATCATGACGACCATGTAAACATACGGACCCTTTCCTCTGACATTTGTGTACAATTCGGGAAAACTATGAACATATCCTGTTTCACGGTTACCTACTGAAAGGTGTGAATATGAAACTTTTAAGGCTTTAGATGGCTGACAGTTGCTGGAAACGGAGAGTTGTACCATTGATTTTGGCTTCTATAGGCTACCCAGGTCTGAAAAAAGTGCGTCTTAACAAAGAAGTCGAATCTCAGCATGAAGAAACGAGAGCATATCGATACGAACGTGACTAGACAAGATAATTTGGTATCCACTTTGATGAGACGCGACATTTTGGGACAGGAGGTTTATTTTGTGAATTTGTTTCGAAAGACAAATAAATTATTTACTTCGTACTGTGACGTTAGTTAGTTAGTTACTGTGACATTAGTTCTGGCAATTCACATCTTTAAAATTATGACGGATGAAGGAATGTTGTATGTCATCAGTTTGCATATGCCGTAATTTGGGAACAAAAGACAAAGGTAGCTGCAAATTCTGGGGGACGAGTGAGTTTCTTGTTTAACTGACGGGTTCGAACCCAAGCGACCTCAACTGCTCCTGTCTAGACCTGGAACCTGTGATAGTAACCAGCTTAAATTTGATGCAGTGTGTCCATAGTGACAGAGAAACAAACTTAGAAAATTTCAAATGATTATTGCCTAAAGGATGATCAAAATGGATGTGAGGAATTCCAAAGGTAAAAGACAGCAAAAAGATGTCATTTGGATCGTCTATTGTATAATAGCTTTGAATGTAGTGTTATCACAAAAGGAATTGGGTCTTATCTTCAAATAAAACTGGAAGCAGGCAATATTTCCAAATATCCACTTAATTCGTTATAATGATAAGCCTATTGATGGGCTTTGACAAAACAAAAGTTACAGTTTCGTGTAGTTTTGAAGTTGATTACAGTAAAATCTGCGATAAAACCTGTGTAAGCTCAAATTTAGGATACTTCATTAAGCATATAACTTTTTGGCTTCCAGAATTGTTCAACCCATTTGTCGGGTCTCAGCACAACTACTGCATACATCACTAAACCAATGATTTACACTTATATTTAAGCGCCACATAATTACACAGCGAAGAGAGCTCGTAAGTTAGGGAAGGAAACAAGAAAAGGCGAAACTTGCCTACTAAAATACTTATGTGCAATTTTAAGTAATCACCACCATGATGTTTTACAAACACAACGCGAGCTGCAACTTGGTATGAGGAGTATCGTTGTGAACAAAGTGTAGGATCGTCTAGCAGAAGTCATATTGTATTCGCAGTGAAGGTACTTACCCGGAAGACTAACTGTTGGATTTGTTGAATTTCGTCTGGTATGTTTATCGTTTTTTGTCTGGTAAGATACGGAACGATAAATCCGTAGATGTGTGTTTGGTTTAGTTGTAGAAAGCCAATCCTTAATCTGCCTTTATTTCTTTGCTATGTGCAGTAAACGATCATAACGAATTTCCTACCATAATTGTACATAAAATGTTTACTTTCTTCCATCTTACAACTGTCATTGTCTATTTGTTAAAACTTCCTCCCTGGTGTTGTTTGACACGTTCTCATCCTCATCTGTACGCGATCGTTTTAATGAGGTCATTTCCCCTTGACTGGTGGCTGTTTGTGAACACTTGTTTAGTTGCCCCATTTTAAACTCCCTTGCTGGATAATTTGTACACCCGATTGATTCACATTCAAGGTGAGACAGTGCCTTTTGTTGTAATTTTATTAAACAGTACCGTGTAAATTGCATTCATTTAAAGGGTCTTTTCTGGCCTTTTTGTGGACTTGGAAGAAAGTCTCGTTAACCCGACCGTCCGAATAACCGTTATTGGAATTGTCGAATACGTGTTACTGAGTGAATTAACCTAAGTCGTCAGGAGTGATTAAATACTGGCTGTTCCATTCCTCAGCTCATAAACTGTAACTTTCAGTCGTGCGAGGTATTTTACTCATCTACTTTTAAACGGAGTGACCAAATATATATTGTAGGCAATTATGATTCTATATAAAATCACTTCAAAAACTCAACCTACAAAGAGCAAATCTTCAACGTATCTATCATGCTAGGTAATTCTGATACAGTCTGTGGAAAATGCAAAAATCCCACTGTACTATAACTCCGTCAACCAAAGTCTACTCATGAGTAACACTAGTTTGACGAACTTGTTAATTACGAATAGAACACATAATGAGAAAACTGAACCCCATTGGATACGGTAAAATGCCAGAAGAGATATCTTCCCCACTCGGGTAATGTTCTGCTACCTGAACTACAAAGCTACATCGAGAACTTGGAGGCTTCACAGCAGGACTTTATGTATTCAACTATCCTATTATGATGAACGGTTCAATGTTGTCTAATAGATTGTCTCACGTAACGATGAATAAATCCGACAGAACAAGGATTTACAATTCAAAATTTCGTGTAACCATTTAATGTCTGGAAGATCCGTACATACAAGGTTAAAAAATGATGATGTGTACAGAATTTCAAAAATCGAAGTAAATATCTCTGTGGGTGAATGATCACACGTGGCTATGACTTTACCCCATTAAATTGCAATTTATGTGAGCTTGCGTGATTTAAAAAGTTTACGGGAACTGATTCATGCATCACAAATTTACAATACCGCACATCAAACCTGATCTATTATCTACTTAGCAGTCGTATAAAATATTCGATTTATTTTCCCACTTTATAAATGGAGAACACTCTAGAAAAATACACCAATCTTGATTGTCGTTTGCCAGTACGAATAGAACGTAGCTCACTGACAGTTCGCAATGACCATAGCTGTAAGATTCAAACTGAACAATTCCATCTGTCCTACATTCTCACACATCAAAAATCTATAATCGGTTTGCCCACTATCCCCTCTCCTTTACACTGCATTACACGTGGGTCACATGGAAAACAACTTTTCGTGAGATGAGCTGCACAGTAGTAAAAATATCACTCAACGAATCAGTGATTTATGTGATTTCAAGTTGGAGAGAAGCCCTGGTCATGGGATCACCGATTGAAATTAGCTGGACAGTCACCAAATCTCTCCTCGAGACGATCGGACGATAGGAGCAATATACACAGACGTTTGTGATCAAGCGTCTATATATGATAATTCGGCCGTGTTTAATGTGAGGTCATTGTTGCAGGGATCAACAGGGTTATCTCAGGTAAAAAATGGCCGTGACCTTAATTTCGGTCATTACAGGGACGTGCACTACTGACGTGCTCTAAAATGGGGCGATGCTCCAGTGCAACGCTTTTATTAGAATAGGGTTGAACAGGAAACCTATGGGAGTGTGTCAGCTAGGACCAATTTTAAATGCTTTTCAGTTTATGTGAAACTAACCTGCCCTACTAATAATCTGTAATCACGACATAATTGTAATAAAATGAGATTGTTATTTTCATTTGATAAACCGACCGTCTACTATGTTCGATTGTATTCTCGAACAGACTCTTCAGGTAGGGCAATCAATACCCAGAATTACGCATAACCTGACTTATTACGATTTTTAACGGTCGTTATTAAAAAACAAACGAAAGCCTATAATTTGGATTCTGCTGGTCAGGGGATCTGGTGAACAATAACCGTGAAGTTAAAAGTTGTCTGTTCAGTCAACGGTGTTTACATTACAGATGAAGTTCACTGCAAGATGCATGTGGAAAGATTGAAAATAAAATTAGTATTAAAGAATCAGGTCTACATTGACCATTCTAACACAGGGAGCCCAAAACCAGCAATGTAATTCGGAAGATGGATTATGCAAATCATCGCCCATTGCTGTGGATCGATCGGTAATTATGTTCAGTCTGCCTAATAGTATGTCTGCATTGCTGATAATTTGGGACTAACAGGACAGAAGGGCATTTTGTCTGATCAGGTGAGTTATCTTGATATTGTCCTAGGACGACTTCGAAGGAAACGAGAAACCTTTGATCCTAAGTACAGTTACATGTGTGTTGGCCTTCATACTATAGCTGATTGTCAGTAGTATTGCAACAAGTCAGTTAGAGTAGAGTTAATAATCTTATTAGAATATATATTGGCCAAAATAACTACACCAGCCTGCAGCCGGTGCCTGATGCCCAAGAATTTGATGAACGCTGACGCAGAAATATTACTGTGCGTTATGGGCCTGACATAAAAAGCCGCGATTTAGTTATCCAGGCAGTGCATGATTCAGAAAATTGGGGGTTTCTAGAGACATTCAGTGGTCTGTTTGATCTAGCAATCACTGGTATAAATGGCCTGCCTCGGCCAAAATATTTTACCTGGGTTGGCGTGCGTCGAATGCTGTAGAAAATTTGTCTAGCAGAATAATTAAAAGAACTTGCCCACAGACTTTAACTTGCAAGCTATACGAGCTAAGAAAATTTTGTACGCTACAAGGTTCATCAACAGTAGGCAACACGGAGCAATACAGCATAAAGTAAAGATGAAACAACGAATTATCTATTTGTGATAAGACGGTGTTTTGTAATGATAGCAGACACCCCGATAAAAAGGTGTTGTGGCTTTTAAACTGAGCTCGCACCTAAATGAGTACTGCTGGATCTATCTGAATCGAGACGGTAAGTGCTCAAAGTTGCTTGGAACTTTATCCGCTTGCTTGGCGTGACCTGCAGATAGCTGTCTGAGCACAGAGTTGTTGACAAAGTCTTGTATAACGCTTTGCGTATTACACTACATTTAGGTTAAACTGAAACTTTAAAATTCAGTTCCTAATGATTAATATTTGGAGCTGAATTTCACGAACTTTCTAGTTGCCTATGCAACATCTTTCATCGCTGAGTAGATCTTTGGGGTAATAACGGAAGCTGGACTGCTTTAATACACTCACATAACCAGTAATCAAACAGGAACCTGGTCCTGAATATATTCACACAAACGAGGTTGATATGATTGACAGTGTAAAGCCTACAGCTCCACCTGTCTTCAAAGATAGATACAGGAATGATCCAGCTACTGATTAACCAGTCGGTCACAATGCGATGGACAGCTTATTGGATGACGCTGTCTGGACTAATATTGTACACCAAGGAACAGAAACGCAGTAAGAGATAGTTGTATGTCATAAACTCACTGATTGCTCGTAACTTTCGGATGAAGATAACCGACGAAGGATTGGTTGTTGTTGTGATCTATCTTGATTGTTCCAGGGCTCTCAACGGGGACTCTACAATTATAACCCCCACGTTTCCCTACACTTGTGATTTGAGGATTGCTTAACTGAACGTCGGCCTACCATCAAAATGAATGGACGGAGGTCACAATGTTCTGTACGAACCAGTCTAAGGACTCCTGTACACCACTTTTGTTAATGAGTTACTTACTGTCGTCAAAACACCGTTGTCGCTGTACACCGACGATACAAAACTATGATGAGTTGAACCATGTCTAGAGGATGCAGAAAATTAACGGACTAATTTGAACTGTCCAATCCAGTGGTTCATAGAATACAATGACGTTCAATTTACACAAATGCACATTTGCCATCAAAATGGTGCTGATTACTACCTTGACGATACTAAGCTGCTCGTGTCTGTATGCGGACGAGACTTAAGGGCTCTAGTGATGGACATTTCGGGTCTGCCAATAAATGTGGTAGCCACGGCCAGAAAACACACAAATGACATTGCACAACTTAGGAGGAAACTATGAAGTCTTTGCCACCGTGTCTACCTACATACTTCAATTGCACTAGAAAACGAATATACAAGCCAGTCACTTTTATCTTAAAATAAAAACATCATCTATGAAACCTGTTCGGAGACGTGGTACTAAGGGAGTTATACGGCTCAAGAGAAGCCCTTACCTAGAACTCCTAACAGAAGTAGGTCAATTCACAGTGAATTACCGACACCTTAAAAGAGATCTGATTCTTACGTGCAAAATACTCCGCAAATCAGGTCATCCAGTGGCTAATCTCTTCTTACTAAACAAGGACAAAAATCTGAGTCTTGCTGAAATTGAGTTGCAGAGTGGATGGGTTATGCCGTAGACGAAACTGCTTTACAGTGGTTCACGATATTTAGCTTTGTGGCCATAGCTCAGAAGGCTATAAGTTCAAAAAGTCTGCTGTATGAAAACATGCATGAGACCAACTGCACCGCAAGTCTCTCAGTCACCAAGTTAACCCACTTCCACAGGTTGGTAGATGCGCCTATCTGTTTCAACGTGTTGTCGTGTTTGTCGCTAATATGGTTTTATACTAGTAGCTTCATTGAAAGTTTCTTCCGTTGACTTCCGTTCACTATTCCTCTACATTTGTCAACTGTTCAAAACAATTTTTCTCTGACAAAAAGAGAGAGACAGGAATTCAAATGCCAAGTTTTTTCTCTCATGTAACGACATACTGACGTGAGAACTTATTAAGATTCCATCTGAAGCAGTAGTCTTCTCAAACGTATTCTGAAGTGTTGCTTTATACCATTGCCAAGACACACTGAGATACGTACGGGGAAAGACCCAATCAGAATATCGGTCTAGAAAGGTCAAATGTCACGGTTGATTTCCTAACCTTCTCACTATTTGGCCTTCTCATTTCAAGGACACATGCTTTTAACACATAAAGAGGAAATTCGTCCACATGAAATTCAATTCTCTTTAGGTGAAATGAAACGATGCCCTATCTTTAGGTTCGAAACTTCAGAATCGTTTGAATGGATGTGATTCGCAACTCGAAAGTGACTGAACTCCTCTGCAATTGCTTGCGATTTCGCCTCCAAATGAAGTGTTTTTGAAGCTCATAAAAAGCGAAATAGCAACAAACGGATTGTGATCATTCAATTGATCAACATCTATGCACTGAACAGGTTTGCTTGCAACATTTCCAACAACATGCAACTCATCGGTTGGAGTGAGCATATTGATGGTTTGACAATTATGTACTCCTGTCTATCACAGTGGTCAATCAGCAAATCCGGAGGGACTCAATGATACATGTATCCACCTTTTTAGGTAACGGTAAAATGATCTTCAGATGATGAAAGTCATGACTACTCAAATTTGAAACAGTAAGTCAAGCAAAACTGAAAACTCTTACGTCAGTAAACCATGAACATGATCCGTGCAAAACCAACACTCTCCCATGTGTTGAAATACGAGGTAAACAAGACAAAATCAGGAAGCTTCGGCAGTCAAACCTTACGACGTTGTGTTTACTTCTGTATGCCTTAAATAGGGAAGACACCGTTTGCCACATGACCTCATTCTTCATTCAGTCGGATGTGATGAAACCAGGAGTTAGTTCAGTCGGTAGATTATCATCTATCGCCATTCAAACATCCGCAAAAAATGAATATGATGTGGGTCTCAACAACGCTTGACCCAGAAACTGTTTAATTTTCTCCAGGAATGTAGTAGAACAACAAACCACCATTATTTTGAATGGGAAGCTACATGGTTCTTCATTGGATAAGTAGGTACGTAATCGTTAATAAGTTTATGTTACACCATCATTGATGGAATCAAGGAGATATTTGTTTACGAGTGTCTATCTTTCAGTTGAGCAGTTCGTGGCTGAAAGTGACTCGAAGGATAGTTGTGCATTACCCTTAATAATGAACAGTATAATAGGTTGAAGCATCGGCACGTCAGGTACTTACACTTAGTGGTGTATGAGGAGTGCTCTATAAGAGTGATCAAGAAACGTCTACTGCAGGGTACCTATCACAGATATGCAGATCTAGTAGAAGTTGAAAACTCTTAACCGATTTAGTTGTGACAATAGAGTTGCATAGTGTGTTTGACCACGAATAAGTGCTAATTGTGATGAACGCTCGTCAGCAAAGTGGTTTAACGTTCCGTATTTCAGTCTTGGAGAATAATGCCACCGGCCTGCACATCTTCGTCAGTTGAAATCAGGTATGCTAATGATTGATCATTTGTGTGAAGAATTTTGGTTACGGTAACCAGGTCTCTCTTAAAGTGATCGCCGCACAATGAGCATTGATCTAACCTAAGTGATTGTTCTGAGTAAAAAGTTCTCCTGAACAGCATAATTCGTCTATTGGTCAGCCTTGGAACGCATTCAACTACCGGGTAATCGACGCCGGTAAAGCATCATGTGTTTTGATCTGAAGTCTGACTCCGATTCGATAATTCTCAAGCCATTTGGGTAAATGCCCGCAAAAGCGGTACTTGTAGAACTCATGTAGCGCAAGGGATTGTTTAGTTCTGTTAACCACTTTCGAATGATCAAAGTTGACTACAATAAACATGTCGTTAACGACTGCGAAGGATTCAGATATTCTTTGGATTTCTGACGCATCAACATACACTACGGGCGCGACCTAGCAATGAGCTCCAAGTCTACCACCTGACCCAGATAGAATAACCCAGTAATTCATCTTAATGGCTTACTGTAATGATTTACTATAAACAAAATTTGTCGTTCTGCAATTCGTTGGACCATTTCCGTACTCGCTTTTGGAAATACACGTGCTTTGGAACCAATTTTAGGCTTCCTAGGTTTTCTTCTTTTGTACCAATCACTTATAAACGAGGTCTGGTGAGAACTCTGTTTCATAGAGCCCGGGAGATATACACCGATGACTGCTTGCAAGGAGAGGAGGAGAGACTAAATAAAGTGTTACTCGCGAACGGCTATCCTGAGAAGTTCATCGATATTCACAGCCAGAAAAGACTGATCAAGACTGCCGTGAGTACGGTCCCTAAGAAGCAAGTCTTTTTGAACCTTCCTTTCAAAGGCGATCATATCACAACTGACGTAAGTCAAAAATTACAGTCTGCTCTAACTCGTACATTCCACGCGGCTGAATTGCGGTTGCTACTCACGACTAGGAGTGTCGCTCAGCTTATTCACAATCGTGTCCTACCGAAATGTTCTGTCTCACATGTAATCTATCAGTTCACTTGCAGTTGCGGTGACGTCTATATCGACAGAACAGATCGGTGCCTACGACAAAGAATGGCTGAACATACGCCTAAGTGATTGGTGCGCGCCATGACGCAACAGGCAATGGCAACAGAACGAGTGAGCCGAAATCCGACCTCATCCATAGCAAAGCACATCATGGAAACAGTTCACGTTGTTGACCCCGCCAATTCGTTTCAAGTGTTGTTGCGTAATCGGAATCCGAAGTTGTTTGCTTTCTGCGAAGCCATGCTAATCAATACCCGCCGTCCGGTCCTGTTCATGCATAAACTGTTGACTCATGCAGTTTGTCTGCCCTGGAACTGAAAACAGCCCTTGTTTTATGTAAACTCAATCGTTGATTGTTTCTATTGTTGTTGCTATCCGCATGTCCTATGTATTCTAATGTTTTACGTTCGTGACTGAAGAGAGTAAACGAAATGTTAACAGCTCGCGACATATGTCTTCTATCGTTACTGGTGAAATGGATCAAGGGAACGCAGTGTTTATAAAGTGTCTATAAATGACCAACTGACAGAACGCGACTAAAATGTGGTGTTCAGATTATCTGACATCCTTGCTTTTAAAGACGACCACAGATCTCAGGGATGAACTAAGTGACTTCTATGTTGACAGGTGTTCGTAATTGGTTCTTGGCTATGGCGGTAAGATGTGAAACAAGTCTTTAAGTTTCCTTACATGTACATAAAGGTACTCATACGCACTAACGTACAGGTTGCCCACAATGTTCATTGTAGAAATCCACTAACGGTTTGGAATAATGAACTGCAAACATTGATTTTTTGTATGTACAATAATATCCATTTGGAAAAGCTTGGGGTCTACCTTCAGCTTTAGATCAAAACCGTGTTGATAGCAAAATCTATCCTCTGTTGTAGCAGTTATGATTCATTTATGCCGTATGATGTACACAACAGCCATAAGTTCAGTTTTTCTTACTTGGTACTTGTTCCATGTGGAACGTTTTAGTGTAATAAGATGTTTGGTTCTATTCCTTAGGTTTCTCAATTTTCTGCTCGACTGGGGACACTATTGGAACATGGTTGTTAAGGGTATCGGACACATCCACGACGGTAAACTGTAAGTGACGATTTAGGATGAACGTTGTATTGAAGATTGACCGTTTAACCTTGCTATACTATATACTTATCCACAAGAAATTGGTCTTATGTTTAGTACTTAGACATACATTCTGGAGAACGTGTTGTTTGGTTGTATACACATATTTAAACTCAGACGTCTCCTCACATCAATGACCAAATGGATGCACTAATTTCAGATTGTCGATCTTGCCTACATTCCTGGTGATCTAATACAGAAGAGTGGATGGTAATTGACCCCTTGCAATCTGAAGTATTGCAGAAGTATGGTGAATTAGTTCGACTTCCTTTTTCTACTCCGACGAATTTCTGACTGGAGAAATATGTCACTATGTTACCCAAATGTTACTTGAAATTTGGTTTTGCGAGAATAAACACCTTATTAATAAAGTATGAATGTAAGATGATATTGGTATCCTACTCACAGCTTTATGAGAAATCGTGTTGGTTCGCTTGTGAACTGATGACAATCTGCGGAACAAGCCATTCACACGGTTAAGTGGTTGGTTAAAATTATTCATTTTTCCAGTCTAACTGTAGATCTATGCACACCAGATCGTGCATATGTGAGGTCATCAACTATAAGCAGTACGGTGTATCTGCATCATCCCGTTTCTCTATTGTTCTATCACTGCAAAACATCACCAAGCCAGAGATGGTTAGTACAACTCTCTGCATTCAGTTTCAGAAGTTCCTACTACAACTGGAGTTCTGTGAATTCAAGGAATTTGAAGCTGGTCCAGTTTACCAAAAAATGATCCACGCACAAGTTGAAATAGTGCAGCGGGACCGCTTCACCGGTATAAGTGGACGCAGCCAATAGAAATGCTTGAGAGTACTTTGAAGCCATTGTGTTTTGTTGGAATTGTGGTCAATGAATATTTTTAACCACCGTGATGAATTTAACATAAGAATAGAAGCAAACTGGCACATTTCTGGACGCAGCTGCGTTAGGTTTTACAGTTTCAAATAGACATTTTCTCATGTCTGACAACTCACAGTTTATTTAGATGAGACCCACAGTTTGTCAGGACGGTGTCTAGTTCCACCTGGCAACAGAAGGCGAACAGTAAGCCACACTATTTATATTTATTGCAACAGTATCTGTAGCAGTTGAGATGTGTTTATTGCAACTGAGTATAATGACCTTAATAGCCAATTTGCGCGTGATTAGTAAATGTTGCCAGGAACATCCGTTGGTCTGTATCATATACTACTTACATAACTATGTCAAAGCTTTCTGATCCAACCGATTGTGTATAACAATTCTCGCACACTAATCTTCAAGTCCTTTTTGGTCACAAAACGTAGCCCATAATCTTTTCGAAAACCCTATGTTTGATCCGAAAACAGCTATGGATCAGTTACACTACAGTTAGTCCATACATTATGCATTAAGTTTAGTTGTAACAGTTTGTGAAAGACAGTTACTTTATTTTCCTGATACATGTCAATCGTCAGGTTAGTAAGGGCTGGAGGTTGCCATCAGTTTCGCAACCAAAAAGTCAACGGTACAACACTACAACAGCCTTCTTTATATGATTTCATTAGCAAGGTACACTAGGTTCTTTGGACCATAAAAATGAAAACTTGCAATGTTTATGAGGTTTGTAATCGGGTTTAAAGTGTGCTCAATTCTAAACAATAAAATTAAATCATAATTCAACCAACCGATAGTGCGTGAATCCACTGAAACTAGTTCTTCTTTGAACATGTTACCCACGAAAAACTTGCAGTTAACCACGACTGTTAACTGGCCATTAAGATTACAGACGTACCGTAAGTATAAGAAAAACAGACTATCCAACACAATAAGAGATTTGTACGTGGAAAGCTTCCATCTTCAGAACATGATCAGGCATCTATGATTGACTTTCTAGTTGGCTTGAACTCTCTGTATGTGCACGATGGTGTTGGTCTTTCAAACAGTGAGTTTTCACTTTAAGAACAGGATTACCATCTGAAGTTCGTATGTTTGCAGCTAATGCCTTTATTCTGAGACAGAATGTGATACCCCGGTAGAAGATTGTACCTTCTTAACGCAAATTATGTGGACGGATTTTACACAACCACGATTGGAATCGGATGAGGGAATGTGTGTTTTTTAGATTCTGAATGTTTACGGAACTTCATGGTGCGTCATTGGTAATAGGATACGCCGGATATGACCACATTAAAATGACCCAATTGCATATAAAACGTTCGCATGAAACAAACTTCATGTAAACTTACTTAGACCACAGGACATGTGACACCGTGACATAAAGATTCATGAACGCCCAATTGGTTAATTTTAAGCCAGATTCCAATGACCTCAACATATTTGTTCGGAAAGTTCTGGGCTTCGACATTGTCTGTCTTTATCTTTTACGTAGCGACGGCCAACAAGGACTGAACATATTTTTATTCATAGCAGCATTAAAGAGTATTGTGGTAACAGCTAGTGATGGTTTAATGAGACTTATTAATCAGGGAAATCCCATATTCATCCGAAGGGTGCAGCAACAGCATTCGGACTTAACCTTATAGTTGATTGGTTCGGCCAATCCAATAGTAATCTTCCAGCCAGCCCGCAGTGCGCACTGGCTGACAGACAACAGCCAATCAAATGTAGCTCTCATACACTTCAGGAACATAAAAGATTGTAGGCTTCTACGGAAACTTCGGCAAGTTGTGGTAATTGTACAATATCGTGTCTCGACGGTATGCTTTATCATCACTCTCAGCGACAATTGATCTCATACGAAGACAGGAAATACAATGATTTTGCCCCTTGAAGCTGGTTCGCCTACTGACTCCGTTACAACTGGACAACGAGGATTCGGCAGACCTTCAGAGAAAACGCATCTAATGACGGGAACATCCACTTCCTTGTCCGAGTCGTTGACATCTCAGATGACATCGGCAACAATGAGAGAGTTGGCATCCGATTGCGGATTTGAATGGCCACGTAGAACGCCAAGTGCCCATATGATGTCCACGCCAGATCTGGGCTTGTCATCACAGAGGCCAACTGATAGGAACCAGTGTGCAAATTTCTTTGGTGAGTTACGTTGCTTAAACAATTCAACCAGCAGGTGACAGCCAGCAACCCACAGGTTTGCGATCCGCATTTTTAAAGTTTAACCGACTTGATACCAAATTTGGATTCCATCTACAGATTCCCTCTACAGTCACCATTGTCTCAAGGCACAAAAATAAACCGAAAAATCGATCAAGAATCACAACATCTAGTTTCAAGTGAAACAACCCGGATTAGAACCCATGCTACAGAGCCTCAGCAGCCTCTGTTCGCTACATAAAGCTCGGTTTTGTGTTACATAGGAAGTGTCAATCTAGCTTGCAAGAAACTTCGGCACGAACGATGTATTACTTGTAGCTAAGGTTTGACTCCCGTGTTCAAGCAGCGAACGCATTTTTCACAACTCGACATAAACTCAAGACAAGTTTAGGTAATTTTACTTTCAAATGTTCACGGCAAAACGGACGGCTCGTAAACTTTTCCCAATGGTCTTACAGAACAGACAATTTATTGGTGATTCCCCAAGTGACTACAGTTTAGATAGATGTAAGCCAAGGATTATTGTCAGTTATTCACCTGAACGCCGCTGTTAATTTACTACCTTGCCAGTGGTGAAGCATCAAAACGAGAATGAATCAGACTGAAATTAGTCTGTGTTCATCTTCTCCATTACAAAAACAAAATTCGTGTTGTAAGCACAAAATCGAAATGGATCTTATAGAACGTATACCTAACTTCTGTTTGCTGCTAACACATTCGAGATTGGCTAATCCTCTGACAGTCAAAATCCTCAGCTACACATTATCGATCTGGTTTATTTTGTATTCACCTAGTGAATAGTAATCTCTGGTGTGACAAAAAGGAAATTAAACTGGGCAGTCTGTTTACTGGTAATCAGCAGTCAAACACCTTTACATGGCGTTTGGTTTGTCCTGCTTCTAAAAGCCTGTATGGTATAGTTTGAAAATGTGGTTCTTTTTGGTTCATGCCACTACGATGTGTGGATAGTTCATTTGCTGCTATTGGTTGCACGCACACAACATACAGAGTACATGTGTTTCAGATACCACTGATCCAGAGTAGATCCAACTAACGTAGTCAGTGTAGGTTACTTCATACTGTCAACAACCGTTGTGCAAACAACACTGGCTGATAAGTGTTGATGAGCGCCACCTTGCTGAAAGTCGACACTTTTGAGTTTTAGTAGTTTAAGATTCTGAAGTAGTTGCTGGGATTGATCAATCGGTTTGTTGTTAATGCAGACTTGGCAGTTGGCGAAATCAGGTTCTTGTAACCAGTGGACAACATCCGAAATCTGTTGGGACGTCCATCGGACCGACCGCTTTTGGATGTGAATAGAGCCGATCCAGTAGGCCGATGTAATCGTCACCATATCTGAAGTTGTACTAGTCAATAACAAACAGATGATTCAAACAACGAACTCAAACACGAGGTCTTATCTTCTATACAGATGACACAACAAATAGTTCGGCAGCCGAAAACGTGTATCCAGCTGTTGCGTGATTTTAACCAACGGGTCTTCTTTGTATGACAAAGAACCGTACTGTTAACTTTGAAACAAGATCGGTCTGCTGATTTACCGACTGCCTGTACCCACATAGGCTACTCTGAAATTCTATAGCAATTTCAGTCTCTCTAATATGTGTCCATTTTTTCGGAATCATGTCTGTTTTGCATACCCCCTCGGCTTTCTTAAGCCGCTAGACTATTTCGCGTTTGTTAGTGACTGGTGTGAAATGCAAAATATGGAAATAGAGAGTCTAGGTTCCAAAACTATCCAACTAGTAAGGTATGCTTTTATAATGTATACCGTCTGGGGCAAATGAATTGGAGTGCTTATTAGTAAACCGACCAAGTAACGACAAACTTTTGTCCATCAGTAAAAAGTCAAATACTTTCGCTTCAACGTACACAAGAGAGATTTGTGGAAACAACAGATTACTGGTGGTGGACAGATATTGCAAACCTGTTTCCAAGCCATTCAGCAACGATCAAGTATATTAGTTCGATGTGTAAATTATTTTTCAGGCTGTTTGGTTCATTTCACTCAGATTGTGTTTCGGTTGCGGCGAACAAGCTGAGGTGCCTCAGTTCAACGTTAGATGTCCAATCTTGCTAACTAGTATCACTTCTGGGGCATTTGTGCTTATTGCAAACATGTGTCATAAAACAGGTCTTGATACATTGTTCATTGTTTTACGTAGACAGGTTTCATTGCTTTGTCTACGTGCCAACAGCTTAATTCTAATTCATCAGATCGTTAATTAACCTATTCATTTTTTTGTGGATAACATTTCATACATCCTAGGTGACTACATCACGTGTAACTCGTTAAAATTACACGGCTACCCTAGTCTTTCGACCCGAAGAGTACTGGATAGGTCCAGTCTGAAGTATCAGATTCTGTATTGACAATGTCATCCGTAGATGAATTTTAGAGTGGACTTGATGTGTACGTTCGAGACAGGGGGCTGAGTCTTTACATTTGCTGACTATAAGGACAGAGTAAGGATACGTCCGTCTTTTCTATGTTGTTCTTTGGTCGGCTGTTGTTTACTAAACGCTAAAGTATGCTTGTAAACTAAAAATGGGTCCCTTACAAGCTCAACTTATAATCCGGATATTGCTGATATTACAAACCGGAAAATTTCCACAAACACTTCCTTTGTTAACTTTTAGCGAACATACATCCATGCATATGCATTCTTAGTTGTAAATTAGTTGTGAAACTCTCCACTTTTGTAGATTTGCATCCCAGTCACTTATCAGAGAGGCGTTCACTGGCCCTGACCCTAGTAAACTCCCCATCCGTAAACCATCAACCTGTCTATAAGCAAACTTTACTAACTGAAGCTTAATTTCTTCAACATACACAAGAAAATATCTTAAAAATATTCAAATCACAAAAGAAAAGTGGAAATATACTCCTTTGATTTCTTGAAATGCTTTTTTAAGATCATTCTTATGACCCCACCTGACTCTACTAAGTACATGAAAGCTGAGTCCCGTCAGGCTTATTTTAGGTAGAAAATCATTTATCGACCACATTATCACTGGTGCCGAAAAATAGTCCCAGCACATCAAATAAACTAATTTGTTCGATTATCTGGCTTATTATAGTCATAAATCAACACATTCTTGAACGATGGAACACAATGAATTAAGTAATCGGGCATATAATTTCACCGGTTTACGTGACAGAAGAAGAGACCAAATGCCTGCGCGTTAACTTCTCTGTACTATTCAGAATATGTCCTCTGTTGAATGGCTTGTACCTGTAACAAAACTTTTGCAGGCCTAGTGAAAGAAAACTGGATGCAAATCAAACCACCGGCATGCAGCATGCCAATGCGGTGGAGTAGTACACCGATGTAATTTAAAAGTATTCTCAGACAAAGACTACACAGTCAACCAGATACTCAGGCGGACGTGTATATCCGATAATCATTGAGATTACGGTAGAGGAACGGCTAAGGGACATGCGCTAAAAGCTTGGATGTACACAGAGATTCATTGGAGTTTCGGACATCGCACTAGAGCTAAACCTTAACCACGGGGCTGTTCAGTGTTTTCCATAGTGAAGAAGAACGACGGGCCCAACCCGCCAGCCTGTAAATGGAATTTAGATGAATAACCTGCAAGCAGTCTGTTTATAAATGATTTAAGAAACAGCCAAGACTGTAGTAAACTTCTGCCTCGATTTCTTCTCGTGTGTTGGCAGTTAGCCGAGTTAGAGTTGACCATGTATCGGATGTGTATTTTGGCTGTTGTTAACAAGTTTCATTGATAACAATTATCGTTCAATCAGTTTCCCATCAACCTTACAAAACTCAGTTGTATATGTCGTATAGGTTGGTCAATTTATAAGTCTACTCTCAAAAGCATACGTCGGTCGACCAGTCCCCTTCCACAGGACAAGTAGAAAAGTTTTTATTGTACTTGACATACAAATTTTCAGTTTATTATATGTATATATTCGGCTAATCCAGATTGCTATTATGCGAGGGAATATGAAAACAAGACCGATAGAAACAAGTGTTAATACGGTATATGTTTTCCAAATAAGCAATCTACAATTCATCCAAAAGTTAATAGTTTTTCACTAAATAAGTATTTTGGCATCATTGTCCAAGCCATCATCGACAGGTGTACATCAACAAATGCCATTTCTGATCGATAGCTATATAGCAGCAAAAAATATAGGTTTTAGCCTATGAGTAAAAAGAGAGCACGGGTGGGACATGATATCTAACAAGGTCTCTGAGTTCAAACTCGAACGTGTAACGTCAAGGCACCTGTAGCTTAAGGGCAAACAACGAAGTTGAAAGTGAGAGTAAATTGACATCCACAAAAAGACTTCCGGTTCGTTAACAGAAATCCCTATAAGACAACGACACCGGTAGGCTCAATTGCCATCTCCTGCTATCAACGTCTTGAGTCAAGAGGGTTTTGGTTCCATAGAGAAATTCGACCCACCTGAGGTTAACTTACATTTGACTGTCTTACGACCTACAGCCAAATATTTTCTGACGGCAACTCGGTAGTTTAGTGAGTAAGAAAAAAACGACGTTTGAGTCAACAACAATCCCTGTAAACATTTGACGAGTTTGTAAAAAAGAAGCTCATAGAACACGTAGGGTAAATCTGAAAAACCAAAGAGGTTTTCTTGGGAAAATATGTTACAACCTATAAACCAGTTAGACGAACTGAATTGAAGGCAAGCAGATTAGGATTTAGGAGAGGAATTTTGGACAGAAAACTATGAAAGAACACAACAACAATTGTAATTACTGTTGTTTTATAAAGCACCCCCCATTACATTTAAAAGTGTATAAAAATAACTTGATTATAAAATGAACGAGGCAAGACTTCGAAATTTCCAAGAAGTTCGCGGACGTGAAAAAGCACTTAGAATTGAAGGAAAATGCATTACAAAGACAAGTGACATCTTATGAAGTTGTGTTCCGTATAGACTCTTCACTCACGGACATGTCACTGATTATGATTCAGAGAACGGAGAAGGCAAATGATGAATTATGAAGAGTGGCTGGATGGAAAGTATGGGAATGAAATATCCGGAGAACCGACGAGTACTGGAAAAACTCCGGTTGGTGTAACTCTAGCATAATTCACAGGTGAATGCTACTTTATTATTTGCATAGGTCTGTCAACCAAGACTCATTCGAAAAAACTACGAGGTTCGAGTTTTTCCCCGTTAAAGTTAGACAGCAGTGCGTATCCTTGTTACAGCTAGGATTAAGATTCTGATTACGTTTTCCTGAGGCAACAGTATTGATCACTTCGCCACTGACCTCACGATAGACACTACCGAACTATCATATCTGAATGACAGGCCATTTTTACTCTTGAGTAATGGTCAGGTTACTTGATTGTCCTGATAGGAGATAGTCACTAATTGTAATCTTTAGTCAATAACCCCACGATCAACACTTCCCAGCTAGGTCGCAATCTCCGATTTTCTTGAACCTGTTAGACATCATTTTAGACTACTGGTGAGTAGCTGGGAATTTTAGTAATTTTGAGTTGAAAATCATTTACCTTTGATAGCACCATTAGGATTTAGTACGAATTTTGAGCCAACATTTTTAGAAAAGAACAACTGGACTCCAGTTTTGTCTTTGTTAAAGTTCATCAACAGTGCGTATTCTTTCACGGTCGGAAGTAGAACTTTGAAAGCGCTTCATAAAACAGCCTTGTAGATCAGGGGCAGGCCGATAGTGTTAGTCACAACTGAAATATGATATGCAAACGGTAAGTCACACTTGCTTGCGAGTAACGTTCATCAATTTGAAACAACAGAAATCAGTCAACTTCCTGAACGATGTTTTGACTACTGACACGTGGTAAGCGGCAGTCGTAAGCGAATATTCCTGCGTCTATCTATACGATAATTCAGTCGCATCTGTTGTGAGATTAATTGGGCAGTGGTCAGTAGGGTTGTTCTGTGAAGCACGGTCAGTGTTCATTTCTTAACTGTGGCAAGAATATGCACTAACGACGAGTTCCAGCAGAAGCGGAAACCACAACTTACTTCCGTTATTCCACCTAAAGTTGATAAGTGAACGATATGTCTAAAAAAGGGTGTTACATTTTATGCGCTCGTGAAACAATTTTTCTGCTGGTATGCAACTTACCAAGTTGTCTGTTAACGGTATATTGAGACATCAATACTTTAAGTAGAATAAATCACTTTTGCTGGGTTTCACTGCTCTAACGTCGAGTTTGGTAGTCTACCTAGTTATTACTACTCTAGCTCGAACCATATAGACACGCGTACTCTCGGTGTCATTCGGCTACCTAATACACACTCCTCAACTGACTTAAACTTGAGATGTTCGTCATCGATAAGTATGTGCAGACGCGGACTTGTCATAACTAAATCTACCTGTTGAGTATAATCAGCAACGTGTTATCCCCATTTTGCTATTACTGTGAATGTGTCCGGAAGATTCTCTCCTTATTCCGCCAAAACAACAAACTCCTGGATAATTGTTTATTAGAAAACCTTGAGGTGAACAGGGGGATTTTTAAAAGAGGAAGTATACACCGTGTTTTGCGCCAAGACGAATATCACAAATATTATAGAAATATTTGCCATCGTACTGATTGTTCGCATCGATGGTTCACGGTCAACATCACTCAAATTAGATGACCACACAGAAAACAGTGTCCTAAAGTATACATGTTACAACAAGTTAAATCAGTACAAGTCTGGAACGATTATGAATGAACGATTTATCAAGTTTCAAGCTGCAATCGGAACTCTAATATCTTGGAGCTATTCCACTTTAAAATCTGTTGAATAATGTTATGAGGAACAATGACAGTAGAATAATTTATGAATTTAATAAAATTCCCGGCAATGGGGATGATATGCACTACTGACGAGCTCTAATGAGAGCGAAACTCGGGTCTAGTGCTTCTTTTCGAAAGAGGCCGACTGGAAAATCTATGGGAATGCGATAGCTGCGATCAATTGTGGGCGATGTTCCACTTGAAATAAACGGAATCCCGTACTACTCACCAGTAAAAGTATAAACGATGTATTATTTATTTTTTCATTAATGCAAAATCAAACTAAATATATGTATGAATTCAATTACACGTGACGCAATTGTCAAAGCACATGAGTTTCAGGTGGACTCGAACCGGCGACATGAATACCACACGTATGCACGACAATCGCTCTGTCAGTTGAGCTATGAAAACTTAGGAGAAGTTCACATTTAAATCCCTCTACCCATCCAAATCTCTACTTCGTATGGAATTTATCAAATGCCCCAGGAGGCTAACTAGTCCAGCCGGGTTTCTCAAACAGTCTGATCTGGAATCCACCAACATCATTTGCTGAGATTGTACATACCATTCGTCTCGTTGGTAACAGTTCAACCGAAGCCCAGATATTTCACAAGTCTCTTCCGTATTATCAGATTTGTCAGACTTCTCAGTAGCAATATAAGTGAATTTCTGTACACTTCAATGACCTCCATGTTATGCAAAAGAAAATGCATTTTAGAAAAATTACTGTTTTCAAGATTACGTTTTAGAGGTATTCGCTGTTTATACAGTGACTCAATTAGACAAAAACGAACAGTAAAAGCCAACTTGTTGTCACAGACATTATCTATAAAATCTTGATAATCTGAGAATAGGTGAGAACCGAGGTAATGTAGTCGGATTTCAAACAATAACTGAGCACCTCATATTGGTCGATAACGTTTAGGAAGTGTTCTTCTGTTCTTCGATATAATTTATTGGATCGGAAGTTAAGTCAAGTTGTTCATAAACAAATCTCAAGATGAGGATCTAAACAGAGTTCTTTGAGAAAAATACTTCAGATATCTTTCAGCACTTTCAGCCTTAAATGCTCGACAGAAAAAGAGTAACTGTTTCATCAACTCTAATCGATAACCTTGCTGTGGAGAATACTTTGTTAGATCAAAGTCATAAACGTACTTTACTCTACCGACCAATACAGTCGACTGTTAATGAACAATCGGTGTTTATAAGCATAAGTTAACCACTGCTCACCTATGTTCACGTTGTTCTCATTTACACAGACAATTCAAATCGGATACTTTTTGGAAGAGGCACAAAGTGTTAGATTTGGTCTGCTAGGACACATCGATTGTGATCGGTTTGATTCTGATTAAATCCCTTCAAAGAAAGATGTCTCAGATCAGCAAGATTGACGTAATCAACCATGACTCTTAACCAAGAAGCTGTCTGATCCACATGTATAACTAAGGATTGAGAAATATTGGCGGTCATCAGTTTTATTGCTTATGACTGGTAATCATAGATGGAAGATACATAATCCAACCTATAGAATGTAGTGGAATCATAGCAAATGATGATTGTTGAGTAAAGAATAAACGAGAGCAACTGGTTATCTTGTTCGGATGTCGTATGTAAACAACACGACTGTCATTTGAAACTCACTGGGTCTTAATGTATCCATGTCCACTCACCATGATACAGTGTTGTTGATGCTGTTGTAGTCGTCATGTGTATCATAAGGTCAAATGGTTTTGTGACACCTGTTGGACTTCACTTGTCCAGCAAGTCAGTATTCCACTGGAGACAGCAAAATGTCATCGACTTGGATATACAGAATTTGGAACGATTAATTCAGTGAAAGAGCACGTTTTCAGACACTCAAGAATAGGAGTTTCAATGACCTACAGATAGTCTCACAATGCCAAGTGGCGGCAAATCAAAATATACTGGGTCTTTATTCATGGAACTGTTCCATTCAAAATGGCTGTATATTACAAGATGTCCACTTTACGAATACCCGATACTGTGAGTACTCTTCTGTTTGCAGAGGAGCTCATATTAATTGGGTCGTTCGTTCTTGTTTACTAGTGTATTGGGAACTTTTTTCAGTCAGATGTAAGAGGGACAGATAACTGGGTTACTATGAAGGCTAATTATTCGAAAAATGACTCTTATTTCTTTTAAGGCTATCGGTGCAATCAGTGCCAAACGGTAAGTACTTTTATAAAAGGGAGAAAGCTAGGGACCCTTATTCATCAAATAAAAATCCGCTTTCCGACCCCAACTGAATTTGCTCATTGGCTGTGTTCAGTAGGATATAATCTGTATGGGTTGAAAGCTGAAAGTCATCCTGTTCATTTTTTTTGGGTAAATAATAGGAATTTGAGTTGTTGTCCTAAGCTTCCATAACATCAAACGGTGTTCATCCTTGGGCTCTTCAAGAAATCATTCCGGAACTAAGTTGTAATTTGCTGTTTGTTGTGTCATATGCCTCAGATTGCATTTAGAAGAGTATGAGACATATGAAACTGAGCGAAAACAAGATTATCAAAAATCGTTGTGATTCGTTATCCACACACTTGCTGAGGTCACAGCTGTTCACCAATGTGGTTTTAACCCTACTTGCATTTATGTATACAAATCAAGGAGTGGGCAATTTCAACATCCACAATTTCGTTTGGTTAGCAAGTTTGCGTAGAACCTCTGTTAGTGTTCAATGCATACGATAAATCTGGCTTACTCTACTAGCTTAAATGGAGTCTGCTGCATTGATTTTGGTAAAAACTGTGTTATTCATGAATTTGAACACCACGGTAAGTTAACAGAAAATTCGTTGTTAGTTTTGAAATTAATAAATATTCATGTGGTTAAAAAACGTGAATTTCGATTTCTGTATACAAGATGATCGGAGAAAAGCTCTTAGTGGAGTGCACTTCCTGTGTACTTCCAGTTGGTTTGATTGAAAGTTCCGGTTCGGGGTTCGCATCCAGAAATGCCTATGAAGGTACTCATGGATTGTGTGGAACTGAAATGCTCTAGTACGTTTCCATTATCTCCTATATGCATCTTTCGTGATAGATCAAGTAAAAAAGAACACTGTTTATGAGACAGTTTAGTCGGCGATCAACTAATGATTATATACAGTATCAAATTTAAAATAACCACAAAGTCACTCAACTACTCACTAGTAGTTTCGTTCAAACAAGCCACATTTTTCTTGTTATCGTTCGTCGCAATGAGTTGGTAAAAAAGTGCAAATCGAGAAAAAGTGAAACGATAATTATACAACCATCATGTGTGATTAGAAACATACAAACAACATGCGAAATAAAAGAATTTACTAACAATTAATCAACCATCTGGGAATATCTGGGTTGCTATAAACCTCACCAGCAGAATAATGTTAACTACCTCCCTTGCTATCTTTCTTCACATGTGTAGTTTCCGAAGAGTCTATTAGATCATAATGCCTTTCCATAGGGATAAAAGTTAAACAGTGTTTTTACTTCAGATACCTACCCTCGGATCAATGATAGCCCGGTTGGCCAGAACAAAATTGCCAGTTTCGATCCGGCCTTTCTCGGAAGGAGTACGAAACCACCAAATACCTTCAATGAACCACGAGTTGTATATCCTCCAACGCCTAGGGCGCTACTATCAACGACACACAGTCCATGTCGTCTACAATCTGAGGACTCATACCGGAGATTTAGAGAAAACTGGATTCCACCGTCCCCTGCACAGTTCGCACCAACCTACTTCCCGACTGGTTCATCGACTTGCCCTCCTTTTTACAGGCCGTGTCATATGAATCGTACATATCCAATTTCCAACCTTTCTCCTAGTCACATCCCCAAAGAGGTGCATGTAGCGGCCGCAGCCGCAGCTGCATTCGCACTGCGATCAAACGCACTTCCTGCAAGTTCGCATCAAAGACGATGTATCCCTCCGACACAGTTATGCACAGGGGAATTTCGTCGCTTTGCTGACTTATCCGCTGAGGCAGCTTCCTTGTTCGGAGCTCAGCTGAGTCCAACTGTTACTGCTAATACACCAACAGAACACCCTCAGTCTGCGAACTATAGTGATGATCTCAATGACAAACAAAACGGTGAGTTGTGGCTGACTGAATAGTAACGTGATTAGCCAACTTCTTCTTTTATGTGAATAGAAAGTGTCCGTCACATACTTGACGAAATTATGCAGTAAAGAATTTACACAAGTGAGCAGGAAACACAGTATGATCGATAACGGACTAAACGTTCATGCAAATCAAGTCAATAAAGCATATAGTAATATACATCTGTTAGGCAAATGACTCAAAAATTAAGCAGAGGTAAATCCTTGGTATTTGTGTTTTCATTTGAGGCAGCAAACGTTAAAAGACCGAAAATCTTACAAGGAAATATCAGCAGTTCGGACACAAGCTAATGAGCCCTGTGTGGAGCCCGTCATCGTGTGAATGGAAACGACTATACTTCGGAGAAAAAAACCAGTTTTCCTGTTGTCAAGTTTCAATAGTTCTGAAAAGCTAGCGGAAGGATTAAACTATCATTCAGACCCATTACGACTAAAATATACAGTCAACATGGCAAACGTTAACTGCGACCACCCTGACGTTCATCATCTACAGTAAATTTCAGATTTCTTGCTCCGTATCTGCAACCATTCACAGCGCGTGCTCAACATGCAGCCCAGTATGGCTTTGCGAACGGCACTGTAGGATGTCCCCACCTCAACTGCAGTCGCTCTAGTGCGTTCCCTCACGTCTGTAGTACAACAGTCAATCAAGTCATTCATTAGGTCTGATACTGCAGTCGGCCAGCACAAATGTTCACGCAACAAGGCATACGCATGCATTCAATCGTCTACGCCATAAAAGCAGTCTTCTGTCTCGTTGGCGATATCCCCTCCCCCCGGGGGAGGGAAGGCGTTAGGCGAGCTGTGGCTTCCGAAATTCAACGTTCGTACGATAACTGAAATTGGTAACACACACACACTTGAAATTTATAGTTCAAAGATCCCATCTTGTGACTACGGTACCTTACAGAAGTAGGAAGATCGTCGCAAGATTGTGAGATTTCCGAAAAACCCTAGGTGATTAACGAGTCAAATATAACCAACTGGAAACAGCTTGCAGACGGTTCAACTAGATAATTCGAAGTTTGTGAATAACCTTCCACTTACTCGTACATTATGATTGTGAATTTAATAAAGTAGCTTACAGTGGTTCAAGACACAATGGCAATAAGACCTGTAACAAATTTTCCCTTGAGTGGGTTGCATACTACACTTCATTTATCAGAAGAGAAGTTACGACCATAACACTAAAGATAGAGGCTGTGAGTAGACAAACAAAATGTTGTCAGACTTACAGTCCGACAGTTTAATCGACGAACAACTACTGATTGCAGACAGTATGAAATTTAAAATAACCACAAATTCTCTCAACAACTCATTAGATGTCTGATAGAAGATTACAATATTACACCCTATTCAAATAATAACAGTAAATGTATGATTACTTGTAACCATAATAAAAAAAGGATTTGTGACTATTAATATGCAATGTAACTCCTATATTCAGACACAGCTACTTGTGAAATTCGTATACTGCGTCATCTGGTTTTTATTATTGTTTGCATTAGGATTAACGTCGTTAATATTACTAATTTCTCTAACCTGTTTTAAAAGACTGTTCCCTGTATATTTTGAAATGCCGTCAAAAAATACTGCAGAATACACGCCACAAGTTGAACATACAAGAAAAAAAGACAGAAAATCAACATTTATTAATCGCAGGTCTCATATTCACGTGAAAATTTTTATCCGGCCCCTTTTAGAAAGAAAGATTTGATTCGCGTTTCACTCTTATTAAAGTCACCAGCAATACACGTATTTGTTAAAGTGAGTCACCTTTTTCTGAGTCAACCATACTGACAAAATTGTCATTGAATTCACACTAGACATGATCAAGTTAGCCCTAATCAAACTATCATAAAGCAATCGTAACAGTTTGTGTTATTTTACCCTGCAGAGAATTTCTCATCATCAGGTTATCGACTGGCTACAACGAGACAATCTCTCTTCTCTTCTGTTTACCGGCAACCTGTGCATCAGTCACAAGTAAACGTAGCCTAGAGTTTAAATACAATAACTCGCTCATGCCTGGTGTGAGGTTAATGGTGCAACGTTCAACAGGGTTGCTTCACGAAAGCCTGACCACAGCTCTAATTCGTACCGTGGCAACTGACGAGTTGCATTAATGACAGAAACTTGTGTCTACTGTTTCTTTTCGAAATGGTCTGGCTAAAAAGTTCTTGTGAGCATTACAAGTACGAGGAATGGTGTGTGCCGCCCAATTTGAACTAACCGTAATAGCCTACTGCTACCCAGTCAAAGTAGCGGACGATTTCTTTTCGAAATAATAATTATCAGCAATAGAAATGCCACGGATTTAATGTGGTAAGTTATTTTCACTGAATGTCACAAGACAATGGACTGCAGTCATAGAATCATACAGGGTATCTAAATGCCGAAGTAATTAAGTTAGTCATTACATTCACTCTCAAAGCATATGAAATAAAACCACGAAACTCCTGTTCTCGGTCTTATATCCAAACAACCCAACCGGTACATTTCTTGACACTTACAAGGACTACCTGATAAAATGATATGGAAGACAGGAAATTCTCTCGGAAACTATATGAGTTTTGGTGGTTACTTTATTGCTGTTCTAGTATTAGGACCCAATGCGATTATACTGCTGTAAGCGATGATAAGGATACAGCTTTTGGAAAATATTGGTTGACGCAACAGCATTTAGAGCCATAAAAGCTGTCGTGATATAAGATTGTTCCATTTGGAAATCCCGATTAATTGCACGAATAACCTTAGTTTCTTTAGTAACTTAAGTGTATCCAGCCACAAAGTTGATTCAAACCAGAAAAAGAAGTTTAACACGATATGGGCCGCCGTGGAAGCTGTATACAAAAGGTAGCCAGTACAGAATTGCCTTTTGTGGCACGGCACAATGGACACCAGCGTAAAATGGTGATCAACCTGAGTTAATTAACCTAGGTTTTCTACTCAATCAGCACAAGAATATATTTTGCACTCCATAATACCACAGGTTCCAGACACAGCTCTGGCAGTACCTGATCATGTCATTTACTTGTTCACCTGCAATTACATACATTGGCAGGACGGATAGATACTTGTGACAAAGAAAAGTTGAGAGTATCAGCAAGTAGCTAGTGCGGGCAATGACTCAACGTTGATTTACACCTCAGCGTTTGAACACAAATCCGTCGTCTTCGATCGTTCAACATTTAATCAGAACATGTCATGTACTTTACCCTGATATCTCGTTTATGGTCTCATTGTACAACCACTAGCCTAAACTTTTTATGACACTAGCAGTTAGAAACCACATCTCGACTTTATGTTTTCAGAAAGTATTGACACAATAAAGGTAGTTGTGTTGACACTGAAGCCGCTTACTTTATCCCGATATGAGTTTATGGGACCTTCCCATGTTCCAGTGTATTCTTGCCATGCCATAAATCGATAAAACTGGTTGCTCTATATCATCGATCGATGAGATTAAACTAAGTGCTTTTATCGCACGGTAGTTGTTCTCTTACCGTTTCATTAAATACAATTGCTTGCATAAAAGTGAAATTGTACGGTTTTGTGCTTTTAACTTCAATTGTTGTTCTCTCTCACTAACATGTGCTTACGTCTCTTTCAATCTAGAGAGACAGAATTTACGCAAAAAGCGAAGACCTTACACACGGTTTCAAACTATGGTCTTAGAAAAAGAGTACGGAGAAACTTCTTACATTACACGACAGAAACGTTGGGAACTGTCTTGCCGACTAAATCTTAATGAACGACAGGTGAGTCTTTTTGGAATATGTGATGATTTTCTAGTTTTATGAGACCTAAGATTGCAAATGAGAACCACACAGTTAAAATTATTTCACTCTCATCAAATCATACTGAGACATCGATATTCATCTGGAATGGTTCAAAGTAATTCCCCGTTACAAACCAGTCACGATCACTAAAGTGTACTTATGTACACGGCTAGTCTGATTAACTGAGGTCGTCCTGTTATTTGATTACCAGAAGTTATTGAAGATAGTACACTCTTAGGGAATACTTTAGTAATGATCATAAGAAAGGACAATCAAAATCTGGTTAGAAGCCGGTTACAAAGCAGTAGTTTAAGCTAAATTTTATGGTTAATGATGAGAGGAGAACCAACAATATATAGGGTTGATATAACGCTATCATCTTGTTAGGATAACACTCTTCAGAAACTATTACAAGAAAGACGTGGTCCATCAGTCACTTGTTATATGGGAAAGTTGAATAAAAGTTGAAACGGTAACCACAGTCCATGTTTCATTTCATCCGAAAAACTCGCTAGAGGTACAAGTTATTTCACAGAGATTCTACGGACTGAGTTTGTTTAGGTCAACGGATTAAGAGAAATGTCGATAGTTAGTGAGTGGTTTTTATGCACCGATATGAATCAGATGCATCTATTCTGTAAGATCTCTTTCGGTTGACCAAAGAGCTTTTGAGAGACGTGATTAGCTATCATCCTAAAACGTATATGAAAAAGGATTAGATAAATTACTTGATACAGTATGATTTCAGTATACACGAACAGTTTTGCAGAAGAGATCTGATGACTGAAAAAGTACAGGTTATTCTAACCTGGACAGATTCCACCGCAAGTTTACGCTAGAGGCTGATTTTTTACTTTGTAAAGCTGACTGAGTATATTCAGTTATATACCTTTTCTTCTCAGGTAAAAGTCTGGTTTCAAAATCGTAGGATGAAAACCAAAAAGTTACAATCTCGTTCGCATGGTCAAACTGGGGTCGAGGAGACACATTTCGACGACAAACAGCATAATAACAGCATGACATTCAACCAATCCTTAAATGATCAACCACATTGGAAGACGATGACGTCCCACGAAATTTGCTCACCAAGTAGGCTCGGTGAAAGCGCAGCACCAGAAGACTTGGGCACAATTCCATCAGCATCGAACGAAGCAGAGGAACATATTGACTCGTTTCATGCAAATACGTCTATTTTAAATTTGTCAAAGTCACACTTTCTGACATCTTCCGTATTCACTGCAGACTTGAACCGACTAGGAATGTCCAGTGCAGAAAGTTCTGGTTTGACGAGATCTTTGATTTTGCATTAAATTTTTGTGACCTGATTAACAAAGATCACAACATAACTTGACGACTGCAATACATTATTCACTGGAAATCCATAAATGACATTGAAATGGCTGTAATTACTATGATATGCACTCCTGTGGATATATATATATATAATGTCGACTTTTCTTGATAACTTCTTGTAGGGCGTCACATTGTTAACTTGAGCAGCCACACTAAAATCTCCCAGTAATCACATTCCACTCCTCGAACAGCACAGCTGACCTACAAGAGCGCTTGTAGCGAAGGTCAACTTACTAAAGCGTAATGGAATTCAGTGATCCTAGTGCTCGACTTTCGTTTTGTGCTCCCCCTTTGTCATACGAATCTCTAGATCCACAAGATGTACGCCAACAAATTTTGTTCTAGCAAGTCGATCACTTCCTCAGTCGGAAAAGCGTTTGAAGTTACCCACTTCCGTGTACTAACGATGCACCAGAGGCAACTATATTTTGACTCAAAGGACGTTTCACCACCCAGCACATACTCTGAAGCATGTTGCTAAGCTTGATAAGAATAACTGTATCCGATATCACTTGCTGAAGCTTCGACACCAAATAAAGTGCCCGAAGTACAAACATTCTTCTCTCAATGATATGCCAAACTTGGAACAGTCAGCCTGTACCTGACGTGAAAACAACATGAATAAACGATTTTGAGTTAAACTTGATGCATGCATTCATGATACGAGCCTAAGCCTTCAGTCAGAATGGTGACTAGAAGAAGTTTGAAGTGGTGTAATTCTATTAACCTCAACGCTGGAAGGTAATTATTTGTTGGGGTACGTTTGTTTCATGTTTGACTGTCTTATCCGGGTTGCACTTCCGCTACTATATTATGATCAACTTAATCTTCTGCGGCTCCATGATATGTATCACGACTGGAAGAACGTCATTTGCTTGATTGTTTTCATCTTGTTAGCAATTCCTTCGCTGTATGTTGTCGTGCTACTTTCCAATACACAGTGAAATGTGTTTGATCATTGCAAAATTTTTCTAAGCTGTAAAACTGTGAAGTTCTCAGTTCTGGCATGCGTCTATATGAGGGACATTCTACCATTTACAGTTTTGTCACATATATATGTCCGGATAGGATACCTTATGAGGTGTATAAGTATATATACTTGGGTGTACGTGATCAGGTGAATGAAACTGTATAACTGACGAACGCACGATCGTCATTGACGCAATACGAGTTCAACTTACTCAGTGTTGTCAACAAATAACACCTAGCTTTACAAACCATATACACGAAGCT
>LUCH01000399.1:200473-211348 GCA_013368495.1 Paragonimus heterotremus
TATTGTCACTGGTTAACGGTCACGGCTTGTTTTCTGCGTCTTATCTTACGACTTCTCGATGAAACCGATGTAATTGTATTGACTTGAGAAAGAATTATCAAAAACACCAGGTCGTCAAATAGTTACTTCTGTTATAATAACAGAAATAGAAATGATGATTAAAAACCCCTGGAAAAGCCGACATACACAGGGTGCAACGAACGTGCGTGTTTTACACTATTTATCATCAGACCAATCACAATGTCTTTAGGCACAATGTTGTCATGGTGAAACGAGAAACCCGAGTGACAATTTCAAATGAGATAAAGTACAAACGAGGCTTTGGTACAATTACGTCACATTTATGACATAACTGTAATCGTGGTCATTTGATCGATGCACAGCAGTAGAAATAAGCCGGTATAGTAACCTTCTCTGTCGGCGTTATCGTTTTATCAGAACCTGCTCGAGTACACTGATTGATTTACATTAACGGTGAACAGTTACAGACTTTGAGTGTGTCGTGGTTGGGCGGTAAAAGTGATCTGATCATATTGGTGGGTTTCCTTGTTATGTGATGATACATTTGGTAACATTTTCGATTGTTTTGGAAAGAATAAACCGTCTGCAAAAGATTGACTGCCTGGTGACTGGTAGGATTATCATAAGGTTGACCACAAAATCTGATATTTTATAAGCAAATTTTGCGGAAATATCCGTAAAGCATTGGTTAGTTCCATAAATGTATCAAGAGATTCAAGTATCTCACTAATCAACGACGTCGCTTTATGATCTACCGAAGAAGCATGTTCATATTTATTCAGTAATACCAGCAGGAAATAAACGGCAGGTTATTTGGTCCAGACAAGCTCCAACCATCAGGTGAATTATACGGTTGTTAGCAATTAACCGTTCAGGAAACAATTTTAGGCTGAAGTAACAAACCACACAGTCAGAGTAGAGATGATTCTGTATACTACACACTTGTGTAGGAGGGGAGGGTAATGACCCACTGCAACGAACTGACAACAAAATTTTATGACTCTTTCAGGTCCCTTGTGCATGCATTGCCTGTATGATCTAGAACTATGTCATCTGGAAACGATGAGGCTCTGTAGTTTGTTCAACTGTATTTGAGCATGCGCGCGCACGCACGCACATGTGTGTGTGTGCGTGACCACATGAGCACATGTACCATCGACTGTTTGTACACATGGGTTGGTGGGCAAGTGGCATTTGTGAGTTCATTTTCAACATGGTTTAGAGTCAATAAAATTCGGTCGTAAATGTGCATGCATGGCTATCAGTTTAAATACAGTGGTACAGAACCCCATGTATTCACAATTTCCTCTCCCGTTCTCTTTCAGAAATATCGTTCTAGGAAGTCTTATGGCTTAAACGGAACGATGATTCTAACGAGCACGTGAGTTAGAGAATTTGCTTTCGTCCGTGGAAAAGTTAATTTAGAGCCAATATGGGTTTACCAAAGGCTTGAAGCAGCTATGACATAGTCCATAAGGCTGTAATAGAGTGCGTAGCGTGAGCTACAAACATAGCGTCAATCTGGTAGCAGGAACAAATCCGTGAATAACAACGAACTCTTTTGTAAACCACTAGTCGATATGTCATCTTTCAGCAAGATTGGTAACGAAACAAATAAAACCTTAAGCTATAAGTCAAGGTTTCATTTATTTGGGGAATCAGGTAAAGTTCAGTGGACAGAATACTGCTAGTTAAGACTGTCTTTCAACATTGTGAACCACGATGTTTTGACAGAAGACTAATTGCGTTTACTTTCACCAGTCAAATCAGACGTCTACTAAGAATGCGTGCTGGATTATGTACAGCTCTGTGGGGTAATATTTAACATATGCGAATCAGTTCGTAAATGTAACTAGAGTTCCGCAGTGAAAATTTGAGAAACTGTCTTTCTTTTTACAGAATACGGAGGTTATACACGAAAGAAACCGTGTCAGAGAAATTTGGGAAACTAACAAGTTATCAAAACATATTGTAAAATATAACAGTACTGTTACATCTAAATATGGATAGCATAGGTATCTAACAAGATAATTTAACTGAAACCTCCAATTCCTAATGAATACTGGTCAAGGGTCAGTAGAAAGCTAGAAATCTAGAAATAATATTTTTAGAAGCTAGAACGGGTAAAAATCACCCAATGAAAATTGTGGACTGCATGGTGGACAACATTGGTCAAGGATGTGAGATCGATAACCTGTAGGTTAAAAGAGATTGTTTGTCCTTAAAACCTCTTTTGAGCACAGAGATAAAAGTTATTTATTTAGATACCAATGGTCTCGGTAGTGGTCAGTAAGTGAAACTGCACAATCTTAGACGGACTCAAGACGTATTGCAGATCATCTGAATGATGCCCTCCATACTAACGGAACAACAGGAGTCAGTCGATCAAGTGTAAAACAGTTTTAATCACACCACTGTTCAACTACGAAGAATGACGTTTACGTGTTCTGCTAGACAACTGCAGTAGAAAACAGATAGATAACATCAACCGTAGGTGGTCGAAAGTATAATCATTCCGCCACAAGGATAGTGGTGACCAAATTATCTAAATATCCGACTTGGTATCTCGAATATATATATCACTCGGGCAATTCAGTTCAACTACCGCGGATGCAGTTATTGTGGAGGCTGATCAGATCGAAGGTACCTTTATTCCAGTACTCAGTAGAATAGCTCGACAGTGTGGTGAGATATAGCCAGAACCCACAGCAGATGGATTCCAGACAACAAGAGAGACCGGACCAGCTATTACTCAATAAAATAGGACCAACGGATGAGGAATGTCAAACAAAACCCACGACGAAAAGCTTCAGCCACATGCACAAAACCAAACAGAAACGCGCATGACGTTTAAATGAAAACTGCCACCGAACTGTGGACTGGAATTCCAGCTCATAAAGGCAAGCATGCGTGCATTGCGGGAACGTGCGCATCCAGAACTGGGTTATACGAAAAACCTTATGCTTTGAACATACATAACTAAAAACTGATAAAGGAATCAGACACAACGATCAAGAATAGCCAGCGATGTCTAAACTGGCAAGTATCTTCAGGCAGGTTTTGCGAATGGACGCCAGTTAAACTGAGATGAAGTAGGTAGCGTAAGTTTGATACTGTTAGCGTTGACAGCGTAATCGTTTAATCGGCAGCGTTATTGGCTTGGAGGTAACTGTGATCTGCATACATAAGGTGAAATATTCCTTGTAAACGTGCACAAACAATCTCGTACGAGCTAGCAAAGCGTTTGACGTGATGTTGCACAAGCAATTGAGTGGTGAAGCTGGAAGGTGACTGCGCGCTAATGGGCGAACAGGAGTGGTCGTGTAGGGAGAACACTGATGATATTCGTGTTCCTTCTGCACTACCAGCGTTAGGTTGTACTTACGATGTCGCAAAGTCCAATGCCGGCTGAGATGTACTGTGGCTGGATGATTGGCAGAGATTGTCTTCGGGTCGGTCCTGAATGTTGAGGATGTCGTAGCGCAAATGAGGTGAGCAGCACGTCGGTACATCCAGTGGAGTGTCCATGGCAGAAGCCTGATAAGTGTTGAGACATCTGATCTCGTGCGGAAATAACCTATCGATAAGTGATGCTGTGGCAAGCGTTAGCGGTTTGAGCGAAGAGGACGTTTAATCCGAAATGTGCACCGTACTGCACACGCCTTTAAGAGGGATACCGTTGGGAAGATGTCCGAGAAGTAGTCAATAAAACCCAAGCTGTCAGGCATGTTGATCCGTGAGTACCAAACTAGGTGAGATGCCAAATCAGTGCGTTAATTGTAGTGTGGCGAGTGGATTCGGGGGTCAGTATAGGTCAGCCAAGCCTTATTGGTTACTGAGTCTCTTGCTGGAGTAGTTTAAACTGGCGGACTCTGTTAAGCAAACCTGCGGCGAGACCAAAGCGAATTGGAACACTAAAATTCCCCGCAGGGACTGTTGTGTTCAGTACTTCGTTGAGAATGAGGTGTAAAACTGTGATTGAGAAATAAATATTGATTTGCTCAGTAGAGGTGTTATTACTACTGCTGTAGTGAAGATGAGTGATCGTGCCGTACTAGTCACACCACTGCTATTCAGTAGTAGGGCCAGAGCATATATTTTGACAATGAAGTATTTGCAGGAAAATTACAAGAAGAAACATCGGAATGCAAAATCGCATGAAATGGTTCTTGGTACGTAAGGGAACATAAAGGAACTGAGCATTGACGTCTGTGGCAACCGTGACGGGCTGGGTCCATGATCGCACGCAGAGTGTTTTTGTTTGTGGTCTTGTTGAAACACATAACACACGTGTTGCTTTCATGAATAAAAAAAATCCTTGTACCATCCGCGCTCTTGACTCACAACATTGCGTTAAAACTAGCTCGAGGGTTGAGCTAAGTTAATTGTTTTATTTCTGTGTTCCTGGAACCATCACATAAACACACGGCTAAGTACTGATGACGGCGTGTACAAGAAACGATCTCGAATGGGATTAAATTTGCAGCTGTGCAGCGATGTTGCTGGTGAGTGGAACGAAGGCAAGTGAAATCTACCACAAACTTGCGAAAACGTTCAAGCGTAAAGGGTTAAGTGTGTCTGATGATGCTGAAATTGTGTGCCTGGTGAGGCCCCGTAAATTGAATGCGTACTCATCACTAGACAGGTAGTTAATATATACATATACGCTGAGGCTTCAGACCAACACATAGCTAAGTTGTTTGATCAATGATAACCAGTCCGCTTTGTAAAAGTTCTTTACGATAGTTCGAGTCGGGGCCAATATCTGTAATTTACCCGGCGGTTCAAACATGTTGACTAAGCGATCACTATGACTGACAAAGGCATTGATTTGCAAATTGTTGATTGTATGTTCGTCACTGTCATGTGGAGGTCAGGAAGCTCAGATTTATTACCTATAAAATACCCTTGGTTTAGATCATAAAGTGCGTTGGCACGACTTTTCGTAGTCTTTAAAGAAGAAACAGTGTTTATGACAATGCACGCATGTTTTCTATGTTGATTTACAGATTCGCAGCCACCCAATTAGGTTCTGTCAGATGTGGGGATGTCAGAATGTAGTCTGAGTTTTCAGACTCGTAATGAGTGACCCGTTGTAAAACGAACATGTGCTCTAATTTACCTTTATCACAGAATACGACATAGAGTGGATTCGGGAAATCGCTATATTTCAGATCAGTACTCAACAAGAAGGACCTTGTCTTAGCCCTCCCATGCTGATAGCCACCGTGACTCGCTCTTATGGTGAATGTAAACGATCATCCATTGTGCGGTGATCACTGATGTTTCGATCCTAATTGATTTCGATGTGTTTGGATATCTGTCAGCAACCTTCGCAACAGTGTCCTCTAGCAGAAAGTGGACCACACCTTTCTGCTGCGTCATTAAATTTTAGCAAATTTGCTTTCTTCTCTAGAGTGCCCGAATTAGCCGTTGTGCGTTTTGTCTTGGACGACTGACAAGACAGATGTGTTATATTACTACCTCATCATAAGTTGAATCCAACAAGTGCGCATCTTGCTAAAGTCTGGTATTAGATGTTGCCAAGTCATAGATCATGACTGTAAATTGAGAGGCTCTTTCGTGTTTTCTAAACTTCTTTTTCCGGCGCTAGTCTGAAGTTGGTCAATAATTTTAGTTTTAATCACCTGAAGCTAAACAAGCATGCATTACAATCAAAAGACAGGGCATCTATGGGGTTATACTGGAGCACTTTACAGACTACTCAGGGTGTTGTGTTAAATGTCAAGTAGTTATTGATTCGGAGAGCAGTTTTTCTGTTGGGTGCGTCAGAAACAGGGTTTGCTGCCGTCACTGCATAAGATAAAGTCACATTATTAGAACTCCTGCATCCATGTGTCTAGCCAGTAAAAACCGAACCAACACTACTCAAAAGTACCGAATATTGGTTGACAGGTAATTAGAACGGATGAATTAAAAAGTACGGCAGACAAACCTCAAGCGAGTAGCAGTCTGATGTTAGTCGACTACCGGCTGACTTGGAATGAAGAAAAAGACGGGTCATCAGACAGAGTGCTTGTAAGAGATCCATTACCTAGTGGACCAGGAAAGAGCCAAAATCGAATCGATTGCCAGCAAATTTGACCTTGCTGATCTCGATATCCTGACCTTAAATCTTAGTAAAGGAGGATAGGATATAAGCATCATATCACGGGTTTCATTTATTTGTAGTGGAGGTTCAGGGATTTAGGTTAGTTCAAAATTGAAAATTAGCTTGCCCGATCATTTTGAAAGGGGAATGAACAAGTTCACTCTGTTCTATCCAGTCGATAACTCCTTGATCAGGACTCCTCAGTTGGGTTGAAGTTACTGTCTTAATTGAAACAAGTGAGCATGGTTTGAATCAGCAGTGTAGATTCGGGGATTTAGGTTATTTCAAAATTGAACAATACCCACAGTTGATCACAGCCTTCGTATCAAGATTTAATCTTTGTTCTTAATGTCACCGTACCTAGTAAAGCCATCATGATATGATGGAAAGGATTGAACGTACAACTACGCTGTTTTGTTGGTCGTTTTGATTGACCTTTCGAGTTTCTTTGGAATATCACCGGCCATCGGAATTTCATCGAAGGAGGACCAACGAATACAAAATTCTCGTTTACAGAGGGTGATTTGTGTCTCAACTCAACCGTTTACATTGCTTTCTGAATGATATGCATTGAACAGTCAAGTTATGTGAACACTTATTGCATGAAGTCTATCTCAACTTGTTAACGTTGGCCTCGAAGACACCACAGGACTGTAAAGTTCACAGTACCTTTCTTTGACTGGCCAGTTTGTTTGAATCCATCAAGGTTATACTGATACAACATGGTCCGGATTGCGTTTCATTCTTACTGTGTTTCAACATTTAAAAAAACTAACTAGTTCTAACTCTGCATTGTTGAGCATTAACTTCAAAGAATCGGAGAATTAAGACTGCACAGTTTTTCTCCATTTTGATATACTGCAGCGCACAGACTTGGATTGGTCGACAAATTCGCCTTCAAAATGTTATGCTATCACAATGTCGTAGGTGAACAGATTCCCCATTACGTTTCATGATCTTTTGATAATTATAAATGTCCGTCCTGTTCGTCCCAGTTAGAGCAAGTTTAACCCTCCCGGTCTAATTTAACATTTGTGGTCCTCAGTACTCGAGAACAATCTTGTAAAGCGCAGGTGCATTTTTCTGTCGAACATTTGAACATCCCCTGTGAGGAACGCTGATCACACTTGTGCTCAGCGTGTCACTTTAATGTCGTACGAACTGCGTGTATGAAAGTCCCGTTTAGCTAGTTCAAAACCCTGGCTGTTTTATGTTGTGCCATTAACCATTAAGTTACGATCTCAGAAGCCATTTGAACCTCAGTCAATTCCGACGCCTTCTGTACTTCTGTCTTGACACCAACTACTCCTATCTAACTTCGTGGAGATAAGATGCTAATCGAAAGCAGCTGCTTACATTTCCCCACATAATAAAGAGGTTCCCACTTGATTGTCAGGGAACGATTTTATCAAATTCCTTTTGTGTCATGGGAAGAGCACTCCACCGACTTCACATCATCCGCCGACACGTAATTAGGAAGATTTGGCTGTATGGCAAAATCGTTGATTAACGCGAGAAATGAGAATGATCTCAGGAGAGACTCTTGCGGAACCCCGTCTTTGTTTAGGCTAGAGCCTAACTTCGTATGTCGCACCTGGACAGTGAAACTACTATTTAACAAAAAAGCTCAAATACACGCAAATAAGTCAGAAGAATCAAGAATGCCTTAAATTCTCTTATTATCAGTCAGTGATGTGCTCAATCGTTTGCACGTTTATTCTGTTTGGCTTGACGTAGTGACAAAACACAGGAAAAAAAGTCTTGCTTTCTACTTTGTTGTGCTCGTGACTTCAGTGAGTGTTTCTGAGGGACTTAATTTATCTCTATGATTATGAATAACCGACATGACTGTGTCAATGTCCTGTGTTCCAATAACTACCGGTGTAGTTTCGGCTGAAGCTGTATAGTGGGCACTCATGAAGGGCTAGCTGCTCACAGTAAGTATCTTGTGCTAAAGTGGTTGTGTAAATTGCTGTAAACCTCAGACTTTTAATCATGATCGTTTGATGTCACCTAATTTCATTCCAAGTGAATGCAAAATCAAAGATTTTCAATATTGTGTACCTGGTCGACTCTTATGTCTGTACTCAACTTTTCTATTAACCAATAGACGTGATAGACATCATTCCCTCAAATTCTTTCTTTCTACTACCTGCTTCAGTTGTCCGTCTCAGCCGTACATAAAGTTATCTATTTCAACATCTCCACTGTGAAGTAGTTGTGTTCCAGTGTGATGATGCCATAAAACGTTATTCTGGATAACATCACGTGACCAGCTTCCTCGAGTACAGCTGGCACTTCCAAGAAAAATGATCAGAATGGTTTAGATCACCTGAAGCTAGCAAATGAAGACACCGCCTAAACAACAGCAGTTTTGAAGTGTACGCCATGGTCACGTGTCTGTATGAGGCGAAAGTACAGAGGCGATAGTGGTGTGACATTCATTTGGCAGTACTGTTGACACGGTATAAGACAGGGCCTGGAAGACTAGTTGAAACACCGTCTCTATTGGTTACGAGATGGTGCATGATACACAAACTGCTTCATTGGAAGGATTAACAAGATTTTTCAAGGGGTCGTTGAAAGCAAATCGTTTTTTAACTACTCGTAACAGTGTAGAAACCAAATGCAATAGTTGGAGAATCACAAGACTCTTAAGTATTTCAAAAATATACAATACGGTCGCTCACAGTGATTATCAATTCAAAAGAGTTCGACCCTTCAAGAGCTCAGAACTTCAGACTACGAATGACTTGGTTCGAAAGTTCCATATGATAAATGTTTTCCATATTATTACTGTCATGCAAGTGGCCTTGAATTATCATCTGTTACTCCATATTTCTGTTACAGCTGTTTGCGCGTAGTTTTTCTGTTCGATCCCCGAGGTTCGTGGATTGTAATTAGTCATGGTTTGAACACTAGATTTACAAATGTGCGCTCTGGTTGTCAGTTTGTGCTAGTCGCAGTCAACAAATAACGACTAATCATTACGTGCTCTAGTAACACTATCCGGTGTGGCTATCTTAAGACTACATGGACAAGTTCATCCCCATCCGTTAAGTGTTTGATCGAACCAGTTTATCTGAACAATCTAACTCATTTCTTCAAGACGATTTATAAAGTCCATGGGACACAGTCCCAGCAGGTCGGAGGCCGTATAATAGCTGCCTGTGGAACTGTTATAGTACGTCTACCTTTACTCCTGTTATGCGCTCAGACTCGTGACGTTAATGATATGTGATCACCCGTGACCTTTTACCCATACCTAAAACGTGGGTGTGACAAGTTGCATGCAAACTCTGTGTAGCCCAGGCAATAATCTTGCGTAACTAGCCGTTGCGAATTGAACTAATCCGACCGTAAGATTTAAACTCCATTGTTCAACTGATGCACTAGTCTCCATACCTAATAAACCCTTATAAGTGCGTAGCATTTGTCCTGATGATGAACCAATGGCAACAAAATTTATTCACCATGTGTTTCTGCCCATGGATTGACACTGATCAAACAGGAGGATGTAACTGTAGGGGTGATTCAGACGGTACAGCAAAAAAGACATTCTCGACGAAGAAAAGAACCACAAAAGCATGCATCAAGCTGTATGAAATTTAGATGGATTACTCACTAGCTCTTGGAGCGGAATGGTCCAAAGACAAACCGGTAGGAAAGACCGGCTACTGTTTAAGGGTCTGTAACAATGGATCCATATGTCTCCGGAATTACTTGGTACAATTTAGACTATATTTTGGATTGTGCACGTGCCACGACGATGTTCGCGTTAAATGGATACAAACCTCAACCGTCATTCAAGCTTGAACTTTTAAGTAAAGGATTTAAGATGACAAGGACGGTTTAGATAATGAGGCATTGTATGTGGTGTACTCTCATGCAGAATCAGATTGCCCGAACCGGCTCCCTGAGGGTCGTCTTCACCTCCTGTAACACATGGGTCCGCGTTTGGACAATGAAGAATCTGACGTCGGTGGAAGAACCTATACATCCTTTTGGGCAGCACAGTAGGCATTTTTTGTAAACTTGAAAATCAATCGAGTCGGCTGCGAGAAGACTGTCGACAAAACTGAACACTAGATCTTATGAACGACCTTAGAGAATCATTTATGAAAGCTCGTGTTCTTCTGACTTACTGGGATGAAACAGGGGATCTCGAACAGCGAAATTGCCAAACACTACCAAATGAAACTGTTCAAAACATAACAGAATTCGATTGTCCTCTCAGCCGATGAGTACAACAGATTTAAGCCACAATGAAAACTAATATGATTACCTTTGCCGGTAAGTGGGAATTCCTGCTTGAACTTTACAACTTTAAGAGGGTCCAAACACTGTCTAACTTAATTGTTGAAATAAAGTGGACGAAAGTATGATGGGTACACTTGAAATAAGAGCACGTGCTGTTGAAATCAGTGTTCATTGCCCTCAGTAACTACAGCGATATAAAATTTGCTTATTCATACAAAATGAACATCATCCACAAGTGATCGCAACTGTCACATTGCCATAAGTTTACCACTCAGCCCCTTTCGAACAGCAGAAGAACGAGACTCGAGTTTCGCTCTCATTAGAGCTCGTCAGTAGTGCGTATCCCCGCCATGGCCGGGACTAGAACCACCGACACACTGTTCATGAGGCAACCGTGTTTACCACTACGCCACTGACTTCACATTAGGCACGACAGAATTATCATATGTGAACGCTCAATCACATTAGCTTCTGAGTAGTGA